>CM061537.1:69067449-69583810 GCA_030545055.2 Neoaliturus tenellus | reverse complement strand
CCCCATAGTTGTATCTTTTCGGAGACTATAGCGATGGCAACATAAGAACGCCTATAAGGGTTTATTTCTTTAATTAACCCCCCCCCCCCCCCCCCGAACTTTTTTTGAGAAAAAATTTTGACCTTGACCAAAAAGTTTTTTGCTCCGGACGAGAAGTGCCCAAACAAAAAAATTTGTACAAAAGTAGTGGATTTAGACCAAAGATCATTGGTTTATCAAACCTGTTGAAGAATAAATTGAAAATGGGTGTTTAAAAGCCAAAATCTACTACATGATTGATAAACCGGATGTATATGACGTCACCTTACCCCACCCTTCAACCTCGGGTATAAAGGGACCCGGTTGAGCGCGCTGCTCATTATTGCGTGGACATTCACCGAGTGCACACTCAAAGCCAAACTGTAAAAAATGGCCCTTTGCGATATTTGTGGTGAGTTTTTCCAAGACGAAGATAACTTAGTTTTACATCGAGAATTGCATCATGAAGAGGACAGAAAAGAAGAGATTGTAGCAAGTGAAGAAGACTTGGATGCGATTGATCGGTTTTTGGAAAACCACCATAATCAGATGGACGAATTGGATAGCTATCTACAGTTACACCGAGAATTGCATCATGAAGAGGACAGAAAAGAAGAGATTGTAGTAAGTGAAGAAGACTTGGATGCGATTGATCGGTTTTTGGAAAAACCTCAGAAGCAGGACTGGGCTAGCTATTTACAGTTAATGCAAAGAAGAAGACCAAGTGTTATTCAATTTGCCGGAGCTGGACCATCTACAGCTGGAGGATTTATTCAAGCAGAGAAAATGGAAGAAGAAGATACGGAAGAAGAAGTGGAAGATGTAAGACAACTGCGTACCCAAGAAGAGGATATGGAAGATATAAGACAACTGCGCACTACAGCCTTGCCAGGACCAGTTGTAATTCATTTCAAAATTAATAACGTGCAATTAGAATTGGAAAATTTTATAAGTCAAGCTAAAAAGCTAGTTGTAAAAACATTGACGGAAGAATTGGCAAGATTGAACTTTATTAAATTTGGATTGGTGTTGGAGGCTATGTTTACTAATACCAATGGTGAAAATTCACCGAGAGCATTCATTGCTAAAAACCGAACCCTTACAACCACATCTGATATCAACGAAATTTTAGAAGAATGTTTGGTTGAACTGCTAGTGAAACTTCAAGAACATGAAGGAAGAGGATCCGGCTGGACGCTATCATCAATTGAAGGTATGGATGTGAGGGTTCACAAGCATGGATATGGTATGAGAGGAAGCAGCTTTATCCCTCTACCAAAGGTGATCCGAGATACAAGATCATGTATCAATGTGAAAAATGAGGATAATGAATGTTTCCGGTATGCAATGTTAGCAAAATATGTGGAAGACCATTCCTGTAGACCTAGCATAGCATACGAAGCTGTTCAACACCGCTATAACTTCCAAGGTATGTCGTATCCTGTTAGTCTTAATGATGTTGCTAAATTTGAAAGAAAAAACCCAGGAGTTTCAGTTAATGTGTTTGGTTTAGACGAATCAAATAACGTATACCCGTTACGAGTTACAAAGACTGAACGTCAAAATCATACAGATTTGCTGCTATTGACCAAAGGTGAAATATCACATTATGTTTACATCAAGAACTTTGAAACTTTGGTTGGACGACAAGTGACTAAAAAGAAAATTAGAGTAACAGTGTGTAAGAGATGCTTTTGTTTCACAAATAAAGACTTGAGACGTGGAGGATCGGAGTGGTTGTCGGAACACCAGCGGCTTTGTAATGACAACTATGAAGTGAAGATTAGTCTGCCACCACCATCTAGAGCATTTGTCCAGTTCAATAAAACAGTTCACCAATACCGGATTCCACTAGTTATCTACGCTGACTTTGAATCTACGTTAGTGCCGCAGGAACTTTCGGATGGTGAAGTAACTAGAAGAACCAAATATCAATTGCATCAACCTAACAGTTTTTGCTTATTGGTGAAATCTACTTTACCTGAAGAACAATTGCAACACTACGGCTTAACATCCACTCCGATACTCTACCGTGGGGAAGGAGCTGCTAAGTATTTTGTAGACCAGTTGTATAACATTGCTGAAAAGGCGGAACGCTTATACGGTAATGTTTTACCCATGAAACCTTTGAACCAAAATCAACAAGAAGAATACATTTCGGCAACAAGATGTTATCTATGCGAGAAGAGCTTCAGTGAAGAAAATCAAAAAGTAAGAGATCATGATCACCTCACAGGGTTATACAGAGGACCTGCTTGTAATTCATGCAATATAAATTACAAACTGCCTCAATTTATTCCTGTCGTGTTACACAATCTTAGCGGCTATGACTCCCATTTCATTATCCCAGAGTTAGGACGAGATGATGGAAAAATCGAAGTATTAGCTGAAACATTGGAGAAGTACATCAGTTTTTCAAAAACAGTTGGTAAAATTAAACTTCGCTTCGTAGACTCTTATAGATTTATGTCATCTAGTTTGAGCAAATTGTCTGAGAACCTAAGAAAAGAAGATCTAAAAGAAACCAGCAAAATTGTACCTGAAGATAAATTGGACTTAGTATTACGAAAAGGAGTTTTCCCCTATGATTATATAACTTCCACAGAAAAGTTTGAAGAAACCAGTCTACCACCGATTGAAGACTTCAATAGCAAATTAAATGAAAGTGAAATCTCCGTTGAAGACTACAATCATGCGTGTAATGTTTGGAACCAACTAAAAATTCAAACTTTAGGGGAATATTCTGATTTTTATATAAAATTGGATGTAACTCTGCTGTGCGATGTGATGGAAGAATTTCGGAACACCTGTTTCTCAGCATACGGATTGGATCCTTTACACTCGTATACATCCCCTGGATTAGCATGGCAAGCTATGCTCAAGTCAACTAACTGCCGATTGGAGCTTCTCACAGACATCGATATGGTCCTCATGATCGAATCAGGTGTACGAGGTGGTTTGACTCAAGCTGTGACAAGACATGTTAAGGCCAACAACAAGTATATCCCCAACTTCGACGAGCAACAACCATCACTCTACCTTGGATATTTTGATGCGAACAACCTCTATGGTTGGGCGATGTCAAATCCACTTCCCTACGCAGACTTCAAGTGGATTGACCCGACCACCATTGGTGACATATCACGGATTCCAAAAGATGGCCAAACAGGCTATATTTTGGACTGTGATTTTGAATATCCAGAACACCTTCACGACCATCATTACGACCTGCCTCTCCTAGCCAAGACTGAAGTTTCACCGACAGGAAGATGGCCCAAGCTGATGATGACCTTGGAGAATAAGAGTCGATATGTGGCACACTACTGGGTAGTTCAACAAGCACTTGAATTGGGCCTACGTATAGTGAAAATTCACAGAGCAATTGAATTCACCCAGTCTTGTTGGTTGAAACCATATATCGATTCCAACACTACAAGAAGAGCTGCAGCGACAACAGCATTTGAAAAGGACTTCTACAAATTAATGAACAACGCCATCTTTGGGAAGACCTTGGAGAACAAGAGAAAACACAAAATTGTAAAATTAGTAAGTGATCCTAGGAAATTAGAAAAATTAGTGCAAAAACCAAATTTCGGAACATCAATGATTATAAACGAAAATCTAGTTGCTGTCAGTATGAATAAAACAACAATAGTGATGGATCGTCCGTTATACATTGGAATGTCGATTTTGGATATAAGTAAAACTCTGATGTATGATTTCCATTACAACAAAATGGTTAAACACTATGGAAGAGACAACATTGGAGTTGCATACATGGATACCGACGCGTTTATCTACTGGATAAAGACTTTGGACATGTATGAAGATCTAAGGAGTTTCCCATACAAAGACGACTTTGACTTCTCTGACTATCCGAAAAACCATCCGAATTACAATGAAAAGAATAAAAAAGTAATTGGAAAATTTAAAGATGAAGCAAATGGAATACCTTTGGAGGAAATAGTTGCGCTGATGTCCAAATTATATTCCTTCAAGATGTATATGGAAAACGACATACCGACAGTGAAGAAAGCTAAAGGAGTCAAAACATCGTACTTGAAGAAACGTGTGACATTTGACCATTACAAGACCTGCTTGTTTGAAGATTCTACAATGTCTGCAACGTTCAACACTATCAGAAGCTTTAAACATGAGGTCTACAGTGTCACTGAAGTTAAAAGAGCACTATCAGCTCAAGATGATAAAAGGCATATTATGCCGGATAAGATTCATACTCTTCCTTTCGGCCACTACTCTCTAAACCCTATCAACTAGTAACCTATTCTTCGTCCTTCTACAACTTCGACCTTATTCCTTTCTCCTTCCGTAAAAAAATGGGGAACACGGCAAGTCCAACGCCGTGTTCCCCATTTTTTTACACAAGTTTGGATGACCTTGACCTATATAAATGATGTGAATATTTAAGACAACATTCATTGTGATTATACATGTGATACATGAAACATTCAAACCTGCAATATGAAGAACTCGAAGCAAGAAATTGTCAACGAGCTTCATAAACCTGCAAGAAGAAAGTTTCCACGAAGAAATACAGTGATAAAAGGAATAAATGATTTATATCAAGCGGATTTAATCGAAATGATTCCTTATAGTAAACAAAATAGAGGATTTAAATACATATTGACTATTATTAATTGTTTTTCAAAAATGGCAGATGCTTTACCACTAAAAGATAAAAGTGGCAAAAGTGTTACAAAAGCAATGGAAACAGCTATACAAAGAGACAAACATACTATAAAACATTTACAAACTGATGATGGAAAAGAATATTTTAATAAGGAATTTGCAAATTTAATGAAAAAACACAACATTAACCATTACTCAACCAATTCAGAGGTAAAAGCATCAATAATTGAAAGATTCAACAGAACTTTAAAAGGTGCGATGTATAAGATGTTTTCTAACAGAGGATCGCACGTATGGATTGATATGTTACCAAAACTTATAAGCGATTACAATAACAAGTTTCATAGAACTATCGGTATGAAACCAAGCCAGGTGACTAATAAAAATGAAAAACTTGTATTAAAACGTATAAAAATGAATACTAAACCAAGAGTTGAAAAACTAAAGCCTAAAAGGTTTAATGTTGGTGATAAAGTGCGAATAAGCAAATACAAAGGTGTATTCAGTAAAAGATATCTTCCAAACTGGACAAATGAGGTATTTACTGTATTTAAGGTGCAACCTACAATACCAGAAACTTACATTTTAAAAGATAATAAAGGACAATTGCTGGAAGGAGGATTTTATGGACATGAAATGTTAAAATCAACAGTAGGTGATGTATATTTAGTTGAAAAGGTGTTGCAACGAAAAAAGGATAAGGTTAAAGTACGATGGTTAGGATTTAATAAGACGGAAGATTCTTGGATACTTAAAAAGGATCTAATATAATGATAGAACATCATTTTGGGTTGAACCATTACAAAGGATGGAGATAATACCGCAAAAAGACAATTTTACTATTAATAATATAGATGAACTCACAGTGGATGGTTCTCAATTCAATACTGGAAAACACGGTGTTTTGTTACCAAACACGGTGCGTTGTCTGGTTACCGGTCCTTCCAATTGTGGAAAAACAAATGTAGTATTCAATTTGATTACAAACCCTAAAGGATTACGTTTTAATAATTTATATGTATTTTCAAAGTCACTACAACAACCAAAATATCAGTTATTGGAACAAATACTCAATAATGTGCCTGAAGTTAAATATTTTAAATTCAACGCGAGCGAGAGTGTCATGCAACCGCAAGAGGCTAAACCATTCTCAGTATTCATATTTGACGACGTATCTTGTGAAAATCAAAATACAATAAGAAATTACTTCGCCATGGGTCGACATAACAACATAGATAGCATTTATATTGGTCAAACTTACAGCAAAATACCGAAACAGCTCATTAGAGACAATGCAAACATGTTAATTGTATTTAAACAGGATGAAACCAACCTAAAACACATATATTATGACCATGTAAGTGCGGATATGCCATTTGAACGATTTAAAGAGTTGTGTGGAAAGGCTTGGGCTGAAAAATATGGGTTTTTAACAATTATGAAGGAACAACCGCTAAACAATGGTCGATACAGGATAGGATTTGATAAATTTATACTAATACACTAATCATGATGTAAAACATTCATTGTTGTACAACACGTCTTGCTACAAACATGGTTAACCAAGAAAAGTTAATAAAGGAAATAAAATCACTTAGTGATTCTATTCGAGATAAAAACAGAGCATTAAAATTAGGTATTAGCGAAAGGGAGAAATTTCTTGAATCTACTTTTAAACCTATTACTGAACCCTTGAAACAATTAAACAAAAAATTTGCTAAACCCGTTTTGGAAGGAGATGCAATTGCACCTATTACAAAGTTTGAAAGAGAAAATGTAAAATCAGAAGATTTTAGTGATGAAGACCTGGAATCCTCTACATATAGTGGTTTTACCGGCGGAGAACCTGAAAGAGAGCTAGAATCACCAGACTATAGTGGTATAAGAGAATTATATGAAGTAAAAGCTAAAAGAGGACATGAAGATGTATCAACTGCTAGTGAAGAGGAAAAAGAAGCAGAAGCAAGGGAAGGTCCGTCAAACATAAGCTTGTTGGGTGAAAACATTCATAACAAAGGACCTTTAGGAAGGAAATACATGATAAAAATGTTAGCTGGAATAAATCCTAATAAAAACTACCATAGTTATGGAGTAAGATTAACAGAAGAAGGTTTAATGGTTGGTAATAGCCCGGTAAACATTGATGAAGATGATAATATTATTGTTGGTAATCAAAGATATAAGGGCACAAGAGGATTATTTGAATTATTATTTGAAAAAAAGCCTTTAGAATTGTTAGTTAAAGAAGAAGACATGGAAGCATATAAACAGATTTTGGAACACACCAATGCATACAGGAGAAAATATTTAGCTGACCAACCAGTTTTTAGATCTAGGTCTTTAAAATATAGAGTATTTGTATCCAAGTTAATACCAACAACGAGAAGACAACCAATGCCGATAATGCCAAGAAAACCTGTAAAACGAAGGTTTGTGTCATCCACTTTGGATATAAGTGCTCCAGAACCAAGAAAAAGAAACAAATCTGTTACAGGTACAGGTTTAATGAAGAAACTATATAACACAAATGTGATTTATTACAATAATATCAATAAATTGGTGGATAGAATGAAACTAATACATGAAGCTAAAGAAGCGGGTCATACTGGATTGGAAAACGAATGGGTGGCTTTAGTGGATGAACTCCGAAACCGTGGGGTAATCTCATAAAAAATGCGTTACTCCCTAGATTACTATTCAGTTGCACCATGAGTGTCGACAAGTTCGGACGTTACTCCTCGGATGGGTTATATTACGCAAATAATTTAAAAAGAGGAGCTGGTTTACCACAAACACCTGATGGGGATTATGATATAACTAATAAAAGGTTAAAAAACATAAAAGATCCCACAGATGAAAACGATGCAATAAATTTAAAAGTATTAAAAGAAAAGATATCACCAACATTAAGACTACAGAAAAACACATATGACGCAGGTAATCATAGAATTGTCAATGTTGGTAAGCCAAATCAAAACGCTGATGCAATAAACAAAGGTTATTTATCATCAGAATTAAAAAATACGTTAAAATTCAATGGAAAAACGTATACTGCTGAAAATAAACGTATATCCAACGTAGATGACCCTAAAGATGCAAAAGACAGCGTAAATAGACGCTATTTACATTCATTAATACCTGAAAAGACAAAAGATGGTTTTTCTTTTTATAAATTTGTTATTAACGATATAGGTTATCCAAAAAATGAAAATGATGCTGTAAATTTAAAATATATAAAAGATCATTGTATTACACGTGATGTAGGAGTTATTGATTGTCTAGGTAATTGTTTAGCGAATGTTAAAGATGGTTCGGCACCATCAGATGGTGCAACAGTGGGTCAAATGAAGGAAACTTTAAAGCAAGAAACATCTGGATTTGTAAAACAGGATCAAGTAGTATCACGGTCGGGTGATGTGTTTGTACAAGGAAATGAAAAGTTTATTTTACTTGAACAAAAAAATAATGTTTGGGATTGCAAAGACATGAAATTATCAAATGCGCATTTAGCTACAGATGCTCATGATGTTCCGATTTTATCACAAGTTTTACATACTAATCCAAACAATTATCATAGAAGTTGGTTGGGTACAAATAGAAGAATAATTGACATATTTCCAGGTATCGATGATTACGATTGTGTTGTAGTAAAACAATCTTTAATATTAGACAAACCAAAAGGTAGTACTTTCAATGCGAAAAATAAGAAAATAGGTAATTTGGCACAAGGAACAGATCCAAAGGATGCTGCAACTGTAGGACAAACATTACAATATGATAGTGCAAATCAAGAGTTTATTTATAATACCAAAAGATTTAAATTAATGGATGTAAATGATTATCAAAATATATTAATTGCAGATCCAAATTCATTTAGCGGATTTAGAAAATTGTCTGGTGAGGAATTTATTCATAAAAATCATGTATTTAGAAATGAAGCAGACAGATCATTAATTAGTGCAGATTTAAAATATTTTAAATGTCCCGGGAATGATGCAAATGTAACTGATGAAGACTAAGAATTTGTATAAAAACTGATATGGGTTAGAAATCGGGACTAATATTATAAAAATGGGTTACACTCTAGAATGTTATTCAGTTGCACCATGAGTGTTGACAAGTTCGGACGGTATTCATCAGATGGATTATATTACTTTAATACTTTAAAAAGAGGTGTTGGATTACCACAAACACCTGATGGAGATTATGATATTAGTAATAAACGGTTAAAAAACATTAATGATCCCACAGATGAAAATGATGCGATAAATTTAAAAGTATTAAAAAAAGAGATAGTACCAACACTGAAATTAGATAAAAACACATATAACGCGGGTAATCATAGAATTTCCAACGTTGGTAAGCCAAATCAAAACGCTGATGCAATAAACAGAGGTTATTTATCATCGGAATTAAAGAATACGTTAAAATTTAATGGAAAAACGTATAATGCTGAAAATCGGCGTATATCCAACGTAGCAGACCCTGTAGATGAAAAAGACAGCATAAATAGACGCTATTTACATTCTATAATACCTGAAAAGACAAAATATGGGTTTTCTTTTTATAAATTTGTTATTAACGATATAGGTTATCCAAAAAATGAAAATGATGCTGTAAATTTAAAATACATCAAAGATCATTGTATTACACGTGATGTAGGAGTTATTGACTGTCTTGGTAATTGTTTAGCGAATGTAAAAGATGGTTTTGCACCATCAGATGGTGCAACGGTGGGTCAAATGAAGGAAACTTTAAAACAAGAAACCTCCGGTTTTGTGAAACAAAACCAAGTAGTAACACGTCAAGGAGATGTATTTGTACAAGGAAATAAAAAGTTTACTTTGCTTGAAGAAAACAATTATGTTTGGGATGGTAAAGGAAAGTTATTGACAAATTTAGGTATTGGTGAAAAGCCTGGTGATGCTGTTACTTATGAACAGATAATACAATTAGAGCCAACTGGAAAAAAATGGTGGAATTGTGATAACAAACGATTAACAAATGTTGCAGACCCTGATTATGCCAATAACGCTGTAACTGTTAATTTTCTTGTTAAAGTAATAGGTAATTTATTATTTGATATGCATAATTATATTGCAGCAGGACAACATAAACCTATTGACGAAAAAATGAGAAATACATGGATTAAACAAGAAATTCTTTATAAATATTTTTTTAATCATAACACACAAAAGTTTAGATCATCAGATTGGGGTGATTTTGATATTTAATTAAATAACACCATATATTACATCATTTATGTGCAACCTGTCATAGAGGTAACACATGGGTTACGCTTTTCGAATATAAAAGACAATCATGGCGTTTCATTACACCAGTCCATATCGAGACACTATACGGAAAGGAGGCGGTATCACGTCCACAGCGGTTTCTCTGTTAAGTAAAGCTTTAAATCGTATTCCAGTAGGATCTATCGTAAACAGAGCAATAGACGCTTTACCATACGAATTTCACATACCGGGAGGTTATCAGTATTGCGGACCAGGAACTAAATTGAAAAAACGACTGGAAAGAGGTGATCCAGGCATAAATAAGTTAGATCAGGCTTGTAAAGAACACGATATCGCATATTCCACGTTTACCGATTCAAAAAATAGGTCAATCGCTGATAAAAAGCTAGCGAATATAGCTTGGCAACGAGTAAAGTCTAGTGACGCTAGTATTGCGGAAAAAGCAGCAGCTTTAGCGGTAACAGCAGGTATGAAGGCTAAAACAGCGGTAGGAGGTGGAAAAAGGAGGGGTAAGAATAAAAAAGGATCAACCAAGAGAAAACATGGTGGTAATATTAGACTAAAAAGACATTCTCCGAGGAAAAATAATAAAAAACCGACAATATGGTCAATGGTAAAAAACGGGGCTGGTCTATACCTAAGACCGTATCGTGCATATTAAATAAAAGAAATCAATTGGTTATACCACATAAAGCGTTGACTAATGTTGAATTATTTAAATATATTTCCTGTTTAAAAATACCATTTTTCCGCGGAGTATTTATGAAAGACAGTTTACCAAAGAAAATATGGAAAAATGAGACTGGAATCGTAAATTTGGATAATACTGAAGGGTCCGGCACCCATTGGGTGTGTTATAAGAAACTAAATAGTAATGTATATTATTTTGATAGTTTTGGAAATTTGCCACCACCTAAAGAACTTGAACATTACTTTAAATCTGCTAAAAACATATATTACAACTATAAAAGAGAACAACCTGATAATACTTCAATATGTGGCCATTTATGTTTGGAATTCCTAGCTAAAAGTATCAGTCACTATTGAGATGTCTTCCTATACGGTATCATTAACAGGAAAATCGTCCACTTTACGAAGTATCCTTTTTCCAGCGTTACGCTTGCAAAAAGGAAGATTTTGGGAGGCTGCACTGTTGGATTTTACAACTTACAACTCTATTCCCAATGTTACGGAAGGTAAAAATAACTTATTACATTATTATAAAGGAAAAGATGCCAGTGGGAAGTTTACAGACTTGGAAGTTTGCACTCTACCCACAGGTTCTTATGAAATTGATCATATTAATGAATTTTTGCAAAATAAAATGGGAAAAGACAATATAACGCTAAAAGGTAATAACAATACAATGAAAGCTGAGCTTACTTCAAAATATTATATAGATTTCAGTAAGTCAGACTCAATTGGTGATTTATTAGGATTCCCCAAAGATGGAGCGATTTTAGAACCAAATAAAACACATTCCGGTAAACAAACTGTAACAATATTAAAAGTCAATAGTATAGACATAACTTGTAATATTATACAAGGAGCTTACAGAGATGGAGCAAATACTCATATAATACATACTTTTTACCCCAGTGTACCACCTGGATTTAAAATTGTTGAAAAGCCGCAAAACCTGGTATATCTACCTTTGAACACCACTTTCATTTCAGACATCGTGTTGAACGTATTGGATCAAGACGGTAACTTGATAGATTTCCGAGAAGAGCCTATTACGGTTAGATTACATTTAAAATCAACACTTTAATACAAAATCATGGGATTAACATTTAAAAGCGAACAACCTACGGGAATCCGCATTAGTAGCTCTTCAGCTGTGGAGGAGTTAACACGCGAGAACATTCGTTTTTTAGAGAGAATTGGATTAAAAGTAACCGATAATGGATATACTGGATATAGCTCAGGGTCCAACATTCGACGAAACCCTATGGGAAAAAGAATATCACACCCACAACCCTTACACTTCATCAAAATTAAACAATAACGATGAAATTCGTATTCCCATACAAAATCAAGACATTTACACACTACCATGTGAAAGTTACTTGTATATTGAAGGAAAAGTTACTAAAAAGGACGGTACTACTACTGGTACAACAGTTCCATTTATAAATAATCCCATGGCTTTCCTGTTTGATGAAATTAGATATGAAATATCAGGTGTAACAGTTGATTCTACTAAAAAAGTAGGTATTGCAACAACTTTAAAGGGATTAACATCTATATCACCTAATGAAACCAATTTAATACAACCTGCAGGATGGGTTTTACCTGCAAAAGACACAATCACTCCAGATACAAATGGAAATTTTGATTTTCATATTCCGTTACGTTTGTTGCTTGGTTTTGCTGAAGATTATAGGAAAATAATATTAAACGTTAAACAAGAATTAGTTTTGTTGAGATCTTCAAACGATAAAGATATTATTAAAGCTCCAGACGGTACAACAGATGCAACTTTAGAATGGAAATTAACATTAGACAAAATTGTATGGAGAGTTCCACATGTAAAATTAGCTGACGAGCATAGAATGCTATTATTAAGAAAGTTAAAGGCTGATCGTGATATTGTAATTCCTTTTAGAAGTTGGGAATTTCATGAACATCCCAGCTTGCCAACTACGGATCGACACACTTGGACAGTTAAAACATCTAATTATGTGGAACGAGCCAGGTATATTATATTTGGTTTACAAACAGGCAGAAGAGACACCATCACCAAACATGCAGGCCAATTTGATCATTGCAACTTGAAAAATATTAAAGTTTATTTAAATTCACAATTTTTTCCATACGATAATTTAAATGTGTCATTCGCTAATAAAAAGTACAGCATATTGTACGATATGTATGCAAGATTCCAAAGTTCATATTATGGTAAAACGAATGCACCTTTACTATCACCAGAAAAATACTTAGATGGTTACCCTATAGTTGTAATCGATTGTTCTAAACAAAATGAATCGGTAAAATCATCAAGTGTAGATATAAAAATAGAAATGGAATTCAACGCGCCTATATCGGCTAATACAACTGCATACTGTTTAATTCTACATGATAAAATCGTAACATACACACCTTTAACTGGAATTGTTAAAAATGTATTGTAAAAAACCGGTTTTGTTACATTCCAATGCATTCCGCGAGTATAAAAGCAGAGTGTTCAGGTCGCTCCTCATCAGTTTGTTGCCTGTTCTTGTATGGGTAGCATCTTATTCAATATGGCTTCTCCTAGTGGTACACAAGAAAATGTAGTAGATATTGAGAAGGAGATATCCGACTTTTTAAATCTTCAAGGTCAACCGGAGGGAGATGAACACAACGCTTGCGGACAACTCCACGGCAGTAATAATGTTGAGGAAAAAGGTAAAAGAAGAAAGAATGCACAGAAGAAGAAAAGGGATACTGAAGATAATATTTCTCCTAACATATTGAGTGAGGTATTCTTGCGAATATTTTATCCAATCTCATCCAGTTTGGACAAAAGTGTTTTAATCGGTGTTATGAAATCGACGGATTATTCACCTACTGTAATTTTGACTCATGGACCCAAAATGATTTTGTTCACCGATAGTGCTTGGGAATCTTTTATGAAGCACTTGCATCTGCTAGAATGCTATTTAACTAGTAACATGTATGGAAGAAAGACAAGAGTAGGACTTTTGGATTCAAATGTGGAAATTGATATTATAAAGAATCGTGGTGACCATCAATTGCGGTTTAGAGACACAACAAGACATGATAACAAGATTCAACTTAATCGAGAAGAGTTTTTTATTCTAACCTGTGCAACTGAACCAATAACAAGATACTTGAGACAACTAGTGTTTTCAAGTTCTATTATTAAAGATTATTTGGAAGACACTTTGGACAAACAACCGGACGCACCTATATTGTACGGACCTGTGGATACTTCTATATTTAATAGGGTTCCTCATGAAGTACAAATGTGGAGACAGTTGGAAAAATACGCTCAACTACATAAGAAATCAGTAAAACAGGAAGAAGAGGAAGAAGGAGGAGAAGAATCAAGTGTTAGTGATGAAAATGAAAACAAGGAGAATGTAAAGATGGAAACTTAGATGACAATGGTTGGTTTTTAAAACAATATCAAACACTTTGTGGGGTTAGGCCTACCGGGGACGGTGCCCACGTTAAATATACACCAACGCGCCAACAACTGTACGGCCAGGTATAAAAGTCGTGCCTACCGTGGTGTGGAAATCAGTTGACCTTTGGACTTCGTCATGAGCAGACGAGTGATCTTCGCAATGGACAAGGAAGAAGAACAAGTAAAGTCCAAACCTGGTATAATTGAGTTCCAAGCGTTTCGGGGTAATGATGATAGATTTATCATAAAAGAACTTGTGTTTTTCGATATCAATACAAGTGTTCCATATACATTTTTGTTCAAACCACCATGTTCTTATTCATCATTAACTAGCAAAGCCGCTACTACCAACAGGTGGATTTCAAAATATTTCCATCATATCGATTGGTATGATGGTTTTGCAAGTTACACGGACTTATATAACATCATGCATCAGTTTTCAAACAGGTTTACCAATATTTATACAAAAGGACTGGAAAAGAAGAGATGGATCGAAGAATTTACTCATGTTCCGGTTAATGATGTGGACTTGGATAAAAACTACAAGTATACGATGGAAAATGTTTGTATTTGTACTAAAAGTCCAGAACATGAAAAAGATAGACATTGCGCTTTAAAAAACGCCTATAAACTCGCATCTTACCTTCAAAGTGGGGAAGTGGGGAGTGGTGGGGGTGACGGGGGTTATATAAGTGAGGAGCAGACCGGGACCTGGCATGAGTATTACTCGAGATTCCGAGACGACAACATCTCCCAGCAAGAAGACGAAGAAGAAGACAATCTTTAACTCAACCATGGCATCTCACCAGTTCCTGCAAACTTTGGTTGAGCAGTTCAATGCTCACTCCAAATCTACCATACTACCCGTCAAGAAGTGTTCCGAACTTAAAGACGAGAAGCACTACATTATCCACGCCATGAAGAAGATGGAGACTTCAGTTGGAGAGGCCATTTGCTGCAGTCTTAGCGAGGCACCGTTCACTCCGGGGGATGAGCCCAAGTTCCAAGTCTACCTGCCGAAACGGTTCGTCCATCTCCTCCAGAACGAGGATCTGCGCTCCATCCAACCCGGCTGTCTCTACCTGGTTTCCCACGGTTGCACGGGTAGCAATTCCACCGAGTTGACCATCCACATCGCCGACAAGCAGCAGTGTTAGATTTTAATTTTACTGTTGTACATATGTTATTGTAATGTTTTATAAATAAATAAACCATAAAAGACAAAAAATGCAACATATCAATATGTGAAGTTTGTCACATATTGATATGTTGCATTTTTTTAAACTTCGCGGGTGACCTTGACCTTTGACCTTTGCATTTCACAGTTACCCCCACCACCAAGCTAAAGGTTAAACCTGCTTCGATGCAAACACCCCCACCACTTTTTATAGTACCCCCAAGCGCTGTGCCTCAGCTTCATTTCAACTCCGACGGTCAACCGTACAACATCAAGATGTCTCTCAATGTAAGTTGTGCTAGTTACGAGGAGGTAACCATTAAGACTCAGCAGGAGCTGAACGACTTGTACAAGGAGTTGCAGCTGATGGTGGCGCGAGGCTACCGTATAAATGTGCAAGTCTACGCTTGCAATATACGCAATCTCCGACACCCAAAAGAAGAGTCTGAACATTACTCTTCTCCAGCGACTTCATCACCGGCGTCCATGAAGACTGAAGCGAGCCAGACTTTGGATTATTTCAGCTGACTAGCAGTTGTCTTCCTTCTTCTTACCATTGTAGAATATGTTTATTTATTTGTTATATTAAAGATGTAAAAGAGAAAAAAACACCTATCTTGTTACTGACATATGTGCTCAGTAACAAGATAGGATTTTTTAAAACACAATTTGGATGACCTTGAAACTTCCCTCACCACTTTTTTATAGTACCCCCAAGCGCTGTGCCTCAGCCTCATTTCAACTCCAACGGTCAACCGTACAACATCAAGATGTCTCTCAATGTAAGTTGTGCTAGTTACGAGGAGGTAACCATTAAGACTCAGCAGGAGCTGAACAATTTGTACAAGGAGTCTGAAAAGGAGGTTGTCAACAAAACCGATGATCAACAATTGTGGGACTCCTCTATTACAGAAAAGGAATTACATGCAGCCGTCGAAGCTGTCGAGGAAAAGGAAAAGAACCTCAGGCAGCTCTGGTTGGCTCAGATGGATATTTGCGGATCTGTGCCGCGTGATGATTTTGAACTTCAATGTCAGATGGCGATTACCCAGCAACTAGAAGAAGTCGAAAAGGAGCTGAAGAGTGGAGGTACTATCCGGGCGGAGGTGAAAACTGAGAAACAGGAAGAATATAACGAATATGATGATTAAACGTACTGTTGATCCCAATCCTTTTAGTTTTAAGTGGTTATGTTATAAGTAAATAGAAAAAGTTTCCTTTTTTTAAAAAACTCCATTTGGATGACCTTGAAATTTCCCCCACTACTCTGTAATACCAGCATTGCTCGCTGCACCAAGCATCATTCCTCCTCCAACAACCATGGCGGACACACCTGCTTGCAATGCCATGTCTTCCACCGAAGATGTACCCAATACGAATTGGAAATTGACAATCGACAACGTGCATTATTTAGAAACCATCTGCGATTGGATGAAGTCTATTCTCCTCGACAACCCGGGAATAAAGCTCAAGGTCACTTTAGATTATGATTGGTCTGAAGTTATACTGCAGCAAGACGATCAACAATCACTGGAGTATTTGTCAAATTTACCATCGTCAACCATATATACTACAAATGAGGTGGAAAGGGAAGAAGAGGAGCATGAGGTTTAGAGTTTCTTATTTTTTTAAAACCCAATTTGGATGACCTTGAGATTTCCCCCACCACTTCCCATATACCTAGAGTGCGCAGGGCTGGACAGTCAGTCGCTCGGTGTCCGTCGTAGGGTGCACATCGCGGTTGCTACTCCAATTCCTGACAATTTGGGGTAGTTCAAAGTCACCACACTTCTACAACTTCAAGGTCATCACACTTTAACTCTGGGACTGCATCAACTTGTATTATTTCTGTGTTTTGACTCAAGGTCATCTCACTTAAACTCTGGGATGGTATCAACTTGTAGTATTTCTATGTTTTGACTCAAGGTCATCACACTTTAACTCTGGGGCAATATCGACTTGTAGTACTTCAGTATTTTAGCTCAAGGTCACCACACTTTAACTCTGAGACTGCATCAACTTGTATTATTTCTGTGTTTTGACTCAAGGTCATCACACTTTAACTCTGGGACGGTATCAACTTGTAGTATTTCTATGTTTTAACTCAAGGTCATCACACTTTAGCATGTAACTTTAAGGTAGCACCGAAACGGTGCTACCCGGCTTGACATTTTCAAGTTTCCCAAGGTCATCACAATTTCCCCCACCACTTCCCATATACCTAGAGTGCGCGGGGCCGGACAGTCAGTCGCTCGGTGTCTGTCGTAGGGTGCGCATCGCGGTTGCAGTAATGGTCGAATGGGGGCTTCTGGGCCAGTTCGAGGTCACCCGAGCGGTGTCACATGACGGTTTAGGCAGAGTAACGTTGCAAACTTCAAATTTCCTCGGCACTTTTGCTGTTTCTCATCGAAAATTCGCTCCAAGTCGTCAAGGTCATGGTACCTGTGACTGAAACTCGGAGCGTAGTGCGAGAAACAGCAAAAGTGCCGAAAAATTTTAGGTTTCAGCGTGACCTTGACCTTTTGTGACATCGATGACGTCATCTTGGTGACGTAAGGGGTGATGACGTCATTAGCACGTCATTTCTGTGACGTCATGGGTGTGACGTCATGGATGTGACGTCATTGGTGATGACGTCATCGATGATGCAATCGATGACGTCATCGATGGGGTCATTGACCTCGATGACGTCATCGATGACGTCATCGCTCGGGTGACCTTGAACTGGCCCAAAAGCCCCCATTCCCCACTACTTAGGCTAAATGCGGGTTTTCACTTTTCCATTATGCAGCTGTTTGCAAATTTCGTATTTTACCCCAACTTTGCCCCCTAACACCCTTTCGGTGGGGGGGGGGATGAGTGGGGGTTGAATGCTTTATTTTAATGCAATGTATATTTTTAGAAATTTGTTGGCTATTTTGGATTTTTTATCACTCAATATAAAAATTTCTGATTTTTCCCTTTTTTTCAACACCCTCCCACTACCGCAGTCACGTGTCTAAATATGCGGCTGATCTTCAGCACAAGTTTCCATAAGATAACATTGTGAAAACGTGACATCCCTCACTTATTTTCAACCTCTTAGGAATTAGATCATAGGTTATTCGACAAGATATTCTATAATTTAGATCAAATAAGGAACAAAATGATATTATTACTCCAAAATTGAAAAATATTCTTAGGTATTTTATTACGATAAGAAAGTAAAAAAATTAATCAATTTTTAGTTATGTTTACACTTTTCATCAGATGTGGACATAAAATTAAATTTCCTTGCTAATGATGAAGTTTTTGATGCTAAAATGTACAAATTTAACTTGTTTTTATCGAAAATGAAAATACTAACCCGCAAACTACTACTGTAGAAATTCTACTGTTTAATTCATGTCTTATTTCCCATAAATATCCTTGAACAGATCGAAAGAAAACTGTTAACAAAAAAAGGCTGTACACCCTCCAGTGGTAGAAATTCAAGTTTTTGTTTTACCTAAAGAGTTAGTTTAAAGTTTTTCAAAGCGTAACATTATAATTAGTATCATTCAATTCGTAATTTAATGAGGATTAGAATGATATGCAAAACATAAGACTTCATTGACTTATATTTAAAACTACACGCAAAAACTGACGCAACGTCAGGCTATTGCAAAATGCTTTTAAATGGAGTTGGCAGCATCTGGTCACGTGACAAAAAAGTATGCAGGCCCGTCGTAGGCAACGATCACATATAAGACCAACGAGGTTAATGGATATATAGAGTGCTCATCACATGTTAATTTTGTGTCCCTTTTTGATTTGCGCCATTTTACCCATAATTCCCGCCGTTTCCTTGGCAACAATCCCACACTTTACTCTAGTTTCCTTGGTTACTAGTTTTAGCTATTCTTCTGGTTGTCCGCTACAAGCTTCAAAAATTACTGATGATAGTTTTAAAACATATGTTTATTTGTTGTTTGTTTTTAAATTAATTTGATTTGATGGTCTGTGACCAGGCTATTGAAGTTGGTTACCATAGAAACGTCGGATAGGTTTGGCTAAAAGGTAAAATACTGTTGGGTATTGCAAACAAAGGACTGGTTTCCAAGGAAACGGTGAGAATCGTGGGTAAAATGGCGCCAGTCAAAAGGGGACACTTTTCCCTATCTGGTGAGCACTCTATATCTATTTAACCTCGTTGAATAGAACTTTGATTTTTTTATGCAAAGGGGCAATGTTTTATTACAATGTACTATGGTAAATGCAGAGCATTGCGCTGCTCGGGTACCCCTAATAGATGCAAGATTGTACTAGTGATTATTATTTATATCGAAGGTTTTTAGACGTTTATTACTTTATTGTATCTATCTATTCTTATTTAATATGCTAAGGGTTTTTTTGTCTTGAGAACTCCTCCTACAATTTTCAACCGATTTTCAAGTTTTTGGTGTCGTTGGATAGGGCTTGGTCTGTAGTTGTTTCCGCCAAAAACTGATGAGAATCTGCGAGGAAAAATAAAGGCATTATCCTCCATTGAAATCTCAAAATTTCCCATTTAAATAACATTGGGATTGAATAAAACATTTTAAACATCTGTTAATAATCAGCTGTAAATACGAGTAGTTTTGGTGATTGCAGATATTCACAATATTGGATTGGTAGGACGTCAATGATTTGGAGATAAAAGTAGCATTTGTATTGTATTAAAACTAGGAATACGCTCCGATGTCCGCCCCGTACAAGAATTTTTTACTCACTTTTTGAGTTATTAGGTGACGCTTTGTTTTTGAGGGAGAGGTGAGAAAAATTCATTACGCACACAGGTGGCAAGCCTGTAGTGTGGGGCTCCCCTAAAAACGGGTTTACCCACTAAAAAACCTCGCCTCTACTCTTTAGGATTCTAACCTGGAGTTGTTTATTACATTACGTCAGGCTAGGCCTAAATTTGGCTTATGCCCGTGGGGCTCACTCCTTATCCAGCCACTCGATCAAGGGATCTGGGCCACTTCGCCGTCCAGATCGGTTTCTTTTCCAGGAGGATGCCCCGGACGAACTGTGATAAACAATCCCAGTTGCCCTCATCCTCCAAGATCTTTTGGCAGACCGAAATCAACCAAAAATGCACCAAAAAATTTGTGTGGCCTTCAGGCGGGGCCCTTCCCAACGGGGGCAGCGGAAGAATGTGTGTTCCGCATCGTCGGGAACGCCCGAGCAATAAATGCAGTCTGGTGAACCGGTCTTGCCCATCCGGTTCAGGTACGACCGAGATAGCCGTGAATTGTCAAGAATTGGCCGCCGTTCCACCCATGGTTGGACGTGCTTGATAAGTCGCGCAGTCCATCGTCCTCGGGTGTCGTGCTCCCAGCTGTGTTCCCACTGCTGGAAGGTTCTGGAGCGCTCTTCTGTTCTTGCCGTGTTCTTTTAATCTAGCCTTGTCTCTGATAAATTGCCTTTTTCTCTCCTGCCAAGAGCTTGACAGGGATAACTCCGGCGACCACCAGGACGGCAGGCTTGGACACTGTCCGGTAGGCAGAACACATCCCGAGCGCCGCTCGACGTTGAACCCGGGCGAGTCGCAACCTGTACTACTCTTTATCGAGAGCGTCTGCCTACACCTCTGCTCCATAAAAAAGCACGGACTGAACCGCGGACATCAACAGACGTCTTCTGTCGAATCGTGGAACCCCGACATTGGCCATCAGCCTACTAAGGTACGTGACTACCTTAGCGGCCTTGTCCGCCGTACGGAATATCTGATCCCTCCAGCTTAACTTGGTGTCCACCATAATCCCGAAGTACTTAGCAGCACGAGTTGATTGGACCACCTCCCTTCCCACTTGGAACGGAACGACGGTGACCATCCTCTTCTTCGTAAGGATCACAATCTCCGTCTTACGGAGAGCAAGCGAGATACCGTGATCGGACATCCATGTGTTGACCACACGCATGACTCGGTTCAACTTTAGTTGGGTCAGCTCAACGTTGCGTGCAACAATGAGAGCTGCGACATCATCGGCGTACCCAACCAAAGTGGTTTCCTCAGGCATCTCCGACCTCAGGAGGCTGTCATAGGCAACGTTCCAGAGATCCTGGCCGAGTATTGAATCTTGCGCGGCACCAGAAGTGACTTCCATCGTCCACGTTCCGTCCCTTGTGTCGTAAATCAGGCTTCGGGAGCGGAAATAATCCGCAACAAGATGAGTCGCAACAGATATGCAGGAACGCGAAAGGTGTTGCGAAGCGCATCCAGCATATCGACCCACCTCGCCGAGTTAAAGGCATTCTTGACATAAGCGTAACAAGAAGCACTACTCAGCGAGAGAAATGGTTGTGGCTCTCGGCTCTCTTCACAGCTCTCTGGACTTCGGTGATAGCGTCAATCGTTGACCGTCCCTTTCTGAAGCCGTACTGACGGAGGCATAAGTACCAGGCAGCTTCCACGGCAGACGTCAGGCGGGAACGGATCAGCTTCTTGGACAGCTTCCCAGCCGTGTCCAACATGCAAAAAGGCCTGTGGGACGACGGCAGCTCGGGATCACCTTTGCCCTTGCTGATGAGTACAAGTCTGGTGGTTTTCCAGGGAGCCGGAAACACCCCTTCTACCAAACAGGCGTTGTACATATTCTCAACAAGTCAGCATTAATTGAAAATACTTTCTTTAAAGCCTCGCTGGGAATCCGTCCGGGTCAGGAGCCTTGTTGCTCTTTAGGGAGAGAACGGAGGTTTCCATCTCCTCGAATGTGAAGAGTGGAACGTCATCTAACCGTCCGAAGTCAACCGGCGTATATCCTAGGCCTAGCCTACAAATAAATACATACAAACTATGATTTTAGCTAAGACCTCAAAATAAGCAAGTAACTTAATAATAATTATGCTTATAAATTAAAGAAAAATAGATTGTAGAGCGAAAAAACAATGCAATTTAAAATCCATGATTGCAAATTAATAAAAATCAAGTAATGTAAGTATTGTAGAATTACGCTTACTTAACACTTAATGCATATTTTGTTACCTGAGACATAGGCTACAATGGCACAACACATTCTAATTAGTTGTTCAATTTAAATCTTTCTCCCAAATAGATATTAGTTGTATCCCATAAATTAGTTAATCGCATAATTCCGTACGACACCAATTCATTCCACATCAACATGCCTATCTTTTGGTAGACTATAATTTATAACTTCAATAAGTAAACATCAGTGTTGATCTATTTAATTTAACAAATATGTCTGTCAAAATATCAATTAAATTTTATTTAAAAACGTAACATAACGGCGAGCAAATATAAACAAGAAAAGGTTATGTTATGTTGTTTTCAATATACATCGACAACTCAGCTACGATGGGGGAAAATAAACTGATCATAGCAACTACATTAGTCAAACCATGTAGCCTAAACAACTAAAGTTCTGTCAAAAATTCCGGAAAATAAGCTTTTTTAATACTTGAAAATAATTGCTCGATTATAGTTTATTACCTAGTTTAAAATACTTAAAATCTAACCTGAGAATTTCATTGAAATCAAATTAGGAATAAAAAAGCCTTTTGGCTAGAGAATTTGCCTAAGAGAAATTTAAAGTCGGTCTAAAAGAATTTTATACACTATGTTCCATAGAGGTAAAAAATTCAATTAATTGCTCGATTCCGAGCAACACGTTTACTAAAGTCCGTTTTTTTAAACCTGATCCTTCTAGGAATAGGTGGTGGTGGGGGGTTTGTTTATCCTTGCTAATATCCCATTGGCTGGAGCACTTTGGTTTTTTTGTTGGTTTTTTTTGTTGTTTTTGTTTTATTTCACTGCTGCATACCAGCTGGTAATTTTACATCACAACATATTGTGTATCAGTTTTACAATATTATTGGTAGCAGTTGTTTTTTAATCAGTTTACTTTAGAACTGTTACTTTTCAACAAGGAATAGGTTTGGCTTAAAAATACAACAGCTGACTAGGAGCCTAGGAGTTACTGAAAGATATTTATAACTTATTTAAAACGTTATTTGAAGGAATCCGATACTCGAACATGATTGTCACGAGTTTAAATGTTTTGTTTACAGTTTAAATTTTTTGTTCACAGTTTAAATCCCTCCCCCACCCCAATTTTCTCGTGAAGGATCAGGTTATTGTAGCAGTTTATTGTAACTTATTAGTTTTATTACTTTAAGTTGTACTCCTCTCAGCAAAACTTATTTGATTCAATTTTGTAAAACTTTGTATAGTATTGTAAAATATTTGTTATATATATACACACATATATATATATATATATATATATATATATATATATATATATATATATATATATATATATATATATATATATATATATATATATACCACTTACTTTATTATACAACTTTATATTATTACTTTACTATACTTTATTATACAGTTATTGACGCAATCCAATGCTTATTCCTGTAAGTTTATAGAAAGAGAGGAATTTTTATTTTATATTTTATTTGACTCTAGGGGATCAGACATAACAACAGAAGATGGAGTCTTTGGATTATATCGACTATCGAAACCAGGTCAAAGAACCGATACTTGCAGCCGTTCGAAGCTCAATTATGACATCATGACCCTCCCTGCTCTGTCTGAAAATTCGCTCACCCGTCTTATGAATCCACCCCGGGATTTTTAAGGTTGACGTTCACGTGCATCTGTTACTAACCACAAAAAACACTCAATCCCGTTCCACCACTGGCGAGGAACTTAAACGGGACCAATGACTGCGTTCACAAGCATCCTTCGCAAAGAGGTTTGTTTACGTTTTTGCCTATCACGTGACTCAAACTCAAGATATTGGGCGGGAAATCAGACATTTATTATTTATAGTTTTATCTTTGGAAGCGATACACTATTATTGGGAGACAGTCGTGCCGCCACTTAGGTTGTCCGCCGGAACCACCGGGGACTCCAGTTACGCAAGGAACAGTGGCTTGGAGCGCTACTGTGGATTTACTAGCGCTCGTAGTGGTTGGCGTTCGAGTTGACAACACAATCACAGAGGTAATCGAAACCCTCAGGGCAACATGAACCCAGCTGACTATAATGCCCTTGACTATGCAGTTAACAATCAAAATTGTCTAATACCCCAATCGAATGATAACGACAGAAATGTATTTCCGAATGCTTCTTAGACCTTGTTTCCGAATTGGTTGCCCCAAATTGACTTTCAATAGTCAATGGTTGCCCCTCACTGGTGTTAAGGTACTTCCACACCGAGCGCGCCGAGCTGCGCCGCGCTGCGCAGCGCTGCGCAAAGCATATTGCGCTGCGCGAAACTGCGCGGAACAGAGCGCCATGTTTGAAGTTGCGCGGCTGTGATCCGTGTTGCGCGGGCTACACAATCACTCCGATGTAGAAAATGGACAAGGCAACAGCTGCTTCGGTTTTTATTGTTATTTATAACGATTTGTTAAAAAGAAGGAGAAAACCACGTCGTCATTGGGTGACGCCCATACTGAGACGTCGGGCTTCCATTGAGGGGAATCCATGCTCAATGAACTCCGTATTGGTGGGCAGTTCGAAAATTTTTGCCGCATATCGTCTGAAGATTTTGAGACGAAATGCGTCACTTTTTTATTTTTAATATGATAATTGTTGTCCTTCGGGTCCCATAGCTCACTTCGCACTCGATACGCAGTCACCAGAGTCTCGATAGACTCACGACTCCATTCAAAAGCCATTTTTGGTGAAACAGAGGTTGTGACGGTTCAAACCGAAACGACGCGCAGCAACAACTGAGCAAATGCCCGTCCACACTGAGCGCGCAAGGGCGAACAAACTTCAAAGGTGTTCGTCAAAATACCGCCCTCAGTCGGATCGTGTTCGCGAACGTTCGCGAGTGCGCAGAGCTGCGCGGTTCACCGTCCACACCAAGTGCGCCGCTCGGCGCGCACATGTTTTGCGCAGCGCTGCGCGTTCGGTGTGGAAGTACCTTTACATTTAAAGTTCCCGCCCACAGCGAGAACGGCTGGAACGACGCAGGAAATGTTTTGGACTCCAGTCACGCCGCCTGTTCCATCCGCTATCCGCATAAAGCGCTAGTTGCCCATGCCCGCGGACAACCAACACCACCTAACACACAACATTAAACATGCAGCTTCGATACGAGTGTCACCAGTGTCACGAAGTTCGAAAACTTTTTTAAGTCAAGAAGGTTAAATTTGTTGGATTTTCATTTCTCATTTGATTTGAAATTTAAAGTATTTTAGTTTTGTTTCTGAAATCAAATCAAATCTTGCATGTGTGTGAATACATTCGCTCAGTTTAATAGAAGAACAGAACATTCTTATAGAACAGAGTTCATTCTTATAAATCAAGGTACCGGTAACTTAGCAATGGTTTTAAACTTTCATGTTAGAGTTAGATATAACTTATGGGCCTATATAAAACTTTCTTGGCCCCCAGCCTATTTAAGATTCAGAATAGCATATTTTGCAATAGAATTGAATAATTCTGATTTGTCATCAAAGACCAGTTTGTATAAGGCTCAGAGACAACTTCGGACCTCTTTTAAGTTAGTTCCCCCCCAGTTATTTTTTAATTAGTTTTAAATAGAGATGTAACGGATAGTTGTTTTTGGCCGGCTACCGGACCAGATATCCGGCAAGTTTGTAGGCCGAAGTGCCAAAAATCCGGCTTTCGCATATCCAGCTCATGTTTTAGTCTATAGTTTAAGGATGATTTACGGAAAGACAAGTATGAACTTGTCTCTGACCGTGAGAAAGTAGGTGTCATGAATTTTTCATTCACAATCGGCCAGTCTGTGAGTTCTGTATTTATTTTCTTTTTTTTAACTGTTTGTCTCGACCGAAAAGAAGACAAGTAGTGGTCAACCAATGCCAAACAATACCTAGAACATTGTAAAGATATATCTTTCATCTCCTTGTAGCAGTGCCTACAGTGAAAGGCTATTCTCAGATGCAGGACTTGTATACGAAGCAAAACGCAACCGTTTGGTGCCAATTCATGTTGAAAAACTTTTTTATATTGATATCATGATTTATCATTAGTTAAATATGATAACTGATTTTTTTAAATGAAATTCTATAAATAATAGAATTTTGTATTACAATACAATACTATACTTAATGTCAATTAAAATAAAGGGTGTTTTTTTGGGGTTTTTTTTTTTTTAAATTTCATTTACAGAATTAAGTATCCTGGATCTGGGCGTATAGTAGCAAGTATCCGGCCACAGGATACCGGATACTATAAAAGAGGCCGGATACCGGATAGTAACCGGATATCCATTACATGTCTAGTTTTTAAAGTTACAAGATTGAATTAAAACACCCCCATTTGCGTAGGTAGTTAAAACACACCTGCGTACTCAGCGAATTCCCAATGGAATTCTTGGTATTTTTTATTTGCCCCATGTAGGCCTACACCATTGGATTCAGGATGAAGGTTAGCTGCCATTGAGGTATTGTAAGCAAATAGACTTTCATTCCTTCCCATTTCAGGTACATGCTTAGTTATATTAAATTCTGGTATTTTTAATTTTCCCCATTAAAACCTCATGGGGTTGAGTATAGGTTTGTCGACATATGGGTATTGTAAGCAAATATAAGTTACACTGTACCCAATGAATGTGCATACCGGTACCAAATTTTATCAAGTTATATCAATATGAGTGAAATAAAGGGATTTGTTTATTTCCCATAAGAATCACATGAAAAACATATTTTTTAATTTTCCCCATTATCTGTTAAGACAGGTTAAACATTTAAAATATTACTTAATTGTTTTTTTTTTCTAGCTCTTTGAATGGTTTTAGTTAAAATCGTTCAATTTTTTAAATTAAGGTCCAAAAACCCAATTTGACCTTTTTGGAACCTCATAAAACCCCGTTCCCATAGTCCAATCATGCTGGTTTTTGAATTTAACCTGAAGAATTCTGCCTTACACCTCTGTATTAAATTTCATCAAAATCGGAGGTTCCGATTTGGGAATCATTTGGAATGGGAGATCCACTTTGCCCATTGGTGCTGACTAGAATAGCCTACACTCTTGGAAAGCACCTTCAGTTCTTCGCCCCACATGACTACGAAATTACTCAAGGGCCAACAAGTTGAAATTTGGCAGGGACGTACCTCTTTGCTCATAGGTTTTGCTCATTTGACACTCTTCTGTCTGTAATTTGTATGCAGTTATGAATAAAGATATTTCTGATTCTGATAGGTATGCATTAAGAAACGGTTTTGCAAACATAGTTTTTAAAGTCCTTTAGGGCTCCGCCCCACTAGACTATATACTTACTCTAGGGCATACAGGGTTGAAATTTGATGTGGACATTCTTCTTTCTTCTTATGTGCTCACTAAGAAATGGTTTTATAAATATAGTTTTTTATGTCCTTTAGGGCTCTGTCCCACTGGACTTCAAAATTACTATTGAGCCCATAGGGTTCAACTTTGACGTGGATATTCCTCTTTACCTGGGTGTGTACTGATACTGGAATTACTGGAAATACTGGAATTTTATTTTCATACTGGAAATAATGGAATTATACTGGAATTTCTAAATAGATACTGGAATAATTTAATTTGATTAAAATCCAGAAATTGTTGTTTTTAAAATGCATAAAATACAGATTTTGTCATTTGATTCGTACATTCCAATGGACAAATGTTTCACATGTTATTATTGCTGTTCAAGTATATTTGCAAACCAAAATCAGAAAAATTGTAGTTCTGTTCAAATAATCAACTAAACAATTAAGAAATCTAAACATTTGTGTAAAGATTAAACTTAGAAAATGTTGGATTTTTAACTAAAAATTTAATTTTCTTTCTTAAATTTCATTCATGTGAGAATGTATTTTACTTTTAGCATTATTCTATTTCATAATTTTTTCAGTTAACTGCATTTTTTATTATTTTTTGTATGGTATTAAAAAATACAAAATAAAGTGGGCCGTATAAAGAACTGTACAGTAAATGTAAGGGGAGTTTAAATGGCCTAATAAACAAATTAATATTAAAAAGTGTTAATATTGGAAAGTACTTATTAATCATAATCATAAGTATCTACTTACTAATAGGCAATCATGTTTATTTTCCTCCTTTTTCTCAGATTGTGTGTATCGTAAGAGAAATCCGTGCATACTGTTAGAAAGGTTTATCCTGTAGGTGAGCAGAATGCCATTATAATTCACATCTTTTCTCCAATCTTATGGAAGAAAAGAAATTTATGAAATAAATTAGCGAACCCAAATCAGGGGAACTTTTTATAGAATTTTGACCAGTGGCGATCTCTTGAAACAAAAATCGATGTTAAATTTGTTTTTATGTATAAAATTTTGTTATTGTTTTTCAACATTCAGATTAATAGTTTGTGAATGATACTGGATTTTTTTTAATGTACTGGAAATATACTGGAATTCCAAAATAAAATATCAGTAGACACCCCTGTTTACTCATATGTAGGCCTACTCACTTAGAAATGGTTTGCAAATATAGTTTTTAAAGTCCTTTAGGGCTCTGATCCACTGGACTTAAAAATTTCTAGGGCTTACAGGGTTGAAATTTGACGTAGACGTTCCTCTTAACTCATATGTACTCACTAAGAAACGGTTTTACAAATATATTTTTTTAAGTCCTTAGGGCTGTGCCCCACTGGACTTCAAAACTACTTGGGGGTCTACAGTGTTGAAATTTGATGTGGACGTTCCTTTTTACTCATATGTACTCAATAAGAAACGGTTTTACAAATATAGATATTGAAGTCCTGTCCTCTGCCCCACTGAACTACAAAATATCTCCAGGGATTAAGAGGTTGAAATTTGACATGGACGTTCCTCTTTGCTCATAGGAGCTCACTTAGAAATAGTCTTGCAAATATAGTTTTTTAAGTCCTTTAGATCCCCTCTCCCTACAGGTCTTCAAAATTACTATATGGCCTATAGGGTTGAAATTCAACATGTTCGTTCTTCTTTGCTCACAAGTACTTACTCTCTGCTTTCACTTCTTCAGTGTTTTAACATAATTCTTAAGGATGAAATTTCGTTGCTCTTTAAAGAATTTTTATTACATGTAAAATCAATCTAAACGGATGAAGCCGTGACGGGCAACAGCTAGTCTTTAATAAATCTTACATTAGACTTATGTTTCTAAATGAATTTTTGGCAACAGTGCATTTTCAACTCTCATCAGACTATTTTAGTGCAACTTAGAGTATTTCAGTCCAATCAATCACCCTTTGCCACATTTGAGGCGAAGGGTAAACAATTTACAGATTGTCCTAGACCAACAATATTAGAAATTAATGAAAGTAGCCTTTTTCTTTTAGTTTATTTTTAAATGTCAAGTAGCCTACCGTATTTAAAAGAAATTAGACTTAAATATGATACTATTCAAAATTTCAGATGTCATTGATGCCCTATCTTGTCAAAGAGTTGCTCAAGGAACTGAATACCACACACCCCTATGACCACCACCAGGTCCTAGTGAGACCTAAAGTGGCATCGAGAGCTCAGATGCATACCGGCTATATCCGGCCTTGGAGGCTCAGTCACACTAAAGACAGTGGAGTCTCGAGTGTTATGAACAACAATGATGGACTTAAGGTCAGTAGAGTATGTGTGGCTGTAAAATTCACTTTCGTTTTGATAAAAAATTTCAATAAATAAGTTTAAAATGAAGTTAAATCAAGGTGCGCTTTGTTGTGACACATTCCTAGGCCAGTTTCATATTCACCATTCAGACAAGTTATTGATGTTAAACCATAAATAAATCTCAGTTAAAATAAAAAAAATAAATAGATGACGTATCTTTATGGGAAAATGTCAAAATATATTTTTTGTGTAGGCCCTATGTTTGTTTCTATTGATTGTCGGTAAACATCAAGTTTTGTAAATGATGAGAAATTGTTCCTTTCATAAACAGACATTTGGTCATTACAATTTGGCTAATCTAAAGATTTCATAAATTTTATTTCTTTTTATGACCTTTCAGGCTTTTATTATTAAACCAACAATGGATTGGTTATTAGTCCAGTGTCTGGTCCCATGAAATGGAATTCAGAGGACTTCTACTGTACTGTATATTTGTGCTATTGCTTAAAAAGAACTATTAAGCGTAATAGAAGTTAAATGTTTGTTTGTATAAGTTGCAGGCCAGACCAATTGTACCTTCGTGAGTGGTTGGCTGCAAATTAACCTGTCATATTTATTGTAGATAATTATCACACTTTTGATGTAAAATAAGAAAAATTTTAAAATATCGCTTACAAACAGAATTTTTATTAACCAGGGTGTGATAGCTTTCCGATTTCCTTTCTTAATGAATGAAATGTTTTATTCTAGATCAGTTTAGATGTGCAGCAATTCAAGCCTGAAGAATTGAACGTCAAGGTTGTGGATAGATTTATCGTTGTGGAAGGGAAACACGAAGAGAGAACTGATGAACATGGGTTAGTCTCCAGGCAGTTCACTCGCCGCTACTATATACCTGATGAAGTTGACAAAGAAGCTGTAAAATCTACTTTGTCATCTGACAACGTATTACAGGTAATTGTACCCAGAAAGATCATCAAGAAGAAAACAGAAATCAACATCCCCATTTCAAAAGTTAACCTTCCTGCGTCTCCATTGACTAGTCCAAAACCTCCAGCTGAGAAGCGAATGAAGATGGAAGAAGGTGCTTAAGGTAGTTAAAAGTCTTATTCATTGAAATTACTCTCATAATACAGTAATTGTCTTGTAATGTGGTATCTACAAAGAATAAGAATAAGAAAGAATAAGAATAAGAAGGCACACATTTTCCAATTACCGGTACCTTTAGTTTATTGGTGCTGTCACACTACACTTTGTATACTATCTATGAATACAAATTTTATAATTTTCTTAATCATGTATGGGTAGCAACTTCAGAATGAACATGTAATTATTATCTAGTTTTAAGAAAGTTCCTATTACATTGCAGTATTTAAAACCATTGTTAAGTACGGTAGTGTGTAATTTTTGTTATTGTGTGTCAAGTGATCAAAGCAGTCTTACTTTGATTCTGTTATTTTACTTCAAGAATTAAACTTTCAATAGGTCAGAGAGAAGAAAAGGCTAGATGATACATCCTTATGGCTGGAGTGAGCGGGCTATAGACAGAGAGAGTTTTATCATGAGCTGCTGCATGGGTTGGCAAAAGGGCGGGGGAAGAGCTGGCGATGTTGCCGCCACACCCCGGGGAATCTTGGGACTGCAAACGTAGACTCGCTCGCCGTTCTGTAGACATTCACTTTCCGCAAGACTGAATTTATCCTCTGGTCTTCTCTTCTCTATGAATGGATTCAATTATCTATGAAATTCAATTTTGCTATGCTCTAGATCATGATGACGAGTGGTTAAGTCCTAACATTTTCTTCTTATGTCTGAAGTCCAGTGAATCCTTCATTGCAACTTCTGTCATATATATCAACAAAATAAGAACCCACATGTTTTAAATCCCGTTCCCTCAGGTTAATTTTTCATTTTGAATTTTGTTTATGCTTTACAGCCTCACAGACCAGGTTGCCAAGGTTGGGCAAAAGCTAGAATATAGTCAATAACTCCTGAATTCCTGGCCACAATTTAATAAAACTTTTTATGTTTGTATTTTAGATGTATTTCAATGTGTACATTTACATGCCCGGGGATGGCCCAAGGAGGATTGGAGGAAGTCTGCAAAATATTAAATGTAAGCAAAGGTCGATGAGTATCAAATTTTGTGTATTACCAAATAGATAAATGATGTAAACCTGACTTAAAACAATTACTGAGCTTGAATGGCAGGCGATCAATATTTTCATTAAAATTGTATTGCTTTAAATTTATAAAAATCATTATAACAAATTCAACTTTTTGAGGTTGAGTTTAGGATATATTGCTCATAATACTAAAGACCTTAAAAGTGGCATACATAATTTTAAATTTCTTTTAACTCTAAACAATATTATGCAGTCTTCAACCTCACGAAGCCTTGTATGTCGTCATATGTTATTACACAATGTTAATTTTTAGTAATATAGTTGTAAAGCAAAGTTTGATCCCCCATTTCTAGCTTAGACTGAAGTTAGGTTTGCAGCATTGTACTCTGCTCTGTGAAACCTTTAATTTGATTTTTATATGAACCTATGCTTAGATTTTAGACTTTGGAGACTTTCTCCATGATATTCCCTGGACACATTTGGTCAAGAATTATTAGTTAAATTCTATATTTTGCCCAGCAGAAAATAATATATTCAGCAGGAAACACTGCTGCTTGAATCAATGTCACACAACTGTCCGGCCTTCTCTAATGACTCACTCTCATTGTTTATCCAATTTGGCTAATGTCACAGCAACTGCACAACAATATGGAAGCATTTTTATGGGCTCACCATATGATTTCCAAGTGTTGTTTTTAACTTCTAAAATTAGTTTCTCTGTAAAGGCGCGTTTACACTGGAGTTGTCAACCAAAAGTCATCAACAATTTTAGTCGACAACCTGAGTTGACAACCAAATAAATCAAAGTTGTCGACCAAATAAATGCAAGTTTACACCAGATTGACAACCAAAATTTGTTCAAAAGTGCTTTTGAATTATTCTCAGTGTTGGGTAGTAGCGCTGCGCTACTGTAGCGCCGCTACCTTTTTAGTAGCGTTAGTGTAGCTCCGCTACTTTTGAAAATAAGTAGCTTGTAGCTGTAGCGAGCTACATTTTTAGAGTAGTTGTAGCGGATTATTTAGCTACTTTACTCGCTACTTTGGTTTCAATAAAACATAATAATTGTGTTTACATTTCATCATTCATGGCTTCCAAATAAACACGAGAGAAGGTTAGTCAGCTGTTATGTTTTTCGCTGGTTGGAATTCAACATTACTTTAAATCCATTGCCAGACGTTCCAATCGAGTACCATAACCACAAAATGACAATCACCAGTCTTGTTCTCTTTGTGTTTGCTGACCACTAGATGCGCTAGTAGTATTCTACTACTATGCGCCTATATTATAGAATAGAAACTAAACTGCTGCACTATACTTGCGCACCGTTAGGATCGTTCAGGTCAGGAATTAAAGGAAAGGAATGTAATGTTTACTTTTACAAATATGAGAAACAACGCGACGTCAACGAGTTCAAATAAATAAATAGCCAATTTTTACTATACTGGCATAACGACTCAACAACATAACCTCAACCACTTTGATTGATGTTAGATGTTGATGTAAACGTTTACGGTACTGTACCAGATCAGGGTACGGTACCGTACTTCCCGAACTCTGTAAATTTGTACTTAATACTTTACAGAGTGCTTCATACTTATATTCTGTTTCTGTAGTCGACATCATGGCAATTAGTAGGCCTAAAGCAAGATTAGCGACAAGACAAGACTATAGAGACTAGTCGATCCTTCTTGTGTGCATACGCCAGCTTAACCCTACCGTGGCCGGTCTAAGAAAAATGTTATAAACTTGTGGAGATAACCTAATAAAGTACCAGGGGGACCGAGCTTAAGCTCGGTAAAATTATTACTTTCGTTTCTCACACAAAGCTCGTTCGCTCCGCTCACTCGCCAGGCGGAAGGTTTGCTGCACATTGGTATGATTTTCCTAAAACCACAGGTTAAAGATGTAACACATTGGTTTATTTTATCTACAGTTATCAGCTGATTTTTGTTCAGTTAAAAAATTTCCATAAGGATAACATGGGATCTTTGAAGGGCTCTAGCGCGAAAACCGGATTTTTCCCAGCTATGGGACCAGCTCCAATCGATTTCTGGTGACCAAAACCCCCATATTCCAAAATTTGAAGGAAATCGTCGGAGCCGTTTTTGAGATAATTGTGCAAGCAAGCAAGCAAGCAAACAAGCAAACATTGCTCGTATAAGAGTATAGGATAAGGATAACATGGGATCTTTGAAGGGCTCTAGCGCGAAAACCGGATTTTTCCCAGCTATGGGACCAGCTCCAATCGATTTCTGGTGACCAAAACCCCCATATTCCAAAATTTGAAGGAAATCGTCGGAGCCGTTTTTGAGATAATTGTGCAAGCAAGCAAGCAAGCAAACAAGCAAACATTGCTCGTATAAGAGTATAGGATATTGTTGTTTACGTCTTTGATGTAAGTCTTTGTATTCGACAATTTATATTTTCATACCACTATTCTGTTTACATTATCTAGGCTCCATAAGAGTCACAAATTATTATATTAAAATGAAAATATGTCTAAACACAATTCAGATTCAGATTCAAAACACTTTATTCAAAAGTACATACATAATGTTTGTACATGAATGGCATCAGATTGCACATAGTTTTACTAAGTACAATGAAACTTAGGTCTAAGAAGCTTGAGCTGGTTAAATGAAGTCATCTTAGAAAAAAAAAATATATATATATATATAAATAACAATAATAATGATAAAAATTCAAATTCTAAAATATAAAACATGTTTGAGAATGGCATCCAAATATACTTTTATTGAACAGAAAAAAATTCTTCCAAGGAATAAACAGGATTATTAATTAGAAAGTTATTTAATTTTCTACGAAAAAGTTTTGGTCATTTATAATTTTTATTTCCTGCGGTAAGCTATTATAAAATTTTATTCCTGCATAAGAGGGTTGTTTAGAAAATAAACTAGTTCTATGAGGCTCAAAACAAAGTTGTTTCTATTTCTTGTATTATGAGTGTGTATATCTTCTAATTTTAAATTGTCCTTTCCATTACATTTTACATAAATTATTGTTTGGAAGATATATAGACTAAATACTGTAAAAAGTTTCAATTCTATAAATTTATTTCTACACGATTCATTAGGTGTCATTTTTAACATGGCTCTAATTGCCTTTTTTTGCATAACCAAAATTTTGTTGAGGTTGTTTTGTGAAGTTCCTCCATATAAGATTAGGCCAAACTGGATATGCGAATGGACATGTGCATAATAGAGAATGAGTAGGGTACTAAGTTCACAGTAATACGACATTTTTCTTATTGCGTACACTCCAGAGCTCACCTTTGCACATACATGATCAACATGGTTGTTCCATGTTAGCTGTTCATCAATTATTAACCCCAAGAAAGTAGAACTATTTTTTCTTTCAATAATACTATTTTCAACAGTTATTGTAAAATTGCTTTCGTCTATTTCGTTTGAATAAGTGTTCTTAAGATCAAATATGATGTAATTTGTTTTGTTTGCATTTAATAATAAATTTTTGCTCTGAAGAAAATCTACTGTAACTCTTAAAAGTTGTTCGGAGAAGTGATTTAGAGTTAAAAAATTTTCCTCTGAAAGTTTTAGAGTTGAGTCATCAGCATACAGAAAAACCTGATTGTTGGTGTTAATCTGGGAAAGTTTTTTACTAAGTCCTCTAAAATAACAGATGAACAGGAGTGGCCCTAATATCGATCCTTGTGGCACAGAGTACTTAAGTTCTTTTAAACTTGATTTATAATTCATTATGGTGCCATTCTCAGTACATGTTAACTCAACATACTGCTTTCTTCCCCTGATAAAAGACTCTAACCACATGAGAGGTAAGCCATTTATTCCACAATTCTGCAGCTCTCTGATAAGTTTACCGTGACATACCCTATCGAACGCCTTAGTCAGATCCATGAGTACTGCAATTACTTTTTTCTTTTTATCAATATCTTTTATTACACTTTATATAAAATTTGTAGCTGCTGTTATGACAGATCTACCACGTCTGAAACCGTGTTGTTCATCTTCTAAAACTTTGTTGTTTTCAAAAAATTCAGTTAGTCTATAATACATGCATTTCTCAAAAATTTTCGATAGTGTTGGCTGGATAGAAATTGGCCGGTAATTTACCGTTTCTTTTGGATCTCCTTTTTTATATATTGGAATTACTTTTGATATTTTAAGTTGTTGTGGAAACACTCCTAAAATAAATGATGCATTTATTACATGAACTAAGGGTTTTGTTAAAAATTTTGAGGCTGATTTTATTACATTTACTGGTACCTCGTCATATCCACTTGACTTTTTATTTTTCAAATTACTAATTAATTTTGAAATTTCTTCTTCATTTACTGGTTTGTTATAAAATTTTGGCAAAATCGGATCACATATGCTATATGCGGATCACATAAACAATAGGCCTACCAACAAAAAAGGTATAGGCCTATATTTAAAAAAACTTAATTTTACTTTTTAGTGAAAAAATTGGGTGGTTATACATCACAAGAGAAAAATAGGACCAGATTGCGAAAGTAGCTTAAATTGTAGCGAGCTACTTTTTAATTGTAGCTCTAGCTGTAGCTAGCTACTTTTTTGAAAATGTAGCTGTAGCTGTAGCTAAGCTACTTTTTTCAAAAAGTAGCTGTAGCTGTAGCTAGCTACTTTTAAAAAGTAGCTTCCCCAACACTGATTATTCTATACTACACTGGTTGTCAACCAAATTTTGGTCGTCAACCTAAAGTTGGTCATCAATCTAATTTGTTGTTGTTGCGTTTACTCTGAGATATCAAAAATGGTTGACAACTTTTGGTCGACAACTGCAGTGTAAACGCGCCTTAATGTATTGTTCTTAATGTTGTGTTTAAGGGCAATCTGTGTTTTGCATTAGTTTCTTTTTGTACACTTGTCAAAAATAGTCCGAGGAATTATAGTAAGATAATAGGTGTAAAAGTTATTGGTCTCATTATGTGTTTCTTTTATTGTAGTGTTTTAGTTATCTTTATACTTATTAAAACTGTGTAGATACATGAATCATCTAAGGTCATTTTAGAATTTCAAGCAAGTAGTAAGATAGTAAACTCTTTTTAAATAGCACAAATCCGGGGACACTAGGCCTATATAAAAGTTTGTTACAATTGTAAATTAAGATGATTTCTTTGTACAGGCACAAGCCTATTCTGACATTAACAAACCATTTTTCAGATTGCTGTTTGTACTTTGTTTTAGTTATTAAAATAAAACTTCAAATACTGAGCATATAGTTATTTTCCCCTTCATTACATACAGTACTATCACTATTCCGATTTCAATTATGGTGTCACAATAGATCTATATAATGACACATTTTTAAGAAGTGAAATAACATTTTATCTATTTTTAGAATCTACTTTTGCTTTTATTTAATGTCACTTAACTTTTAATTATTTATCATACAAATTGTTTTTTTTTTTTTTTTTTGTACTAAACCTATCTTCTATATATTAATAGACAAGCATGTTTTGTTTCCTCCTTTTTTCTCAGCTCCTCAGGGACGTAACTAGGATTTTAGTGACCGGGGCAGGAACTCAGTTTGACGCCCCCCCCCCCCCCCCCCCCAATTGAGAGACGTCCGGAGTTACCAAGGTGCCACACTAAGCCACGATTTTACTTTGAGCCACATTTTTTTTATTGTTTACAGCTATGTTGTTAGATATGTCACTAAAATAATTAAGTTGTTGTTAGTATTTTAAAAAGTGTATAAATTATTTAAATTAACATGGGTATTAAACTGAAATATTAACTTGGCATAACTATAAAGGCCTACAACACTGAAATCCTTTGATTCGACTCCTCGACCACATCTGAAACTTTGAACCTACTGCATTTTGCAAGTTTTGACCTTTCTTTTGAAGGGTTGCATTTAATATAGGCCTACTAGTAACTAACAAACTAAAAAGTATTATTTTACTAACATTTAAATTTGATAATTTAAATGATACCGTGGTATTAAATGAATGGTGGTTTTACAAATAGAAGTGTTTATTAAGAAGTTTCACTAACATAAGTGGTTTTAAACTAACACATCTTAAATTAATTCTAATAACATATATCAATAATGGCTTGAATTAAATATTTGTAACGTTGATTTCACACATCTGAACATCTAGAGAAATTGATTATAAAACTTGGAAAGTCTGCTTAAGCTTAGTTAAACATAATCTATTTGTTACAACTTTATCTTTCGAGCTTTCTTAGCCGCAAAAGTGTCCACTATGTCCTTAAATGACAGCTTGGAAGCGATATTGTGTTCAATAGTAATTATTGCTAGATTCGTCAAACGTTGTTGTCCCGACAAGTTCCTAAGATAATTCTTAATTTATTTTTAATTTACTAAAACTTCTTTCATTCGAAGCAACCGAAACGGGCAACGTTAGGACGTCAACGGGAAACGGGCTGACAACGCGACGAATATTGCCGAACTATTCCGATGCAACCCGAAGGAACGACGACTTATCTGGCTATAGCACCCCCTGTCATGACTCGTCGCGCTGACGGCAATATTGCCGATGCTGTTTCCGGTAACTAGCGGTAAGGGAGATTATTCTACTGTCGCGATCGGTTTGCCATCGATATCTACTGTCTTAACTCAGTGCTATCATTGAATACAATATCATTGAATCAATATCATTGAATATTATGTGCACAATGACAGTGCCCAATCATTACTATTCTTTATCTTTTTTACAATTATATTGTATAGCGGTCATGACAAGTATACTCATGGATATCAGCTGCGCCCCCCTTTCCCGATCGGGTGCCGAGTGTGTGCCCCCTCTGCGTCCCCTAAAACCCTGCGCCCGAAGCACGTGCCCCGCCCGCCCCCCCCTAGTTACGTCACTGCAGCTCCTGTGCATCGTAGGAGAAATCCGTGCGTACCGATAGACAGATATAGTGCTGTAGATAAGCAGAATCCCATTCTAATTCACATCGGACCCCAGGGCTACGCCCCACAGGTTTTCAAAGTTCCAATGTTAATTTTATGGGGAAGGAGAATTGATTGAATCAGTAGACAGTTGTTGTAAAAACAACTGCTAGAAAAGCAGGAAGAACAGAGGTTTTAATAATTTCTTGGGTCCAAACTAAAATTTTGGTTGAATTTTGATCAGGAGGCGATCTCTAGTTTATCTGATTAGCTTATTTAAAAACAATTTGTGGACTTAACATGACGATTTTTTGACAGGAGAACAAAATAAACTAAATTGAAAATGTAAAATAAAGAAGTTCCCGTAAGTAAAAATATAGATGCAAATTAAATAAACTTCTTGAAGCTTCCTTATATTTCAGACTTGGTTGTTATGGTACTATTTTTTTAAATTTTGTAACAGTTCAATAATGTTTATATATATATATATATTATATATATATATATATATATATATATATATAATATATATATTATATATATATATATATATATATATATTATATATATTAAACATGAAGCCTAGACTATGTTCAGAAGTTAAAGGCTGTTTACCCTATTTCCTAATCAACAAAAAAAACGCCTTAAAATACGTGGTCATGAAATGGTTGTAGTAGCTCTAACAATAGATGTTTTTAGTTAATTTTTTGGAATGGGAGATCCACTTCGCCTATCAGTGCTCACTAAGAAACGTTCTTGGAAGCACCTTCATGGCTCCGCCCCACAGGACTACTAAATTACTCTAGGGCTAAAGGGGTTGAAATTTGGCATGGACGTTCCTCTTTGCTCATAGGTATTCAATAAGAAACGGTTATGAAGATATGGTTTTGAAGTCCTTTAGGGCTGGACTTCAAAATTACTCCAGAGCATACGGGCATGAAATTTGACAATTTGTGGACTTAACATGACGATTTTTTGACAGGAGAACAAAATAAACTAAATTGAAAATGTAAAATAAAGAAGTTCCCGTAAGTAAAAATATAGATGCAAATTAAATAAACTTCTTGAAGCTTCCTTATATTTCAGACTTGGTTGTTATGGTACTATTTTTTTACAATTTTGTAACAGTTCAATAATGTTTATATATATATATATTAAACATGAAGCCTAGACTATGTTCAGAAGTTAAAGGCTGTTTATCTATTTCCTAATCAACAAAAAAACGCCTTAAAATACGTGGTCATGAAATGGTTGTAGTAGCTCTAACAATAGATGTTTTTAGTTAATTTTTTGGAATGGGAGATCCACTTCGCCTATCATTGCTCACTAAGAAACGTTCTTGGAAGCACCTTCATGGCTCCGCCCCACAGGACTACTAAATTACTCTAGGGCTAAAGGGGTTGAAATTTGGCATGGACGTTCCTCTTTGCTCATAGGTATTCAATAAGAAACGGTTATGAAGATATGGTTTTGAAGTCCTTTAGGGCTGGACTTCAAAATTACTCCAGAGCAAACGGGCATGAAATTTGACAATTTGTGGACTTAACATGACGATTTTTTGACAGGAGAACAAAATAAACTAAATTGAAAATGTAAAATAAAGAAGTTCCCGTAAGTAAAAATATAGATGCAAATTAAATAAACTTCTTGAAGCTTCCTTATATTTCAGACTTGGTTGTTATGGTACTATTTTTTTACAATTTTGTAACAGTTCAATAATGTTTATACATATATATATTAAACATGAAGCCTAGACTATGTTCAGAAGTTAAAGGCTGTTTATCTATTTCCTAATCAACAAAAAAACACCTTAAAATACGTGGTCATGAAATGGTTGTAGTAGCTCTAACAATAGATGTTTTTAGTTAATTTTTTGGAATGGGAGATCCACTTCGCCTATCATTGCTCACTAAGAAACGTTCTTGGAAGCACCTTCATGGCTCCGCCCCACAGGACTACTAAATTACTCTAGGGCTAAAGGGGTTGAAATTTGGCATGGACGTTCCTCTTTGCTCATAGGTATTCAATAAGAAACGGTTATGAAGATATGGTTTTGAAGTCCTTTAGGGCTGGACTTCAAAATTACTCCAGAGCAAACGGGCATGAAATTTGACAATTTGTGGACTTAACATGACGATTTTTTGACAGGAGAACAAAATAAACTAAATTGAAAATGTAAAATAAAGAAGTTCCCGTAAGTAAAAATATAGATGCAAATTAAATAAACTTCTTGAAGCTTCCTTATATTTCAGACTTGGTTGTTATGGTACTATTTTTTTACAATTTTGTAACAGTTCAATAATGTTTATATATATATATATATATATATTAAACATGAAGCCTAGACTATGTTCAGAAGTTAAAGGCTGTTTATCTATTTCCTAATCAACAAAAAAACGCCTTAAAATAATTGGTCATGAAATGGTTGTAGTAGCTCTAACAATAGATGTTTTTAGTTATTTTTTTGGAATGGGAGATCCACTTCGCCTATCAGTGCTCACTAAGAAACGTTCTTGGAAGCACCTTCATGGCTCCGCCCCACAGGACTACTAAATTACTCTAGGGCTAAAGGGGTTGAAATTTGGCATGGACGTTCCTCTTTGCTCATAGGTATTCAATAAGAAACGGTTATAAAGATATGGTTTTGAAGTCCTTTAGGGCTGGACTTCAAAATTACTCCAGAGCATACGGGGTTGAAATTTGACATGGACGTTCTTCTTTACTTCAGACCTGTCAACCTGGCAAAATGCCGAGGCTGAAGTTTTCCTAACCTGATCTTTCAAAAATGTGTGAGAATGTGTGAGCTGCGGATAAATAAATATTCTAAAACACTTTTCTATCAGCGGTTAAAAGCAATATTCTAGGGTGGTTTTCATAATAAAATTCCAAAGTAGATTTCTCAACTGAAGTGAGTTATAGGCTATTAATAAAATGCTGAGGGTTTATTTTTAATATTATAAATGAACCAAATAAAGTTAAGTCAAATAAAGTTTGCCCAAAATCAATTGAAAAAAGTAACACAAACGCAAGTTAGTTTTGATCCTCTAAAGCTAAAAAACAGATTTGTGTGTCTCTCCGAAATTGAAATAAGTGAATGTCTAGAAAGTAGTCAAAAGGAGGTACAACGAGAAAGTCTAAAAAGTAGTCTAAAGCAAGTACAACAAAATAAACCAACTATTAGCAATATTCCCATGAACACAAAAACTCACCATTCAGGCACAAGTAAACCCACATCAAAATACTAAGGACTGTATTAAATCAAATATATTAATCCTGGCGGATAGCCATGGAAGAAACTTGCGTCAAAATTTAATGAAGGTTTGGGAGAATTGTGAGTCAAATGTGTGCAGCATCTTCAAGCCCAATGCCAGGCTCTCTGATATAGTTTGCAGTACCAAACACATGACAAAAAAACTTCTCTAAACGTGATTTTTTGGTAGTAATTGGAGGAACAAACAATGAAATAGTACAAAGAAGGAACCAATCATTATTAGCTTCTTTCCAGGAATTATTGGACTCCACTGCAAACACCAACCTTTTGTTGGCTGCTTTGCCATTCAGATACGACGTCCCTGGACTAAACAAAACTCCTTTTGCCACATTCCTGCCAATTAATGAGATTCCTCGACATTTCTTTACAAGACATGGTTTACATTTTAACAAAAGTGGTAAACTTAAAGTAGCAAAACTTATAAAAGAAAAATGTCACGTTAAAGATCTTCAAAGGAAATCAACTCAAGTATTACCCTGTCGACCCCCTTCAACAACTAATTTCAAGGACGTTTTAACAGGCGAACATAGTATTGGATTGGTTGAAGCACACATGGGTGATGTCATAGACAGTTTCAAAAATGACCCTACAACAGCATTTGCTCATAGTATTTTAATGACAAAAAGCATACGGGTGCTGGCGTTGCCGTCATATTCCATAGAAAATTTGGAAGACCCCTATCATCGGATTGTGTGAATCAGAGCCTCAGTTGTCAGAAGACGGCAGAAGGGTCTGTGGTCTACGGGCTACTTACTAAAGAACAGTACTCTGGAAAATTCAGTACGTAGATGAATACAATACAGCTTTTAAAAGTTTTACACAAGACTTCAAAGAATAGAATCTTAAGGTATTGTTCTGCTCTCCAATGGGGTGCACAAGGGATCTGATAAGCCCAGAACAATTTGCCCTCAATATTGTCACATTTCAACGCAACACTGGAGCTAAAATCCGAGTTGTAATTTACAATGATCAGGCTAGTAGAGAATTAAGAAAAGGACTGACTTGCCTGGACTTTATACAAACTTTAGAAAAAGAAATTAAGAAGTGTCAAGAGGATTTTGATAAAACAATGACCCCCAGAAGACTACCAGATAAAGAGGAACTTCATCTGCAGCTGCTCCAGTGATCGTCCCCGGCGACCGGAGCTACTCTGAAGCAGTGTCATGTGGGTTGTCAAGTGAATGTGTTAGCTCAAATGTGTCTCTCAGTGCCCAAAGTGAAACAAGGGATTCTAGAAGTCCATTAGATAGTTTTGATGTCTCCACAGTTGTTCCTTCATTGACTGCTAAATCCCATAAACCAAATGGCAGCCCAACAAAAATTAGTCCCTTTCCACAGCCTACTTTAAACTCCTTTGCTCTTCAACTAATGCCATCCCGGTAATTGTAACTCAATCTGACCCTCAACCTACATTAATTCCTAATCTCATTAATTCCCATAGAAATAAGTTAACTACTTATAGTAGGAATAATAAGTCAGTACCTACGTTATCTATTATGCATCAAAATGTACAACACCTTCCATCCCGCATTGATTTGTTAAATATTTTACTTGATGACAAGAAGCCAGACATAATAGCTCTTACTGAACATAAGATGACAAATGAAGAATTGTTGAGATTCTCACTATGAACGAAGTTTAGGTAGAGGTGGAGGTGTTTTAATCCTTGCAAAAAATTAAATTAAATGTAAAAAAATAGAAATACCTGCAATTCAATCAATTTTAACAGAAATGGAATTTGAGTGCTGTTTATGTAAAGTTACTACACACAATTGGTCTTTTGTATTAATATGTGTATATCGATCTCCTAAGCACTCAAACTTAGCAAACTTTTTGGCAAAGATGGAAATACTAATGGAAATAGTTTATAAAAAGTTTAAGATTATAATAATTGCAGGTGACTTTAACGTAAATGTTTTGAAAAGAGCCAATGTGTATGATAAATTTGTCAATGTATTAACAATTTTTAATATGAAATATTTGGTGGATTTCCCAACAAGGGTTAATGACTCCACAGAATCCTCAATTGATAACTTTCTTGTAAACAAAGAATTTCAAAATATGACAGTAACAGGTATCATTACACAAATCTCTGATCATGATGCCCAAATTTTGGAAATATTACAAAATGATTTTTAAAAAGTGAACCATATTAGAAAGTTGCGAAGAGAGTTCAGTGAAATCAATATAAAAACATTTATTTTACAGCTGGCGTCAGAATCCTGGTTAAGGGTTTACCAAGCCGAAATAGACTATAAATATGATGTTTTTTATTCTCTTTTCAAACACTATTTCGATGTAAATTTTCCAAAATTGTATGTTACAGAAAAATCATTTAAAGAAAATAGGTGGATAGGTAATGGTGTAAAAGATAAAAAAGCAGAGATAATTAACTTAGAATCCGAATTCAGACATTCAAAAGACTATTGTTTAAAGCAATTAATCAAAGAAAAGAAAAAAGAGCTCAGGCAGGATATAAATAACAGTAAGAGAAAATTTTTCAGTGACAAAATTCAGAACTCAGAAAATAAAATAAAAACAACTTGGAAAATTATTAACTCTGAAACAGGCAAACAGACTGAAACTAAAGATAACATTTCATTGATGCAAAATGGGAAATGCCTAACAAATGCAGCAAAAGTTTCTGAAGCTTTCAATACTTTTTTTCTAAATGTAGTTGATGACCTAGTTATTCCTATCTTGGGTCCAAAATCAAATATTCTTCTGGATACGATGATATACCGATCATTAAACCTTTGACACATTTAGTAAATATTTCTTTGATGTGCGGAAGATTTCCAGAAGCATTGAAAATTGCTAAGGTGATTCCAATATTTAAAACAGGAGACAGAGAAGATGTGACTTGTTACAGGCCAATCTCTCTTCTACCAGTATTCTCTAAAGTATTTGAAAAAGTAGTTTACAATCAATTTATTTCTTATCTTGAAACTAATAACTTACATGATCCTCAACAGCATGGTTTTAGGTCAAACAGATCTACAATTTCTGCCGGCATTGAATTCATTAAAATCCTCAAATCTATAGATAGAGGAGATAAGGTGGTTGGTATCTTTTTAGATTTAACTCAAGCTTTTGACAGTGTATCTCACTAAAAATTGATTGAAGTACTCTACTCTTTGGGAGTGGAGGATGTGGAACTTTCATGGTTCACATCATACCTTGAAGGTAGAAAACAATTTGTGGAAGTAGATCATTATCATGAAATCAAAAATTTTAAAATAGTTTACAAAGAAAAACACTGATCTCAGTCACGGATAATAAACCACGGTGTTCCACAGGGGTCCATTTTGGGCCCACTCCTTTTTCTGTGCTACTTAAAAGGGTTACCTGGGTTAGTATGGGGGGAAGGCCACTCTTTGTGTCTCTATGCTGACGACACCAACATTATTGTTTCAGGTAAAACCCAAAATAGCATCGAAGTGTCATCTCATATTGGGCTATCTATGATAAAAGAATTTTTAAATGAGAAAAATTTGCTTTTAAACTCAAACAAATCAAATTTTATATCCTTTTGTACAAGACAGGCTAGAGCTAAATTGTTCCCAAATATTTTTATTGATGATGACAAAGTTTTAGAACAAGTGGAAGACGCCAAATTTCTTGGATTGATGACCATTGATGAAAATTTGACATGGGACAATCATGTAAATCTCATTATTAGAAAAACATCCAGTGGTCTCTATGCCTTAAGGCGTATGGTAAACCAATGTGATGAAGAAAGCCTAAAAGTCATATATTATGCCCTAATGCATTCACATATTGCCTATGGAATAAGTATTTATGGTGCTAAAAAAAATATATGGATAAAATCTTGATCCAACAAAAAAAGGCTTTAAGAATTATTTTTTAATTAAAACCCACTGAATCAGTAAAATTTCTCTTTTCCAAATTGAATATTTTAACGGTCTACAGTTTATATATTTTTTAAACAATTAAGTTTGTGTTTATCAATAATCAAATTTTAGAAGATAAGAAACATCAATACAATACAAGAAATTATCACTTTGTTGAAAAACATAAGTTAGCTCTATATGAAAAGGGCACTGGGTACACAGGAAGAAAGTTTTTTGACTGTTTGCCTGAAAAAATTAAATTAGAACCAAGTAGAACCAAATTTCTGAGATTAACCAAGACCTATTTGTCTGATTCGGCTTTCTACTCCATTGATGAGTTCAAGAGAATAAGCTAAATTATGAGGGCAAAGGAAATGTGATAAATTTAAATTCAATTAAACTGTATTGTACATTTGAATTAGAAAGGGCATGTGTAATATGTTAAGACTGTGACCCTATTCTTTGTATTTATAATGCAGATACGAATAAAGATTATTTTGATTGATTGATTGATTGAACCAGCTGGGGCCTACTTTGGACAGGCCTTAAAACACCATTTAAATAGGACTATAGTAGGATTCACGAAAATAGTCCGATGAGAGTCGATGCATTGTTGCCAGATTTATTCTAAAACACATTTTTATACTGTATTACACATGGTAAACATAACAAAAAATGACAACATTGCAGGGCGAGAGGGGGTGAGGGGGGACACAGCTGTTAAAATTTCCATCGGACTATTTTCGTGCATCTTACTATAGTCAATGTGTTGCTTGAAATTGGACAGTTTATTCAGGGCTATCCCATGTAATTGGTTAAAATGTAACATCTTATACTCTAAAACAAGCTCCGTTTGTCCGGGTAAAGTTTTTTTTCGCTCCAAGGATTTTTTATTTTTTGATCGAATATGGGGGTTTTGGCCACCAGAAATCGATTGGCGTTGGTCCCATAGCTGGGAAAAATCCGGTTTTCGCGCTAGAGACCTTCAAAGTTTCTATGTTATCCTTATGGAGATTTTATTAATTGAACAAAAATCAGCTGATAACTGTAGATATAAACCAATGTGTTACATCTTTAATATGTAGTTATACAATTATACCAAAGTGCAGCAGGCTTGGCGAGTGAGCGAAGCGAACGAGCTCGTCTTTAAAATGGAAGAGAGCGAGTGAGCGGAGCGAACGAGCTTTGTGTGAGAACGAAAGAAATAATTTTACCGAGCTTAAGCTCGGTCCCCCTGGTACTTTATTTTAAAATAAATAACACCCTACAAATCCAATATTGTAATTATCAGTGAATAATTCCCAAAAATGCAATTATTTACAACAAGCTTAAAAAACTAATCTCAAGCTCAATGTTATTATAATAGGAAAATTTCAAATTTTAATAATGGATACTGTAGTGCCTTTAATGTCTGCTCAATTCTCATAATTTTTTGGTGGAAACAAAAACGACCAAAAACTTTGAAATCGGTTGAAAATTGTATGAAAAGTTATGTTTAAAAACACTTAGCGTATTAAATAAGTATAGATTTTGGTGTTTTAATGGCTATACTTCTATAAGTATAGAAGATTTTGGTGATTCATACTTTAGTATAGCTGGCACCCCCAAAAATTTTGACCTAAATCCGCCCATGGTTATGTTTTGTAAACAGTTTCAACATCATGACCACAACACTAGAACTAAACAAAATGTTGTAACACCTTATATTCGCCTACATAAATCTTTTAGAAGCCACAGTTATCAACAATTTCTGTTATTTAATGGGTTGCCAATAGTTGTAAGAAATTTACCTACTAGGAAGTTTAAAGACTGTATTTCTCTGTGGCTTAAGCTGCAAGCCTTCTATAGTGTAGAAGAATATCTTGTATCTGTAATAACTGACTTAGCTTAGAATGATCTCAAACAAAAATTTGGGCGAAGCCTATTGTACACAAATGTATTTGATGTACATTGTACTTAATGGTCAATAAACTTCTTGATTCTTGGCATTAAAAAATAACCAATTGAGAAGGCTGTTTATATCAGTGTCACGTATTTTCACCGGGAGCTCCTCTGTCAGGCTTAGTTTAGTCTATGTGATTACAGACAGATAGCATTAGTTGCATTGAGCACCCTCACAATGCGTGAGTTAGCGGGCACTTGGCTTGAGAGCGTGAGTCGACAATCAAATGTGTGAGACTCACGCATTTTGCATGTGAGTTGACAGGTCTGTTTACTCATATGAACTCACTAAAAAAACAGTTTTAGTTTTTTAGTTTTAGTATTTTAGGCTCCAACCCACAGGACTTAAAGATTACTATTGAGCCTATGGGGCTTATATTATATGTGAATGTTCCTCTTTACTCATATGTACTCAAAAATAAAGGTTTTGAAGTCCTTTAGGGCTCTACCCCACTGAACTTCAAAATTAAGACATACGAAGTTGAAATTTGACGTGGACGTTCCTCTTTACTCATATGTACTCACTGAGAAACGGTTTAACAAAATATAGGTTTTGAAGTCCTTTTGGTCTCCGCCCCACTTGACTTCAAAATTACTACTATAGAGCGAATTGTGTTGAAATTTGACATGATCGCTCCTCTTTGTTCAAAGGTGCTTACTAAGAAAAAGTTTTGCAAAACTCAATGCTCTGCTTACACTTCTTCAATTTTTTAATATAATTCTTAAGAAAGAAGATTTTGTTGTCCTTTAAAGAGATTTTATTACATGTCAAATAAATTTAATCACGGACAAAGTCGTGACGGGCAACAGCTAGGTTTACAGTAAAATAAAAATAATGTTACTCTTAAACTCGAATAATCAAATTTAAAAATGCTACTTCATTAATTGTTTCCATAATTGAAACAAAATTAGTAGTAGAAAAAACAAAATACCACCTTTTACAACTAGTTACTGTCTTCCCTTTATAAAAAAAGGTGGATTTGTGTTATTAAGTCGTAAAATGGTATCCTCTTCCCTATTTCAGTCAGCTTCAATAGAACAGAGGAAATCAAGGCTTATTTATTTATTTTTAGTAAAAAAGTAAACAATTTGTATAAATTACAAAAATAACCAGTTGGGTTTTTTCAAACTTTGACCTTGATCCACCCATTTTATTAACACTGACTTTAGTCTTAGAGTTGCCACTCCCTCTGTACCATCCGCCATGAGAGATGTCCGTCGAGCAGCACCCAATAAAAATAAGTGCCGTGTTGCCACATAGAATACTTTATTTTTGTCTGTTTACATACCATGTTTACACTAGGAAAATTAAAACAGGTGATTAATGCAACTATATCACGTTCAAAATAAATGTGCGGTCGAAAGACAACATTTTATTTCCCACTATAAGAGAAATTCAATCAATAATTTTCTTAATTCCCCTATTTTCTTGCAAATCATGTGTTAATTTAATTTCGCCCTTGAAATCCAGAGTAGAAAATAGCGCTGATGAACATGTTACTTCACCTCGTCGCCGTTGCAAGCGCTTCTTTTTACATCTCAAACGTCAAAATAAGAATATTTGTTTATGAAAAAGAAAAACATTGGCATAAAGTGACATGGGATATTAAACAGCTGTACAAATTTTTCGTGATTGCGATTGGTTCAATTTTTAGCAGTGGGAGGAATGAGAGAAAATAGGGGAATTGAAATTTGCATTTCGACCGCACATTTACAATAGAACCTCGTCAGAACGACCCTCGATAACACGATTACCTCGATAATAAGTAATATTTTCTAGTCCTCGTGAATTGTCAATAATACTCAATATTAAAAATACCTCTATAGGACAATAGGACGAATACCTTTCACATAAATACCTCGATAGCACGCATTTTACCAGCTGAAATTAGTGCACTATCAACCTCTATAACACGTATTTTAAAATACCAGAACCTCTATAGCACGAATTCACCCTCGGTGACACGAATCTTTCAGTAATTAAACTCCGTAAGAGGAACCTAACCTTTATAGCGCGAAGTATCTCGTTACAGAACCTTTACAACACGAATCGCCTTTCTCATGCATTGTTCCCACAGTTTGGACAGACATTTTGAAGGAAACAATGTCTTTGTGCTCAGTTTTAGGAAACCCCTTTCCTACACTTCCTCCCGGAGACAAAAATTGACTTTGTTACTTTTGATGACGACCTCGCGGTATGCGGGGAAATAACGGACGCAGACATATTGGAGTCGGTGTCTACCAACGCCAATCAAGATGAAGATGAAGACGACGACGAGGGTGACACCGGTGATGGTCGTCCGAATCCAACCACAAAGGATGCTCGAAATGCCGTTAGTGTATTAAAGTGTTTTTTCGAGAAAAAAAGTGTTATGAGTGAGAGTGTGGTTAGGGCCACGGAAATTGATAGCGCATTGGACTACGTTCGCGTGAGTAGCACAAAACAAACCAAAATTAATGACTACTTCACAAACTTTCCTTGCTCATCCACAATATTGAATCCTGACGTAGGCTTAGACATAGAGGAAATTGAATACTGTAACATGTAAACGATAAATTAATCAACTTTGCTGGTACTCAATTAAATACTGTACACAGTAAATGATTAATTGAGAACATTCATACGGTATAAAGTTATTTTTACTTTCTTTGATTTATAACAAGGCATTTTACTAGCCTAAATTTGTAATTTTCTTTTAAAACATTTATTAGATGTTTAAAGTTTTTATAATGCTGTATTTTTTTACAACAATAAAACTTTATGTTTTATATGTGTGTTTTTATTGTATACTTAATTTTGTAAATTTTCTATGAAATATTTCTATTGAGGCCTTATTAAAGTTACACTTGTTATAGGGGGAGTTTAAAAACATACTCTGTCAGGGTGCACCTTGATAAGACGAATTATCAGCAAAACGACCTTGATAGCACGAAACTTGATTAGACGAGCACCTTGATAAGACGTCTGTTTTGTGTGACCCCTTGAGAGTCGTCTTATCAAGGTTCTACTGAACGGGGTATAGGATAGAGGCATTGCCAGTACGGCAACATCACTTGAATCTTATTCGTTTGCAGAAAATCACGTGGGCGTTAAGCCCCGCCCTCAACGGACATCTCTCGTGATGACTGGTGTAATTATAAAGAACTTTTATACTATTATTATTTCACTAAAAATCTTTAATTTCTTAGAAAATAAAATTAATTTATATCCTTTTAAACTATTCAAAAAGAAATTTTATTCGTGGCTTTTGGAAAATCCATTTTATAGCTTAAACGAGTTCTTCAATTCAACAATAATGTAGATTTTTAGTTGGTATAATTATGTCATTTTACTATCATAGAGTATCTCATAGCAATATTGTTTAACTTTGCTTTCGCTGTATTTTTGACATTGTCAATGATGTGTTGTACATTCTTAAGACAAATAAAGATCATTTCATTTCATTATAGTCAGCAGCAATATAACAGGCGGGTGAAGGTGATGGCTAAATGAATTTATGATAGCTAAATGAGAAAAAATCAGTTGGCTTATCAAGACTTGACCTTAACACGCCTGTTCTATTGCCCCAGACTATAATCTAATCTATATGTATTTCATGAACACATGATAAATGGTCTTATAAAAAGGTATAATAAACAATACTAACAGAAAATTCAGTTATCTCTCTTAGTAATAAAAAAGAACTGTAGCAATTTTTTAATGTTTATATTCACTTTAAAACTGTCCCTTTTACAATTTTGCCTCGCATTTTTACTTTCTCCCCCTATACCATAGTATATGGAGAAAGTATTGTTTTCGTCAAAATTTTCGAATTTGAGTTGTTGGTGGATTTATCCATTTTGGTTCCGCCTGAGTCCAAAAAAGTGGTTTTCGAAGTGATGTCTGTGTGTGTGTGTGTGTGTGTGTGTGTGTGTCTGGATGTATACAGAGCTAGAGAATGCCCCAATGGTCCGATTTTGGTGAAATTTGGTACGTAGGTCCAAACCCACGATAATTCCAGGCGTTTTTTCATTTTTTTGAATTTTTGATTTTTAAGGGTAGTTTACCTCCAAAAACCCTCAAAAATCGTCAAAAATCAAAATTTCTCAAAAACGGCTCTAACGATTTTGATTAAAATTTTGTGGTTTATTAAGCTTAAAATGTTGAATAAAATGACACCACCCGCATCTCCGAGAAAATGCGCGTTCAAAAGTTATGGAGTAAAAAGTGTTTAAAAAAACAATTTTTTGAATTTTCAAAATAGCTGTTGTCTCGAAATAAATTTTACTTATCACCATTAAATCAAGCTTAAAAAACTAAATAATCCAGTATTTTAAATTATTGCTCTACGTCAAGTGGTTGCGAAGAAAATTCAATTTCTCGTTTAGCGGTAAACGCAGTGCGTTGTTAAAAGTCACATTCGCGCGTAGGGTCAAACGAGCGTTGCTCAGCTGGTAGCTATCCGACTGAGTCATCAAGACATTAATGTTTGGAGCTTTTAACACCTTTTTTATATTGTTGGGAGAAAGTATGTGTCAGTAAACTGATACCGTTTATTAATAAAGGGCACTCACCTTGAACTATTAGAATTGAAAGCACATATCAGTCGTAAGTACATGACACTGTCTATTAAGCTCTTTTTAATTGTTTTTTATGAATGTGCGACTCCTCTTGAAGATGTGTTTTCATAAAAAGTGGGTCAATGACACAGTCACATAATAAACAATTGACAGACCCATCTGATAGGTTAACTGTGAAGAAAGTTTTCTCCTCTTGAAACTTTTGGGGTAGTGCCTGAAATAAGTGCTCAATCAAATCTGGGTAAGACTCTCTTGATGTTTCCCAATAATCCAGGTTCACTTCTCCATTTGGTTCATTTGATTTCAGGGTTTCGAATTCTTTAATTTGACATTGTATTTTGTTTTTGTGGAACCTCCCCATGATGTGCATTTTCACACAATGAGTAGTGGGTTGTATTGAACAGTTACAAATCAAACATGTCAAATTCCCATCTTCATTCTCAGCAATGCAAGCAATATTACCAAACTGGTTGACCAAAGGGTCAAGTATTTGTTTAATGTCGAGTCGCCTGATTAACTTAGTTTTATTGGCTTTTACGCTACCCACTTGGCTTGAGTTCAACTTCAAGTTTGATGTCCTGTTTTTCAATTCTGTTACAGTATGTCTCTCTAAGATCATGTCTTTTTTAGTCAATAAAGAATTATTATTGGAAGGTGATGGAACATTCTCCTCATTCTTGCTCTCTGAAAACTGACTCACTTCTCTTGTTGCAGAGAACTGACAGTGTTCCATGAGCTGCTCCACATTTGCCATAATTGTGCATTTACATTGGGTGCAATTTAAAGAGCCATTCGAAACAACAAAATTATGTTCCCCATTACTATTGCCATTCATCTCCTTAAAAAAGTGTAAAACAGACATCGCTCTGGAGTTCTTGGTATGAAGTACGCTCTTTATGTGTGTGACAAAATTTTGTTCAAGTTCACAATCATTTTTGCTATATTGAATAATTTTGTCACAAAGTTTACACTTAAAATGTGGCTCCATTTCAGTTTCTATAAAATCTTTATGCTCATTTATAATAGGATTCTTGTCCGATACTGTCTGTAGTATAGTGTGGCCAACATTCCTTTCTCTTGTGTCTCTGTGAGATTTTGATTTTGAATGTTTAGGACTCGCATTGTGTGAAATAATGTTAACTAATGTCTCATGAGCATTGTTAGAATTCATGTCTATTTTACACCTACAAAGATTGCAGCACAAGTTAGAACCGTAAAAAGACACAAATTCCATAGCACCGTGCATGTGGTTAGATAGTTTTCCTTTCAGAAAGGTAATGATGTTATCTTCGTGTCTTTTAGTTTTCAAGTGGTCTTCCATCAGTTGTTGTTGCTTCAAAACTTCTTGGCAGATACAGCAGAAAAAATGGGAGTTATTTTGGGTAACGTAACCTTTATGTTTTTCAAGATCTTGAGGTAATCCAAAGAAACAAGTTTTCTCAATTCTGGAACCAATATTTTGTAAATAATTGGATTCACCACCATTATTCCTACAACTTTCAAAGACTTCATTAGAAATTTTTCCACTCCTTTGGTCCAATACATTTTCTGTTCCATCCGTTTTAGTCATACTTTCATGGAAATTCTCAAAATGTTCCATAAAACAATGGTTGATGTTGTTTTGAAAAATTTCAACAACATTTTCACAAACCGGGCAGATTAAATAATTAGTACACTCTTTTAGCTGATGAACATTAGCGTCACTTAAACATTTTATGCCTTTAAAATGTTGAACTTTCTTGTTTGATTGTGATTCGTCATTTAAATATGGATGCATGTTTATGTAATGATAGTCAAGTGATGATTGCAAGTCAGCATCATTTTTAGTTTCAATAAACGTTTTGCAAATAGGACATAACAGTTCAAATCTTGGCGATCCACCGTACGCCATTCTGGTTTTTTATTTTGTTTCTGAGAATCTTGTATTTGTCCACAAACTGGTTCAAAGGTGTTCAATTGTCCCATGCAGCTACCTGAAAAAGGATAGTACAGGTAAATTTTCAAACGTGATCCTATGCAATAAGTGTCGCACATTAAGAGGGGGAAATGTGTTTTGTTTTGGAAATAACAGTTTTTAAGTAATAAATTAGAAATTGAATGAATTAAATTGTTCTTTATTCATACCAATTTAAAATAAAAATACAAATAAATGCCAAAGACATCAAAATATTTGGTAACACATAATGTTGAAACATAACTCCTTATGCAAAAACTTATCGTATTTTTCAATTCAACATGGACATTTAACCAATGGTTGTCTAGACTGTCTGCTCGGTTGCCAGCAAGTAATATTAATATTTTACAGCCAAGAACACAGATACATAGTGCATGGACACGGTCAAATCAAATCATACAGTTTTTTTCAAGTACCGTACATAATAATAATAAATAAAAAATTCACTTAATAGGAATTTAAACATTTTACAAAACAAATGAGAAGAAATTTTACAAAATGTTTAGAAAAAGTATGTACAAGTAAAAAAACGAATAGTCATTAATTATTATTAAACAAATTGAAAAATAAATATCTTAAAAGTATATTACAAAATTATTGATAAATCATTTGTTGTGATGTACAATTATTATAAAGGATACAACATTGAAATGAACAAAAAACAACATAAATACCCCCATACTGATAAATACACAAGGATACTGCGGTACATACTGCACCTCATCTGCTCCATCACACACACCCTTCAGTCATACTCACCTTAAAATACGCACCATAGAGTGTGTCAGTGTTTCAAAGAAAGTATCTAAGTATCATGGGCGTGTTCTTAGCAAATTAAAGTTAATAATTTCAATTTAATTTCCAAACTTTTTAATGATTTCCAATTAAGTTAATGTGGAAAACACCTTTATCAGTTGAGCTAAGTTGAAAATTCAAAATTCTAACATATTTGTTTTTTTTAAAGCTATGGCTTTAGTAAACGATGTGAATGATTTTAGTTAACATTATGGAGATTTTAATTTTGAGAACAAACGATTCTGAGGTAAGTATAACTTTTTCGACAATTTTGAAAACCATTAATCCCTTTCCCATAATAGTCTGATCATGCTTGTTTGCTGGTCCTGCCTCCCCTACCGCCACCTCAAGAACCGTGGCGAAAACACCTTTGTTGGAGTCTTTCCCCACCTGAGGTAGAACAGGGGCTGCTCTCGTGTAGACTAAATTAGCAGTATAGGCATCCAGGTTCATATCCTTGCGGATCTTTCCAGGACGCCAGTGTAGGTTTTTTACCCCATTTTGGGGGCAGGGGCTAAGTTGTGATTTTGATAAAAAAAGTGCAGTTTTTTATGTTCTTAACATGTGCCGAGTTTGGTTTTCCTTCTGCAACACGTTAAAGAGTTAACTGGGTGTGTCCAGACTTTTGCCTAACCCTGTATTGAAATAGATTTTAAACAAGTTTTAAATAGTTTTGGGTTGAAAAGGTAATTGGAAAGCGCTTCTTTTTAAATCTTAAATGTAAAAAAATGTGAGCACAAAAAAGCAAAATAATTGCATGACATAAAAAATCAAACAGCTGCAATAATGTTTTGTGATTCTGCCGGGTTGGAATCTTGGCAGCGAGGGGCCAAGAAAATTGGGGAAGTTGAAATTTGCTATTTGACTGCACATTAATGTTTTTGATTAATAGTCCAGGCCCTAAACAGGATGAGCATGCACTAACAGTCTAACACAGTGTTTCTCAACACTGCGTAGGCCTACCACTGGTGGAACGCAAGAGCATTTCAGGTGGTACACGAGAGACAAAGGAAGAAATAAGAAATTAAATGCACACAGACAATTGAAAAAGTGTATCTGATCGATATGACGTCATCGGCTGTTTTGGTTAGCTCAGTTCTATATTACAAGGCATTTCCACTTACTTTAAAGAGACTCCAATAGGTTCCGCATCTTTGCCTATAGCTAAAGCATTTTCGAATTAACTTACCAAATTATTTTTAACTTCCGTTTTCCGAGCACATTAATATTAACGAACAATGATTTTGTGTCCAATACTCGTATAAAATTGAAATATTTTAAGTTCAATATTTACCTTCAACTATTAAAGTTAGGAGATACGCTTTGCAGACGGGATGAAACATTAGGGAAAATTTATTTGGTAACATCCTTAGAGAATTTTAAGTTTATCACTTAGACACTAAAACACTGGGTTCATTCCTCAATGTAATAAACCCTAATAAAATATCCCATGTAAAATATGTTGATTTTGTCCCCAGAGGAAAATTAAAGCGCCGATTCTAGGATTAACTCTCCCAATTGCCTTGGGAAACGCTCTTTCAACCTCTTAAATGTCAAAATTAGCATATTTGTGTAAATAGAACCAAGACAATAATTGAAGCCGTCTTCTAGCTGTCTGTTACCAATCAACCAATCTGCATAATCCTTAAATTAAAATCAAATCTTGGTGGTGATATGTGTCTCGACGGTGACGTTCTCACTTTTCCATAAAGATCTCCCTTCTTATTTTGTTCTGCATACTGTCCATACGTTCGGTAAATAAACGTAATCTGTTAAAATATTTTTTGTCAAGACAGTGTTTTGTTTATGTGTAAATGTAGAGAGCGGAGATTTAATTAAATTTTCTCTCATGGGTAGAATTTTTTGGAATACTGATGCCTTGTTTAGAGTGTAGAGTAGTGGTGTGTGTCAACTGCAGCTGTATGTCTGGGGGGGGGGGGGGGAGTATGAGTATGGGTGGTACGCCAAAAATATTGCAAAGCATTGGGTGGTACGTGGGCACAAAAAGGTTGAGAAACACTGGTGTAACATAATTTGACTTTTGATTATTGTTAGGGACATTTATACTAGATGTAAACAATCGATGTTGACACACTTCCAGAGTGTGTATAACATGGAAAACGCCCTCAAGTAGCCCTCTATAGTAAGTCATAGAGGAAACTGTATTGGTATATGTCATGTTTCATACCGTTTTAAAGGTTTTTGTATGTAGATAAAAACTGTCACAAATCCGATCTCAAAAGGTCAAAGATAATTTTAGTTATTTCATTTCGAAATTTCGGTAAAATGCTTTTATGCAAAGTTTGACTAACTGATATTTTTGACTCAAACGTTCATTTGAGGTCGGTTTTGTGGCATTGATTTCTGTTGAACAGGATCCTAAAGCTTGCGTAAAATATTTCACAAAAATTTCCATGGGCTATTCCAAATTGGGCTGAAAGGCATAATGTAATCATAATATTTCAGACAGCAATCGAAGACAGCAAATAAAGACTTAAAAGAAAATGTTTAGCTTAATTTTACAGATCTTGTTTAGCTTTAGAAACTAGAGTTAAATAGAATAGAAATGGAATTAGAAACAATGTTGCCAACTCGACCTCAAATGAACATACGAGCCTGTCACAGGAAGCGCTCTTTGTACCTCTTAAATGTCTAAATGAGCGTATTTGTTTACAACAAATCAAAACAATAACAGTCTGCAAAATTATTCTAGTCATCTGTTTCCATTCAACCAATCAGTATAATCCTTACCATCTTGGTGGTGCTATCTGTGTTTCTCACTTCCTCAAAAGGATGTCCCTACTTATTCGGTTCTGTATACATTGACTTTATACCGTAAATGTTTGATTTTTTTGACAACACATGACCTTGAAACAAAACTTACCATGCCTGATAACTTGAGTTTTTACAATATCTATATATATAATACGTGATGCCCTTTTTTTGTTAACACTACTCCTCCCTTATTTCTGGACCAATTTTAACGTTTGAGGTGTCAAAAGAATGGTCTCAGTTCGTAGTTTTGCAATAATAGTCATAGTCATAGTCAAATCTCTTTATTTATTTTTATGTACAAATAGTACATAGTAAATAGCGTCACATTTTTTTATAAGAGATATTATTAATAGAAATCACTGTTAACTTATATTATACATAAATAAAATCATTGTTCTTAATGTTCTATAGTTAAAAAATATAAAAAATAAGTTAATAATTATTATGAACATTTGTTTCCACAAATTACTTAGAATGAAAAAAGTTTAAGAATGTTAGAGGGTGGTGGAAAGTTCATCCATTGAATACAAAGATTTGTTAATTAAGTAATCTTTTAAAAGTTTTTTTTTTAATTTTGGCCCACTTTCTGATTTTACATTAAGTGGAATGTGTTTCAAAAACTTTTTACCCATATATGTAGGTTTTTTTTCGAAAAATTTGAGCCTATGTGCCTTTGTGATTTCATTTCTCCCCCTTGTGTTATATGGGTTTACAGGTAACTCAGAATTTACATTGTTTGATTGTTCTTTTTGGGCAAGTAATATAGTCTCAAAAATATATTGACCATAAACAGTGAATATTTTTAGATCCCTAAAATGTTCCTTAACCGAATCATCATATTTCAGATTTAACATAATCCTAATAGCCTTTTTTTGCTGTTTTAAAATTTTGTCTAAATTTATTTTATTTGTTGAGCCATAAAGTGCAATACCGAATGTAATATGTGAATGAATGTGAGCAAAGTAAATAGTTTTTAAGGTGTTAAGATTGAAATAATATTTCATTCTTGATAATGCATAAATCCCGGAGTTTACTTTAGTTAATAGTTTATGAACATGTTCCCCCCAATTTAGATGTTCATCTATCTTTAATCCCAAGAAATTTGTGTTGTTTTTCTTTTCAATTTGTTGAGTATTATAAGCTAATAAAGGATTGATTAGTATTCTATTCAGTGGCGGCTCGCCCATAAGGACTCCCGGACGCCGCCCCCCTAAAGAATTTACTAAAAAATCAAAATAAACAAACTAATAAAAATATTTATATAAGAATATGTAACAGAATGACAATTGTATAGGTCATAAGTTGAAGATAGAAACAGATCGTACCGAAATAAATGGAAAATCAACGACGATTGTGGCTCTAATTCTATCGCGGCCGGCTCGGGCCGGAGTCCTAGCGCTCTTGTAAAATCAAATGGAGACGCGCATACGCGCACCTCACTCACACAGGCACACACAACGGCTGCCTAATGCAACGCTCTGCCCGGCGCCCTAGGCTGCGTGCGCCACTGCTCCAGCCACTGCTACCAACCGAGCAGTGCCAAAAATGTGACTGTCAGTTCCCTCGCGATTCAGTCGTCCGTCTGGGTTCTTTTGAGCGTAATGTTGTACGTGTTGGTGTGCGTTGTGTTGAAATTGTGAATTATATAGATTTGTGAGTAAATGTAAATGGGTGATAGTGAAATGGGTGACGTTGGAGATGAGCAATATTTACACCAGGTAAATCGTATAGTAGGTAATAGAATGAAAAAAAACATTATAATTAATTGAATTGAGGTAATTGAGTAATTGAATATTAGAATTACTCTGAAGAACCCGGGGATTCCAAAGCCCAATTTAGTTATTAATCAAATACAAAATCAAACAAAGAGAAAAATCGTTTTAATCAAAAGTGTTTTTGAAATTTATACAATTAGGCCAATTGGCTCTGTGGCTGTAAAATTAAAAACTTGTTTTTCTGTAACACTTGCTTGATTAGGGATTCAGGATTTTGACTTAACCATTGGTGGTATTTCAGAGATTAAACATTTGAACTAAAAAGGTAAAAAAAATAAAACGAGTGACAAACACAGCAATGTGTGTATAGAATTTGATTAAGTACTTGGAAGGATCGACATTAGATTTGCGACATTAAATATAACTATAGGCCTACAAAATGTCTTGTGGAATACAGATTTTTTATTTATATTTATTTATTTTTTGTCTGGATTTCATTTAGCAAAATCATTGACTATGTATTCATAGTCAATCTCAAAATAATCCCAAATTGTGATGTGTCCTTTAAAGTCAATAAAACAATTGATTGTATTAAGGCTTTCAGTTACGATAAAGAATTTAAATCTAAAGTACAAAAAATAAGAAACTCCCCTGAACTGGATTAGTCCAGTGTGTGAACAATAGCGTACCTGAACCCAGACGTAAACATGGTTTGAAGACCGGAAATATATTGTCGCAAAGGAATGTGACATCTTAACATCCGGGGTACGTAGCGGACCACTTTAAATTCTTAGGATACACCTGTCTACGGCAAAACTATATCAGTCTGATTTGTTTGTTGAAAGAGGCCCATGCATTTAAACGTATTCAAATCAATGAATAAAATTGAAAGAAAACCAATGCTTGTTTTAGGTCAATTGACCTAAAAATGTCATCTCTGTTGTACATAACTGATAACTGCAGAGTGATAACTTTTCGTCAGCAATTGTGATATTAAGAATTTTAGGCTATATTGCAATTTAATTCACCTTTGTGATCGAATTATACCTGTTTGATGGAGAAAATATTATTTATTGACACAAGAGATAACCGTTTTTCCTGAAGAAGAGACATTACTTATCTTCACTTTCATGAATATAAATAAAATAATGATAAGAGCCCCTCCACCGTCCCTAACCACCGGCCGCCACTGATTCTATTTTGAGGAGTTTTAAAGTTAATGAACTTAGTTTTTTGTGCATTTAAAAGCAAATTATTTTTATTTAGATGGTTTCCAATATTTTCCAATTCAATGTAAGTGCAGACTTCTGTTTCTTCTAGTGATTTTGATGAAACCACTAAATTTGCATCATCAGCATACATACAAATGTCACTATTACTTTTATTGTATGATAATGACTTGTCTATCCCTCCCAAATAACAAAGAAACAGTAGTGGTCCCAAAATAGAACCTTGGGGAACACCAAACCGGAGAACTTTAATGTGTGATGGGGTTTTAATGATTTGGTTGTTTTTTGTTAAATTAGTTATCTCTACATACTGGGTTCTATTTGTGAGGTAGGATGTGAACCAAATAAGGGCATTTTTTGAAACTCCAAGCGTATCTAATTTCTCTATTAGCTTAAAATGATTGACACTGTCAAAAGCTTTAGATATGTCCATAAAAATCCCAATTGTATATTTTCCTTTGTCTATTGAATCTATGATCATTTCAATAAATGATACAGCAGCGCTAACAACTGACCTTCCATGCCGAAAGCCATGTCCTTCATCCAATAAATTAAATGTTTCTAAAAAATATGAAAATTGTAAATGTACTGCTTTTTCATATATTTTTGAGATAGATGGAAGAATGGAAACCGGGCGGTAGTTACTAACATTATGTTTGTCACCTTTTTTATGAATTGGAATTATTTTAGCTTGTTTTAATTGTTTAGGAAAGATACCAGAAACAAATGAAGAATTGATTAGATGGCTCAAAATTAAACTTATATTAGTTTTCATTGCTTTAATTACTGTAATCGGCACCTCATCATAACCGCTGGAATATTTATTCTTAAAAGATTCAATTATTTTTTCCACCTCCCTCTTGTCCACAGACCTAAAACTAAATTTTGGCTTTACAGTGAATTCATTACTTAAGTTGTTGTACATGTTGAATGTTTCAAACTTGTTTTGACTGTTTACATCAAGGTTTCTTACAACATCAGCAAAATGATTAATAAACTTGTTTGCAATATGTTTTGGGTCAGTGATATAATTTTCTCCTTCTAATAAGGTTATATTATCAACCTTTTCCCTCTCATTCACCCCTACTTCAGAATTTACCAGTTCCCACACTGTTTTTTGGATATTGGTAGATTTATTGATTTTAGATAGAAAATACTTTGACTTAGCTTGATTTAATTTGGATTTATAATTTTTCTTTTTCCTACTAAGCTGTCCTTTCATTTCACAGCTTTTTGTTCTTCTAAATTCCTTAGGCCCATTCTATACGGACCGATTGTCGGCGGCGGATTGTCGGCGTCGATCAGCTGATATTTTACCGAACAATGGAGTTTAAATGGGAGCTTCTATACGGGCAGATTTTTAACGCGCTATGACGCGGTATATTGTTTAATCCGCCGCCGATCTCGCAACCTCACATCAAATCTCACCAAATCTCGCAAGTTCTCTCTTAATCTCGCCATTTCTCATCCATTGCCTTTCGTGGTCTTGTTTGTCAACAACAGTTTGTTTTTATTTTTAAAGAAAACATGTTTGACACGGAAAAACTAATTTTAGAAGTTGAAAAACATCCTAATTTATATGAAGTGACATCCAAAGATTATGCTGACAAAATTAAAAAGTCTCAAAGTTGGATAGAGGTGGGAAATGCAATGTACGATGACTGGGAAAGTATGTCTCCAGAGGAAAAGAATGCAGCAGGTAAGTTGAATCAAATTCCCTCTCTAATTTATTTTGTTTAAGCCTAATTCTTATTTTCAGTTTTTAATTTTTTTAAACTTGTATTGCCATTTTTTTAAGTTGATGTTAGTCATATTCTTAAAATAATCATTGCTTTAAGCACAAATTGAATGCTTACTTAATTTTTTCAGGTTCACTGTCTAAACAGTAGAATTATTTTATGAAAATATAAGGCTCTAAATCGTAATGGATATTTTTTAATTGATGACCGAATGTTTAGGAGATCAAGATTCTTATTTAGGTATTTTACTTGTGCAATATAAAGTACCAGATTTAAAAAATTGACTCTTTAATAATTATGTCTATCCTCCATTATTCATTCTTAAGATGACTCTGCTTTATAATATTTGATTTTAAAGTAATCTTATAATTTTTTCACGCATAAAAATAAAGAAACTTTAATTTATATTGCAATTCTCAGAACATTTACAACCTTACAAATTTTTGTCTATAAACAATTACTTTTATAGACGATACTTTATGTTATGTGGAACCTTTTTTTACATTTTTTATAGTTAGTAAATGTAAATGTTCTTTTAGAATGTTTTTTATACTCGTCGTACAAGTTCGCCATGAATATTCGCATATGTTTAACTTCGGATGCGGTTATATGTTTAAAACTTGTACGCCATATATAGTAAATACAAAGAAATAGAGAATTATTTTAATTAACAAACAATGTACTCCTAAATTTACATAACTTGTTGAAAGTAATGAAAAACACTAACTATGAAAACATATAATATTCAATACAAAGTTTTAAAAAATGTACCTTTAAGCAAGTTATTGATCAAGTAAGGCAATTTAAAATAGTACATTACAAACCTGATTGATGAGCAGATAGGATAATTATGAAATTTTATTAGGGTTTGGATATGAACACAAGTGGTGATTGATGAACAGTACTTAAAGTCATACAATTAGACATGATTATATTTACATTATGTATGATTAGTAAACGAAAGAGAAAATACTGCGAATAGTTATGCAGATGATTAACGCACAAATTGGACATTTTAAGACTACAGAACACACATGATTACTTTCAATATAAGATTAATTAACAGATTGTTTCTAAATTGAACATGAATATTATCTTTAATACCATTTATATTGAAATATATACATGAACACTAGTATTTTTTGTTATCCACCGATTATAACTGTTAGGCCTAGGCATATTTATTTTGCCATGACAATGCTCCCGGGCCATTAAAGTATTTGCAGAACAGGTCTCTGACTGCGAGTCCACCACTTTTCCCACTTACTGAAGCCGCTTTTCCTCCTAGACAAGCCATACAGCAACCCAGTGATTCCTCAAAAATATACCCGCCTCTCTTCTTTACAAAGTTGTGGAGTACGCAGCAGCACTGCACAATTGTTTTAGCGAACTCAGGGTTTACAAGAATTCGTGAATGCAATATTCTCCATTTGCCACTCAAAATTCCAAATGCGCATTCCACAGTTCGCCTGGCTCTGCAGTGTCTGTAGTTGTATATCCTTTCCTCTTTGGTCAGTTTTTTCTGAGGATATGGTCTCATGACATTAGTGGTGAGACCAAATGCCTCGTCTCCAACAAACACAAAAGGTGCTATTGGACCTTGTGGAGATATAGGCTTTGGGCTGGGTATGTTAAGCTGGCCGTGGCTCAACCTCTGGCCAAAGTTTGAATTTTTGAAAATGTTCGAGTCCCCCTCCCGGCCATATCACCAACATCACTTGCTGTGAAATTGCAATGAGCGTCACTCACAGCGAACAACACTATTGAAAATATTTCTTAAAATTGAAAAACTCAGAACCTGAATTGGGGGGGGGCATTGAATCCTCACATGCTTCCCGTCAATTGCACCGATACAGTTTGGGAAATCTGTCAGCTTTTCAAATTCAATTGATTTAACCATCCACATTTCAGTGGTGGGGAGAGGCATTTCATTTGGCTGCAATACAGTCCAAATAGCTTCACATGTTTCTTCGACAATTAGCGGGATCGTCTTCCTGGACACTTGGAATTCAAATTCAAGGTCTCCAAAGTTCATACCAGTTCCCAAGTACCTAAAATATTATTTTAGTGATTAAAATATTATTTAATTTATTAATACTCTATTAAAAGTTATGCTTACATATCGTAATATGTATCCTTAGATTACACTTAAAAGTTTCTGTTTCCCCTCCCCAATCCAAGTTAGACTAGACTGTTTTAGTAGATGACGTCTAAAACATGTGCAAGTATTATTTTAAAATTCACTAAAATGAAAAATGTTTTAACTAATGAAAACATATGTATGTTACATTTTAAGTGAAGTAAATTACAGATTAGGTAGTATGTAATTTATATCAACACATGTAGCATGTCTCTATAGTAGCATGTTTGCCACTTTTCACAAAGACAAAAATATTTGTAACCAATTATTTATTTTTATAAACATCATATATCACAACCATTAACTTTATAAATAATTAGGAAATGATGTTCAGCAAATTGTTGCCTGTATTCACTATTTACGAAAATTCATGCTTATTTAAAAAAATATACAACTACATTTATCATAATGACAGAAAGACTATTATTTTCAATTACATACCGGTACTTCAGTGTAATTGGTTAATTAATGAATACTTGTCAAAAGAAGTTAAAATTATTACTAGGCCTCGACCAATTACTATACAGTTTAAAATACATTTCAAATTGTTACAGAATATTGGGCCAAAAGTATTAGGTCCTAACTATTATTTAGGTAGGGTATTTCCCTATATATAATTTTCTTTATTAAATTTTATAATATTTTTAGTCATCTTTACCATTGTTTCTTTAAAAAAAATTACCAAATTGCTCTAACATTGACAATTTTGTATTTTATTATATACAAGTTTTGTAGGAGTTTATGTCCATACATTCACCAATTTTATTATCACTTATAATTTTCCTAACATTGTGGAAATATTCAAATTATATAAAGTCATTTTTTTAAATTCATATACATACATATAAATACATCAGCTTTTAATTCAATAACTTCTTACCTTCCAGTTTGAATCATAATGTCGTATGTTTATACAATATTTATGTTTTTGTAATTTTATAATAACTTATAATTCATCTTAATAATGTATTTTCTTAAGTTACATAACTTATAAGGCGTGATAATATAAGTGGAAAAAACTTTAGCATGGTCAGGGATAAATGCTACTTAATGCTGTATTTTTGGCAGTAACTGAATGGTTGGCAACACTGTTGCGCCGATTAACCGCTCGTATAGAATGGCCGGCCGACGGCAGATTTCGCGTGAGCAGATCCGCCGCCGACAATCGGTCCGTATAGAATGGGCCTTAGTGAGTCTAATAATATTCATCCGCTCATTTTTTAGATCATCTGAAATCCAACAGTTATTAGATTTATTTTTCTTACAAGGTGTATAAATAAAAAGAATTTATTTATTTATATTTTTATTTAAACACCTTCTTTTTATTTATACACCTTGTTTTTCTTAGTTACTAATTTTTTAGGGAACGCTTTGTTAAAATAGAAACTAAATAAATTGTGGAATATATCATATTTTGTATCAACTGATGCAAAATAAACATCATGCCATGTTTCTTCCTTCAACAATTGCTGGAAGTATTGTATGTTTTCTGGGGAAAATTTTCGAATTTCTTGCTTTACGGGTAAATTATTTTTTTTTACATTTCTGTCTACATTTAGTTCCAAAAGTTGACCGTCATGGTCTGAAAGACCAGTTATTAACCCTTCTATTGTAATACTTTTTTTGTCAATATTTTTTACTAGAAAATTATCAATGGCAGTTTCTGATTGTTCAGTTACTCTTGTGGGGAATTCCACTAGGTACCTCAAATTTTGACTCTTTAATGCTTCATCGAATAACTTGTATTTTTTATCATTTTTTAACACATCTATGTTAAAATCCCCACCAATTACTATTTTATCATATTTTAATATTCGGTAAGCAACAAATTCAAATTGCATTTCCTCCAATAATTCATCACTTAATGAGCAAGGCATCGACACCTGCTTTAACTCAAAGCCCCTCTCTGACAACATCATCACTCCTCCTTTAGATGTATTTTTCCTTGAAAAATTTGCCCTAATTATGTAATTATTAATATTTACGCGATCTTTTTCTTCTTCTTTCAAATCATGTTCGGTTAAAATTATAATTTGTGGTCTGATTTCATCTATGATAATTTCTAAAGCATTGATGCGAGAGGAAAGGTGCTGAATATTTTGGTGAAAAATTTTTTTCTTAAATTTACTACTGTTTAAGTTAGGCCTAATTATGTGACTGGAGTTGTTGAGAGAACGGTAGAGTTTAAAGGTAAAACAGGCGTCGAAGGCATTTGTACATCAAGACTACCGACCGATGAACTTAAATTTACACAAGTAGCACTATCACCTTCACCATCACTGCTCTGCTTTAGCCCCCCACTGTATGTGAGGTTGCCCGGCACCACTAAAACTTCGGAGGACACTGGCGATGATGTTAAGGCTGGACTCAGTGGCTGCTCATCTAGTGTGGGTAGCATCAACTCTGTGGACACCTGCCGTGTCTCAACACTGGCACAGCTGGATGTAACATGCAATACTGACGATGCAATACTGATAAGGTTTTAGATTTTTTATTTTTTTATTCTGAAGCCCACGGGAAAACCTTAAAGTTAGTTTTTTGTCCATAAGATTAACATGGGGAACAATCTATATTGAATCGCAAAATAAAACAGCTGTTGATAATAAAACAAACAAACACATGTTAAAAGCTGAATAGAAGCAATTAAACTACTACTGAAATATCAACACAATTTCAGGCTTTAAGGCCCGGTTCACACGAGCGTCAAAATACACTGCGTGCAAGCTGCGTCGACGCGGCGTCCCCGGTGCACACGAGCGTTTACGTGTGTACTGTTCCATTTGAGTACATGCACTGCTCAAACGCCGCTGCAAAATAAAGCTGCATCAACGCAAACGCAAAACGCTCGTGTGCACCGGGCCTAATACGAGGAGTGTCTATTGTACTGTTTTAACCTTTTCTCAAAATATAGCAGGTAGGTTTATCTTGAACATTTTATTTACGTGTATTTGGGCACAAAAATAAGCTTAGTAACTTAATGATAAACAAAATTAATTTTTCTGTACGGAAGCAAGTTTGGAAATTGAAATTTTTGACATGGGTTTTATGGGTTGTCTGATTTGTATTGAAACAGTAACAAAAGGTAAAATAGAACTCTAAATTTGTGTGCATGAATTTTCAAACTGCTGTGAACTATAAGGATCAAGAGGGATAGTTGGTTGTAGCGGTGTAATAATCTGTTTGAATACTATTACACTACAAAAAATTCTATGCACATATTGCTACACATAACAAAGCACCTTTTGAAAAAGGCAACATTTAAATGTTCTTTACTTCCAGTATTTTTATAAAACAAGCTTATTTCAAAAATTGTTTGTTTAAAGAGCAATTTTAACCAAAATATAAATGCCACATAAAACCAAAATGGAAAACACCAACAAAAATGTAAATTATCTTAATTTTTTGGGATTTATTTATTTAAATTTTGTAATGCCATGATAAGTTAAAGAGGATTTAGATCTTTATAAATAGTAATGTGGACTCATTCACTATGTTGACGACTACCTAATACAGTACTACAAAAACAGCCGCAGTGAGTGCTGCATAACTCATACAGAACCGAGGAGTTGTATTGAAATGTTGATTTTTATTCTGTTGTCATTCACGTTTTATGTTTGATGAACTATGTAGATCAAACATCTGAAAATTTATTCTAAATTTTATAGGAGTGTTTAAACAGAGGCCCTAAGACAAATGGGCAAAAGAACAACTACGTAATCTTAGCTAATTTGGACCTAGAAGAACAACCACCAAATCTCAACAGTATCACATTGGCAAGTTGGAGAATTAGTAATGAAGATCAATTGATGAAACACCAATATTGTTTTATCTAATTTTCAATATAAATTAATTTTTATTTAAAGTAACTCTCTTCATTACCATGGATTAAGAGTCATCTTCTCCTTTGGGCCGGAATAGCCCATTGTTGATCAGTCGGCCGTGTTACCCGGCTTTTATTCTAAAACATGGTATTTTATACCCCTCTTTCGGTCGCCGTTTTTCTACCGATTTTCTTTAAACTTGGTAAGTGTTTAGTAGAATAGCTATATTAGGCTCCTTATACCTCGAATTTTTAAAATGTAACAAATATTACTCTCTATAAAGTCGCAAAGTAAATCGATTTTCCTTAGTAATGTTTGTTAAATTTTAAAAATTTCGAGGTATGAGGGGCCTAATATAACTATTTGACTAAACACTTATCAAGTTCAAAGTAAATCGGTTGAAAAATGGAGTCTGAAACAGGGGAATAAAATATTAAGTTTTGCATTAAAAGCCGTATGGTTAACATTGCCGTCTGTGCAACAAAGGCCCAAAGGTAAAGATGACTCTTAAGGTTTGATCACAAGGCACAAAAGTCACAAGGTTCAATAAATGCAGCGCATTGCGCTGCACGGGCTTCCTAGTTTCTTCTATTGTCCAAAGAGATTGATGGTTTTTTTAATTCTGTCTTTATTAACATCTCTAAAAATAACTGTCAATATCTTGATTTCTGAGATTATTATTTATTATTATTATTATTATTTATTTATTATTTATTTTTTTTTTGGATCCACACTAAAAGATAATGACAGGTCACTTACTTTATTTGAAAAATTTATAGTTTGCACTCCTGGTGGCTTAGTTAACAGTTCAATATTCATATAGTTCTTCCATCAGGATCAACTAACTCTTCAACAAGTTGTTCTTGTTAAAACACAACTGCTTACTGCAACCGGTAAGATAGAAATTTTCTTTGGTGTCTCCATTTCATGTTTAGCCCCCTTGAAATGATGTAAAACTGTATTTGAATGTATTCACACCCTCATCGTCCAAAAGCACCTTGTATATTTTGCTGTCACAAAGAGAACAATAGACTTTTTCCTCGTTTCTCAACAAAAACCTCTTATTTTCAATGCCAAGAGAAAACTGCATTTTGTCATATGAATTAGAAAAAAAATGTTCTCAAGTTTTTCTGGTGTCCCTCTCCTATGATGTGCAATGTTAAACTTGCTTCTAGTAAGCTCACACTATGGCCAGCTATTTTAAGCTTACAATGATAACCACTCCACTCCCTATGTAACTGGCATTCTGCTCAATTGTATTATTGGATTTCAGTAATTTAGCAAAGCGAACTTTAAAACAAGCATATCTGGTTGACAGTTCTGATTTTTCTATCTTCATAGAGACAGAAGTTTTTTTTGTGTTTTCTTCCAAGAAAGTGTTGTAATAAATTACTTTCCATTTCTTTTTTTTTCTTTTTTTTTTGTAATTTGTTGTACTCTCATACTTGGAGTTCACAAAGCTTACACTCAATATCAAGGATTCTCTTATTATATATCTTGAATTGTGCATGATTGGTTTATTACGTTTCACTAGTTCATCTAAACTAGCTTCAGAATTATAGTAATTTGTAACTCTCTCCTCCAGTAAAGAGTTTGTTTTAGTCATTTGATGTGAATTTGGTTGTTGCTGATTGAGCAGAGATTCATAGATTTTCGTGTATTTTACTTATTGCACTGGTTGCAAATTATCTATACTGTGAGGTGAAGAGGTACCAAACCTTACATCTTCCATCAGATTTTTCTAGTGCCTTTTTCAATTTAAGTGAAGTAATAACAATTTCCAACGGTTCTTATTTTTCCATCAAAAGACACAGTGATTAGACAAAGTTCATACCTAACAACAAATTCATCCATCTCTAAATAGCATTGTCTTTGATTGTTTCATTACATTTTAATAATTCTTCTATTGAAGCTTTAAAAGCAGCTTTTCTTTTTACACTCTTACTTTGTTTTTTGTAAGAGATTGTGTTTCCAATAGAATGAACTGTAGTAGGTGAACAAGCCCCTTGAAGGAATTTCTTTTTTCCTGATGTTCATTTCCTTTAAGATGGAGTAATAGTGAACTTCTAAACAAATGCCTATCATCATGTACATCACATATGTCACAGGCACACAGGGAGCACCAGACTATGTTATGCTTTCTCATTAAATATTTTCTGTGTGTGTGAATTTCTGAACTAAGTAGCTGCTCTTGGTCAAGAAAATCATTAAATTCGTTATTTAAGTTGTCTAGGTGTTCAACCCCAGTCAGATGAGTGATTAATTTAGTTGCCATTTGTGTTTTTGCACTGTAACCACATACAGCTAGCCCGCAGAGTTTACACCAAACAGTGAGTTTTCCTTTCACTAAACATCTAGAATTTCTCTGAATTATTTCCTTATGTTTTAATAATTCGTTGAATAAAGCTTGACTGGCAGCTATTTCTACATTTTTTGCCATCTGTTTGGCTTCCTTCTTTGCTTTGGACAATGCAGAGTCTGTGGAAAGGGTTTGTTCTCGAATTGGCTTAAGCCGATATTCTTTGGGTCTTTGTATAAATTCTATCCGACTAGTTGATGGTTGCACTTCTAGTTGATCCTTCTCAGGATGTATCAACTGCAACCCTGATGCTGAATCACATTGTTTTTTCTGGCTTAGCCTACATTAGAATTCATTTGAAGTTCATCGATTGAACTTTCGGAAAGATTTTGTTGAGGTAATTTCCAAACTTCACAAGAATGAACTCTAGCTGATGAATTCAATGCTTCCTTCTTTTCAATATGTTCAGTTCCACAAAAATGGGCTGACAAGGAATTTCCAAACAATTCAACATTGTTACCGGTATTTTCTGGTATTTCACATATGTTACAGTCACATAGAGAGCAATAAACTGAGTCTTGCTTTCTCACTAAGAATGACCTATTGGTTCGAATGTCGGTACTAGAACTTTGGAATTTGCAAAGCATGTCATTAAACTCCTTCAGTAAATTATATTTATGTTCCTTCCCAGTCATATGATACAACAAGTCTCCTTCTAAGAGTTTTGCATTATTATTAGCTACTGGGATTAATTTACAGAGCTTACATTTGAAAATGTTTTTCCCAATATCTAGATATCTAGCATTTAACTTGATTGTTTCGTTATTTATTATCAATTCATTAAAACGAGCGTGAACACCTGCGTTTTTTCCAATTGCCTCTTTTCTTTTTTCTTTTTGATGATGGAAGGAGATTTCTCTGTTGAGAGTGATTGATAGTTTAGGTTTACATTGTTTCTATCACTTTCTACAATGCTAGAAAATGAATGATCAATATGAATCCTTAACGTTGGATTTGTATACTGCTTCCCTGTAGCCAAATGATTTTCCAATGATACAGCCATGTTACTTTCAACATGGTCATATAACTTTTCAAAGTGTGTTTCAATGAAACAAGAACAGCTTAAGCAAAAGATTTTCCCTCCATTTATAATAAATTCATGATCTTCTTTTCCAACAATATTTAAGGCATCCCATTTGCATAATACATTCACAGTATGTAATGAAATTTCATGATTCCAAGACTTCAGATGACTTTTAAAATTATCCAACAGGTGATTTTCATTCTCACTGTATGTGATTTCTTCATTGCAAATCCTACAAATATAGTATGGTTTCATTCTATGTTCTATGTAATACCTGTTTTTGCATACAATAGAATCTGAAAGAGCAAGAACTTTAAAAATGCTATATGCCAAATCAAACTCACTGCTGTAATTGATGTTTGTTTTTCAACTGAAATGTTCTTTGCACAAATTGTGGTCAAAGATGTTGACTATTGTTTCATGTAGGTTATAAGAACATAGTTCTATTTTACAACCGCAGAGTTCACAACAGAGATAAGAATTAAAAAATGACACATATTCCACTTGATCTTTTGACTTAACTGGTAACAATGTCTTGATTTTTTTAATGATATTTTCTTCGTGTAGTTCAGTTTGTATATGCTCCCTCACCTTATTAGTTGGTCCAATTAAGGTTTCACAAGAGTTACAAAAAGCTTTACTGGAGCCATTCACTTTTATAAAGCCTTGGTGTGCTTTCAAAAAAGTTGGCATTGCATGAAAGATACTCTCTAAATCGCTGGTACTTGTTAATGTAGGTATAGTTGATGAATTCTTGTTTGTTTTGTAATCATCTTCAGATTTGTTGTTCCCACTTGAGGACCAGAAATTATCTAACAAAGGTTCATTTAGTTTATGGTTTTGGAAATGTAGCTGTAATGAAGAGCTCACATCATCATTTACAATTTCAATCATTTGTTTACAATCAATACAGTGTATCAAATTGCAGGTTGACCCTTTGTCCACAGTTTCATCGTTTGTATTCAAGGCTGTGTTAACTGATTGGAGCGATTTATGTGATTGTTTATGCAGTGTCATGGAGAGTTCATAATCATTATTGAGGATTTTTACATGTCTTCCACATTCTGGACAAACGTTTGTCCAAAGTTTATCATTTTCCATTATGATCATTCAAGTTGCATTCAACATCAAGGCTCCATTATTTCATCTGAAAAGCAAACGTTAATTTTGATTTAGTAATCTTGGAGCTTCATGAACCCTAAGAGTACAAGCTTCCAAACAATAAAATTGTTTTCCATTAACGGTAGTTATTTTTTTACAAATCGTACAGAGCGGTTTAAAGTAAACTATCTTACACAATTAAGTAACTGACCAAGAATACATAGTGGTATAAAGAATTGGGGCATATATGTACTTTTTTAATTAATTTGCTAAAATCTACACCTTTTGATTAAGAAGGAATCCATGCAAATGAAAATTTAATATACTAGCTGTGTACCCGTTCTTTGCACGGGGTTTACTTGCAGTTTATTGACAGAAATATAAAAATCCTTTCACAAATGCAATATGTCACCTTCATTTGGTTTATTCCAACGTATCTAGATATCATAACGTATTTTATGCCTAATAGCTTCTTGGTAAATTTATGAAAATCTTGTTATATTAAATTTCCCATTTGGGTTAGAACTTAGAAGTTATGTCTTTGTCTTTAATGTTTTTGTTGCAGATTTACTAACATTAATATTCGTGATTAACTTTATAGTTCTAAAAGTACACCTTACCTTTACTCATAGACGATTAAATAAAACTCAGACTTGTCAAGAATATTAAAACCTTGTGACAATAGCTGTACTAAATTCAATGTACCCCTGTACCCAACCTCTGTATTTCTTGTTCTATTCTTAAAAGACATGTACAACTTTTAATCCATATATATATATATATATTTAATCCAAATTAAAAATTAAAATTTGAATACCCAACCCAAGTAAAACAACTCCATCGCCTGTCACTAATTTAGGCACCGCACCAGTGTAGATATGTTTATTTTTAAGTAGATATTAGGTCTACTTCATTAATTTTTTTTTTACTTTAGATTTACCTTCTTACCTAAAAACATCCCCATTTATTGCCTATGTATACAGAACCAAATAAATAGAGACATCCCATGTTAAAATATTTTGGCTCGAAAAACGTAGGAAAATAAAGCGCTGATCTAGGATTACTTCTTATTGCCAAGTGAATCGCTCTTTCTACCTTCTAAATGTCAAAATGAGCATATTTGTTTACAAAAAATAAAAACGATAACAAACATCTCCAAAATTGTTATAGCCATCTAATTCCATTTAACCAATCAGCATGATCCTTGAATATAAATTATCAGTGTTTCGTGAGCAGCGTCATCCCAAGGACCCTACTTATTCAGATCTTTTACATTAGTACATTAGTCTATACCCACATTATTTGGAAGACTGAGCAATTTGTTAACCTTGTTGGTTTTAACTACATAATTTGTTTTATGAAATACACCTCTTTTTGTCATAACGTGTCATGAAAGCTAAATTGGGAACTTAAATTAGTTTGCAATGATAATAAGAAATAATTTAATATTCAAGTAACAAAACTCGTTCTGTAATACTAAGCATAAATTATTTTAATATTCATATTAAGAACCAAGAACTTGGTTGATTTTACTCGCTGTATTTTGCCTAGTGAAAGGTAAAAGGGTTAGACATGAATGAGTCTGTATTTAAAATTTTAAGTGTTGCAATCTGTGGTAAAAATTACAAACTGTCTAATCCAGCTGTTTAAAAAGCATAGATAAGATTATAGAATTAAATATTCCCATAAGATTAACATTGAATATTTCTTTTACTTTGAGGCAGAGCCTTTTTGACAAACGTTGGTTTAGAGCTGCTAAATTGTTTCTAATTGCACCATTTAACACTGATCGTATCATTTACTAAAGCCCTTGTCGTGTGAAAAGAGATCAAAGATTGGTATTTTAGCACAACTTGCCTACTTTGATGTACCATGGGGCAAAGCCCTAGGGTCGCCGAGGCAATTTAAGTTGTAATGAACCTTCACTCCACTCTTGTCTATAACAGGAAAAAAAATTTTGACCATCAGGTTAAGTCGTTGTCCCGTGAAAAGAGGACAAAATAGGGCCCATGAGCGTTGCAGACACAGTGAAAGACAGACAGAGAGAGAGAGAGAGAGAGAGAGAAAGACAGAGGGAAAGAAATTTAGATGACGCCGATTTTAGATTCTGTGGTACATAAAAAGTAAAAATAACCAAAAATTTCAAGATTCTAAGCAATGTACAGACAAAACTCTAATTTTATTAATATAGATTTGTGTCCACTATTAAAAAAAAATCAGTACTGTACATAAAGAATGTATTTTGTGTAAAATACAAGTAAATAGTAGGGAACTGAAACAATAAAAACAACAAGTAAACTAAAGAGTCAGCAATACCCGCCATCTTGGAATTTTAGCAAGGGCGGTCCCTGAGGGGGGGGGCAAGGGGGTCATGACCCCCCCAAAATCTTTAATATTTATGGATTGTAATATCAATCCACAATTGTAATACAATTCCAACTTAAAAGCATGACAAACTGAGTGGACTAATTTTAATATGAATTTTAACTTAAAAATTAAAAGCCCAGTGATAGGTTTTTACATTAGAATAGAAATTTACAGAAAACCAGCTGACAGGAGTATCACACGGACTTATGGCAAAACCAAATATGATATTTACTCTATAGCTAGAGGTTGCACTAAGCTGTAGTTTTTTTGGAGGAAATCATACTGTTGATTTTCGTGCGAATTCGCACTCGTTCATCCAGTATAAACTTAATTGTGGAAAAAGTAAATGCTCATCAAATGTAAACAATAACTTTAAGCCAATTGAAATTTACATAAGTTTACAAACGATCTGAAAATGGAGCTAATAATAAGTTTCAATTGTATTTAAAAAATTTACATTGGTTGTCCTTCTTGCCAGGCCCGCGGTTTGTATGTGACGCGCTATGGGCTTGAGAGATGTGACGCGCTATGGCCGATTTACAAAATCGGCCCTGCTTCTTGCGTTTATTAAACAAAATTGCGATTGCAAGACAGCAATTTATTTAAGAAGATTCTCAGACCAAAAATAATACCATAACCTAATTATAACTGGATATGGAATGCCTTCAATTAAATTCAAATTCCAGAAGACCATGATTAAAAATTATGTTGGATAAAATTATATAGCGCATCATGACCTTGCCCGATTTTTAATATCATCAGGAGCTTAAAGGAGCTGAATGATCCTGATCATTTGAGTCCAAAATAAACAGAATTTCAAACCTATAATGAAATGTATTGCACTTTAATGTAATACAATTTTTAAAACATATTATAACGTCTCAAACTAATTCTAACGATCAGTATCTCAAAAGAAAGCCAAAACTTCAAGGAGTATTTGATGACCAAAACATTCAAAATATCTAAAATATAAATGGAGTTATGAATCATCAATTCCAGATAAGTCATATAAATTACAACTCGTGTTCCTTAGAAGGCAGTAGCAAACCAGTTTCGTCTAATTTTTATACTCAGTAGCTCTTATGAATGCTGGTATTCCAGAGATGGTTCTTGGACCAAAACATATAACTTAATATATGTTTAACTATATTAACTGTAAACATTTATCTTTAATTCGATTCCAAATTCTGGAAAAGATCAAATTTATATTTTTAGGCCAAGTAGTATAGTAGTAGATAAATTAATACCGATTCTGAGGATCAATATCTCAAAAGAAAGCCAAGATTTCACGGATTATTTGAAGACTAAAATATTTGAAATGTCTAAAATAGAAATACAGTAATGTTTCATAGATTGCAGACAAGTCATTAAAATTAAAATAAATTATGTTATTTGGAATGCTGTAGCGAGCTTCAATTTCGTCCGATTTTTATATTCAAAGGCTCATATGAAAGCTGGTATTCCAGAGATGGTTCTTAGACCAAAACATATAGCATAACTGGATAAACATATAGCAAAACATATAGATAAATGAAAAATTTTATCTTTAATTGAATTGAAAAATCCGGAAATTATCACATTTATGTTTTTAGGTCGAGTAATACAGTAGATAACTGAATACGAATGTTTGATGGCAAATCTGTGCCTTCTTACCTTTAATTTAAGACCAAAATTATCAAAATCGGTCAGTTAGAATAGTCAAACGAACCCGATAAAGAGAAAATTTAACTCCCATAAGAAATGTACAGGGAGGAAATTTAATTTGTGTGTAAATCAAGTAATATGATAGGAAAGTAAATTATGATGCTTGATAGCAAAACTGTGAATGCATACCTTTAATTTAAGACTAAAACCATGAAAATCGGTCTGGTAGAAGAGCCAAACATTACCGGAAAAGAAAAACCCAATTTTTTAGTATGTAGATATGATGAGTCTTTTTTTATGAGACTTTTAAAGGTGTAGAAGACGTTTAAAAATTAACATTAGTCTCTGAGAATAAAAATCCAAGATACTGTAGACTCTTATCATCTTAAATTCTTTGGTGGCATTACTGTGTCATATCAAATAGTGTCATCACCCCAGGTTGACAATATGCCGATTACAAAACAGAACCCTTTGGTATACAACTAAGAACATCAGTATGCAGTTAATTACAAGCAAATATTTATATCTGATAAGTCATTTTAGAGAATTTCCCTATAGGAAATCCAATGTTACGGTAGTATAGTCATGGTAAGACTTAAGCCCGGAACCATGAGACTTTTTTGTTTTAAGATTTCAAGCCCAATTAGAATTCTTTTCTTTCAAGACAAGCTCATGATACTTATTCAAACACATCACATGAGGCGGGACGTTTGCATGGCGCGGTGGTCACGGCCCAAAAGCTCTGCAGATATCCAGAGCCTTATTGAATAAAGCCAAGTTTTTTGAGCCGTGACAACGTCACCATGTGAATGACCCGCCTCATGCGATGTGTTTCGTTGTTTGTTTCTCGTGAAACAAAAAGGAGGTAATCCTTTCTTTAAAAGACATGTTTTAGGTGGGGTGAATTTTTATAATTATTTTACCTCACTTTGGGCTCTTCCACCTCCAGGATATTGTGAAGTAGTCTGTTCTTTTCAGCGGCGATCATCGCACTTGTCAATATTTAAAAAAAAGAAAAAAAAAACACAACACATATGAAAAAAATTATTTGTTTGTGTTCTTTTTTTTGTATGTGTCGTGTGTTTGTGTTGTTTTTTAAATATTGACAAGTGCGGAGATCGCCGCTGAAAAGAACGGACTTACTTCACAATATCCTGGAGGTGGGAGAGCCCAAAATAAGGTAAAATAAAAAGGAGGTAATGAGCCTGTCTTGAAAGAAAAAAGCCTAATTGGGTTTGGCATATTAGCATTGACTTTTACACTACGTGAGTAGACTTCTCATAGCATAGGCGTGTGTGAAGCATATTGACGGTGGTGCGATCTCGTGCGGCGTCCATTGAAGTACACGTAACATATGATAGATATATCAGTAAGTTATTACCACTTTTCTAACCCAAGGATGAAACATTTTATAACTGAAAGTTATGTTTATGTTTTGGTAAAATGTTTTGGCAGCACTGTAAATTCAGCTGAATAGTAACAACATTGATGGCAGCGACTTTGGTGCGGCGTCCATCGAACTTCCAAATTTTTACCTCAAACTAAATGTATTGGATGAGAGGTCTATTCACGTTAGTGTACATAGTCAATGATATTAACGTACAGTCTGCGGATGATATTACTATACGATTGACTACAAAGAACTGTTTAAGTTTACTTAGCAAATTCTTCACTCCCAGAAAATATATTTTTAATATTACAACAGCCCCAAGACCTTAGAATAAAACTGAGCAACACATTAAAAAATTAAATGACAATGTGGAAAATTAAGGAGATCTTTTTTAAAAGAGAGTTAACGAACACAATGGCGTCTTAGATTAAACCTCCAAGAATTAAGTTTTACATATCTTATAGGTGAGGGCCACAGTGGCAGGATTGAAAACATCCTAATTGCACCACATTTTTAAGGCAAACACCTCTTTGAAAAAGCAGGTTGAAAATCTTCCAACTCAGGGTAAAAGATGTGATCATCTGCATTCATGTGAGGGAAGGGAGCCTTACGTTCTTACTCTGCTACTTGAGCAAGACATTTGCCTGTGTCTCTTGTAACATCTTACTAGAGAAGTTCAACTGCTACAGTCTGAGACACAGTCTTTTATTTATTTCACTTATTATACTTTGTTACTGTCAATGACCAGCTGATTTTTTAGACAAGGCCATTAATTAATAGCCAAACAACCAATGGCAGCTAAGACCAATTTGGAACCATTAAAAAGAACCAGAAAAGCCTTTTTCTGGGTTCCAACCCAACCTTCAGGCCCAAAGACGAGCACTTCAGCTACCCAGCCAATTTACCAATACAACGATACTAAGCCAGACCCTGACACTACCAGAGTATAGTTTGAGGTGTATCAATGACGGATGAGTGTAGAATGAGTGTGACACCTTGTGCAGCTTTGTTACTTTTTTCTTGGGTCAAGAGGATGGTAATTATAAGCCGGATCGAAAATTTTTACAATAATTTTTTAACACTATACTCAGTTCAAACACTTTACACAATTTTGGGTTTGTTTTTATCCTCTAGATGTGTTATGTGTACATTACAGTCAAATTTGGATTCCTTTTGAGATCCCAATCACAAGTTTTTGTCAAATTATAGCTGTTAGATACCACTGTAATAACTTTAACAAGTCTGTGATAAAAAACAAATCCTTATAACTTTATTTTTAAATGGTAATTGGCACCATAAACATATCTTTGAATAATCCCAAAAAACTGTAAATGCTATACGATTTGTGATAAAAACTGATAATAAATAAATTTAAATGAATATTTGGTACCTTAATTGGTTATTAACATAATTACCATTGGCATAATGTGACTGTGTAAAGGGAATGATACCCTTGTATAACAGATTTGGTGACATGACCAGTTGATTTATTTGTCAGGATCATTAATTCTAAGGGTTACCATATAATTTGATGAATGACCTTAAGTTTTACAGCTTAGGCAGGAGAGGGTTCAATTGCTATTCCAAAAACATCAGGCTTGAGTGATATGTTAATATTTATAGAATATTAAATTATCCACATTTCAACTTATAATTTGCCAAGTTGTATGGAAACTATAGCCACAAGGCAACTGGGTCTAGTTGTAAACATAGGCCTACATACTTTCCAAAGGTAATACCGTAGTACAGATTGAACTGACAAACAACCTTCGGCCTAAAATGCAACCACTCTGCTACAAAGCTATAGTGATACATTGAAATGTTTCATGAGCCAACAGTGAATCTATGAAGTGCGACGTTTTGCTAATTAGCAAACGGTTTACACAAAAACTTTGTTTTGTTCTGATTTTCATAAAATGTTATGTACCTTTAAAATAAAACTGAATTCTTATTCCAAGTTTTGCAGGCTTTATGCATTTATGTTCTTGGATTACATGACAATCAAAATTACTTAATAAATCATTATAGAAATCAGTGTAAATACATGTAAATGATTGTAATTACGATAGCGTATTTCATAAAAGGTTAATTGCCACAAATTATTAATAAAAGATTCAGAAGTGAGTAATTTTAAAACTTAAATTATTTTAAATTGGAAGACTGACTTTTGAGGAATCTACAGCACTGACCAGTTCACTTCTAGTTTCACTACAGTTCATGACTGACTACTGTAGAAGAGACCTACAAACTTGGTGTATGACTTACAGTAAAATTAATCACAATGACAACAAGTTATCAATTGATTTCAAGTGTAACGTCTTACTTGCAAGCAATGGCGTGAAAGAAAAAACTCAAACAATTTAACAAATTTTTTATATAACGCATGCACACAACTCTATGTAACATATGTATAAAGCTCAAGATTTTTTAATAATGCTGTAAAATGAACACGGTAAGTATTTGCTTAAAACAATCATTAAATTGTACATGGTTGTTAAGAATTACAACAATAATAAACATTTATGAATTATGAAAAGCAATAGTTAAAAAATAACAAAAATTTATGTAGTAAAAGTTTAATAAATCATCTTCAACTATATATAAATGTTTAAAATGTTGAGTGACATCTTTATCAACACGATCCCACGGTCCATTAAATTTATAATACACATAACCAGTTCTGGCTTAATACCTAGCTAACAACTTGCTTATTTTTCAGTTGTCGAAGTATATATAAACCAAAACAAATTCCATAGGCCTGAAAATACATAAAATCTTGGTAAAAGTTTATTAGTTAGTTCAATTTATTATAGAAACTTGTTAAATTACAGTGGAAGCTCTATTAACCGACCTCGGATCAATCGACCATTTTCCAGGAAGATACAAACTTCCGCCGTCCAATCCGATGTTGCGATAAGGATCTAAAAATAACATTTATGTTTCAACAAGACAATCATACGTTTCGTATAAGTCAAATTTAGTCGGTTACTCTCAATAGTTCATGCAGGCGTTGTCTCTGCTAAATGAGTTTGCTAAATTTTTTTATTCAACAGTTTTTGATACCATAACTGTTTGTCTAATTTAATTTAAGGTGTTAGGAAGAATTAATTTCTACAATTTTAAATTATTTTCCTTTGTTTAAGTTATTTTATCTTGTATTACTGGTATTATTTGGTTTAACCGACCATTTTCATTATCAGACCATAGTCTGGTTCCATAGGGGTCCGTCAAGAGCGCTTCTACTGTATATACACCAGTGTAAGTTTCTCTATGTAACTTAAAGAATATAAACAATTAGTTTCCCCTAAAACACCCAAACAATACACCTGTATATTTACAACACAAAGAGCGAAGTATTAAAATGTACTGTTACTTCAATTATTTCAAACGAATACACAGAGATTCATTTTAGTATCTTGTAGGGATGTGCGTAAAAAGCATAAGCTGCTTAAAAGCAGCAGCTTATTGAACTAAGCAGCTTAGCTACTAAACAGCTGTTTGGGAATACCTGCTTTCGGCAGCAGTTTAACGCCGCTCAACAGTCTCAGAAAAGCAGGTTAGCCAACAGCAGTGAGTAGGTAAGCTGGCTGTACGTACTAAGCAATATTTTTATGCAAGTTGCTGTATGCTGCAGCTCCCTTGTACTGTTGCGAAGCGGCATGTAATAGCAGCTGCCAGCTGTCAACTCACTGATCAGCTGCTGTTTTACTTTCATCTTAAAATATTTTTATGTGCAAAAAATATAGTAAGTTATTTTTTATATTAAAATGTATTACTTTCGATGATTTTATCTTTGGCTATTGTAGCTTAATTAGAAATCAATTTAAAGCTGGTTAAGCAATAAACAGCCAACAACAGTAAACAGAAACAGCGTTCCAATATGTGTGAAGCTGCCAAAGGTTAACTGCTTTTAGTAAGCAGCTTAATTAAGCAGCTTAATGGTTGCAACTGCTTACAGCTAAACTGCTTAGTCCAAACAGCAGTTTGGCACATCCCTAGTATCTTGTAGTATACACTTGCAAATAAATAGCCTACACTTCAGAGTAAATTATTCATCACAAGAAAACTTTTCTTATTAAGTTTATTTTTTTACCACGGTGATTTTATATCGATTTTGTGAAGCAGTGAAGACAAGGTTGCCATATTCTGATTGTTCGTAATACACTCAGAACCGAGCAAATGCCTCTTCACTTCAACTCTCCTTTGCACATGAAGCAAGTCTTCTAAGTGTTCTTTCAAATAGTTTGGATGGATTGTAGAATTGCAGAGCCTACATTCTAATCCTCCCTTTATTGGACTGAGTGATATAAATTCCATGTCCTCTGCATAAGTATCAGGAAGCTTATCAAACAATCGTCTGATTGGGTCCTGAGGATGGAGTTTCCCACTTTCAGGATTATTAACAGAGGGATCATCTTTAGAATTTTCTGTTGCTGTTCTCTTCTTAATGTGACTAGTTCCCGTTAAGTGTATTAACAGATTTTGCATAAGGCCATCAACATTTTCAGTTGAAGGTACTTCACATTCACACAAAGCGCACCAGACCTTCTGATCTTTTTTCATCAAAAACTCTCTATTTGTTTTGATTTCTGCACATGAAAGCTGCAATTGATCTAGGATATCACAAAACTCTTTTGTTATTTTTTTATTGTGTTGCTTCCCAGTAATGTGACTCATTAGGTTTGATTCAAAGATTTTCAAATCACCATCTACTTTCATATTTTTCTTACATAATCTACATGTGTAGCCATCATCTATTTGCACCAAGTACTTTGAATTCCATTTAATTCTCTCGTTGGTTTGCAATAATTCATTAAATTGAGCCTTGACATCATCTTTATTGAAAATCTTTGCCGATTTTGTACTTGCAGGAAGATTTTGCTTTCTTAATTCAAGTTGGTTAGTAATGCCCACTCTTTGTACATGTTCCCATTTGGACGATGATGGAACATTATTATGATCATTGTTTGGTGAATTTGTGGACTCCATGTGAGGTATTGACACGATCTGATTGTTTCTAGTCAAAGATGAGTTTATTTTAACATGAGCAAGTAATTGTTCAACTTTTGATTCAACAAAACAAGAACAAGCTAAACAATATATATTTTGCTTGGATACAACAAACTTGTGATTTTCTTTTCCTGAGATATTTATGCCATTCCACTTATTCAAAACAGACACAGTGCCTGAAAACTTCTTGTGATCTGGTGAACCAAAATGGCATTTAAAACTGTTCAATAGTTCCATTCTGTTCTCCTTGTATTGAATTGCTTTATCACACAGTTTACACTTATAATTCGGAGTCATTTTATGCTCAATGAAGTCTTCATTTTCCTTAACCAAAGGATCCATGAGAGCTAGAGTTCTTAAAACAACACTGGCTTTATCAGATTGATGACTTTCACTCATGTTGAATGTTTTATTTGAGTGAACTTTGCCTGCATTATGTGCAAATATATTGACAACAGTTTCATGTAAATTATTTGAACAAAGTTGAATTTCACAACTACAGAGATTGCAGCATAGGTTAGAGTCATAAAATGAGATAAATTGCATTTGGCCTTGCAACTCTGAGGGTAACAGGACCTTAATAACTTGAATGGTATTATCTTCATGCAGTTTAGTCTTCAAATGCTCTGTCACTGTAAAAATTGGATCTATTAAGATTTCACAAAGGTTACAGAAAGCTGTACTGCAATCCCTTTCTGAAATAAAACCTTGATGAGCTTTTAAACCAGTTGGCATTTTTTTGAAAATAGCCTCCATAAAACTTGGTAATACTGGTGTGGCTTGCGCTTTCTCTTTCGCTTGCTGTTTATTTTTATATCGTCTCCTTTTTTTACTTGATGTCGATGAATGATTTGAGAGGACATCTGGTTTGCTAGATTTATGTTGTTGAGCATGTAACATCAAAGACAAACTTACATCGTTATTAATTATTGTGATATGTTCTTTGCACTCGTTGCAGTATTCAGTGTTAAATCTTGAAGATTCCCCAGTCTTCTCTTGGGTGCAATCCAAACCTTGGTTAATTGAATCCAAAGATTTATGAGATTGCTTGTGCAATGTCATTGAGAATTCAAAGTCACCATTCAGGATTTCTACGTAATTCCCACAATCGGAACATATGTTAGTCCAGGATCTATTACTTGCCATGACGATTTTTATGTTTTATTCATTTGAGATCCGCTAAACCTGTAATGAAATATTTTATTAAAATCAACCCCTTACTTTGAATTTCGTAAAAAAAAAAATTATTTCTATCAATGGAGTATGAAGTACTTCACTTCTTAATCCTGGAATTTGAGTTCAAGTTGAAACTAGAAATAACTGCATTAAACAACCTATATTTTTCAAATCTAAAACTTTCTTCCTTTATTTTTTAGTTAAATAGGTAGTTTTATTGGGAATATTAAAAAAATTTTACATAAATTTACTCAGGGTGTCTACTGATATCTCATTTTAGAATTCCAGTATATTTCCAGTATTTCCAGTATATTTTTTTCAAAAATTCCAGTATCACTCGCGAACTAGTAATTCGAACATGGAGTAACAATTATGACAATTTATTCATACTAGTTCACGTGTTGCTCGAAATCGAGCAATTTATTTTAATACAATACAAATTTTACTTTTAGCTCTAAATCTATGACATCCGACCAATCCAATATTGTGAATATCTTTAATCACAAAAAACTACACGTATTTACAGCTGATTATTAACAGATGTTTAAAATGCTCAAACCAATCTCAATGTTATTCTAATGGGAAAATTTCAAATTTAATTTGTGAATAGCGCCCTTATTGTAAGTCCAATTTTCATCAATTTTTGGCGGAAACAACTACAGACCAAGCCCTATCCAACGACACCAAAAACTTGAAAATCGGTTAAAAATTGTAGGAGGAGTTCTCAAGACAAAAAAACCCTTAGCGTATTAAATAAGTATAGATAATCAATATTGAAATAGATTTTAGTAAAGAGATAAACCCCTTATGAATACGATTAATAAGTACTTTCCAAAAATAACATTTGTATAATATTTTTTACAATTTTTTTTGTGAAGGCCTTTAACTCACTCTATAGCCCTCTGTTCCTCCCACTTTGTTTTGCGTTTATATAATATGAAAAATAATCATAAAGAACATTTAACTACAAAAAATAATGAAATAGATTAATACTTAAAAGTAAAAAAAAAGAAGAATATGATAAAAAATTTAAGAAAGAAAAATAAATTTTTAGTATAAAATCAAACCTTTTCTAGGCTCCATCATTACACAAATGTTTACATTTCTTGATTAACTATTTGAAGAGAACTACAATTTTTCTGATTTTTGTTTGCAAACATACTTAAACAGCAAAAATGACTTGTAAAATATTTTTACATTATTATGTACGGATCAAATGACAAAATCTATATATTATGCATTTAAAAAAATGCGCATTTTAATAAAACTAGTAAACGTGTTGCTCGAAATCGAGCAATTTATTTTAATACAATACAAATGTTACTTTTATCTTTAAATTATTGACGTTCGACCAATCCAATATTGTGAATATCTGCAATCACCAAAACTACAGGTATTTACAGCTGATTATTAACAGATGTTTAAAATGCTTTATTCAATCCCAATGTTATTTAAATGGGAAATTTTGAGATTTCAATGGTGGATAACGCCTTCATTTTCCGTCAGATTCTCATCAGCTTTTGGCGGAAACAACTACAGACCAAGCCCTATCCAACGACACCAAAAACTTGAAAATCGGTTGAAAATTGTCAGAGGAGTTCTCAAGACAAAAAACCCCTTAGCGTATTAAATAAGTATAGATTCTAAAATTCCAGTATCTATTTTGAAATTCCAGTATAATTCCAGTATTTCCAGTATGGAAATAAAATTCCAGTATAATTCCAGTATTTCAAGTATTTCCAGTATCAGTAGACACCCTGTTTACTTTAACATTAATAAACAGTTATAAAAAGGATTTTACTGTGCATAGTAATATTCTAAGTGCTTTAAACATTTTAACACTAGGAGTACGCTCGTACCTCCCGTAAGAGTCTATTCGAAGAAGAATTTAAACTTTTGCACTATGGGCTGTCACTATCAAAAAATTTGATCCTTGAAAATAACTTTGTTTTTGTTTATGCGACTACTTCACTCCGCTCCCGTTCTCCATTCTGTTCTGAATCCAATAATTTGGACTGGACTGGAATTAAGTCGGTCAGTAGACCAATCAGAATGTCTCAGTCTTGATTGTTATGTCTCGCAAAGACTTTGCCAAAACAAAGAACTGGCGACTAAAAATTACTCCAATGCATTTCTTATGGGAAAAATGAAAAGTTACATTTTAGGTTTATTTGATTAATATCCAACCAAATGTTTTTAACAACAAACTTAGGCTTAAAAATTGCATAAAGAATATTAAACTTAAATTTGAGACTGATCTGTGACTTCTATCGAGAGTAATCGTCGGACATTACATTTGCAATATGAGTCACTCTGGAGCCTATTCTTTAAATAGACAAGTAAGTGCTCTAAGCTTTTTCTAACATTCTGTAGCTAAGACGAAAAATAGATAAAATTGTGCAAGATAAAAACAAAATCTTCTTTAACAGTAAGTTCTCTCTCTTATCAACTGATTATTTAGCCAAGAAGGTCAAAACATAAAAAATAGTTAAACAAATGCAATTAACAAATTAAAGATCAAATTTAAATATTACAAGATATTTAACAATATCAAAACACCTAGAAATTGTTTAATTTTAAATAATCTTTAAATAAGTTTAGTAATAACAATAGTAAAAGAATTTTAATGTGAGTTTGAAGTTGAGTCTTGAGTTACGGTATTTTTAAAACTTGTTTATAGTAAAATATTGTTACCTAGTTGATTTATGTTAAACCATATGCACTGGCACCAACACCAAGCTCAAGATTCAAACCTGGGAATACACCAAAAGAGCCCAATGCGTTTAACCACTAAATAATTAAAATAGACCACTACAAGGCTAGGAGTAACAAATTACATCTTCTATGCTACATCGGGAATCCAATCCCAGAGGATTAGTTTGCAAACTCAGGTTAATCAACAAGACTTTCAGGATAATTCCATGTTTAATTACAAATGCATGTGTTACATATTGTGCCTTTTGTCGTTGATAATTTGCTCGCTCAGATGTAATGCAGCCGAAATTACGATCAGACAACAGACAAGTGGTCACTAGTGATGGAACTGTGATTAATGGACAATAATACTGGTCTTCTGTCAACGAATTCCTTAACTTTGAAATGGGATAAAAAATAGCAACGGAATCCGCCTAGTGACCCAACTTCCATGTTACATCAACGATCGGGCCGCGAAATACCTATAAAAGATAATGTCCGAAAATAGAACACAAACACAATGTTTTAGAATACATCCAAAACCGAGTAAGTCCGGAAACCAGCAATTGAACTGATATATTTTGGTGATATAACATGGAAAAAGTTGACTGGTGTGTCTATTTTGGCTATGAGAATCGCCCATGGTTGAAAATTTATTTATTTAGACCGCGGTCAGATTATCCGGCGGCCGAACCATCCGAGGCCGGACTAGAGCGCTTCAACTGTAGATAATGTCTGGTGTTATACCGTACTGATGAATTTGGACTCTGATATTATTTTAATGTTGCTATGGATAAAATAGTCAGCTTGTAAAATGCAGATTGGTGGTAATGTAAGAATATCTAGTGTAGATCATGAACTGTGCAATTATTGCAAGTGCCTTTTTTAGGTAATAAATATTTCAAGGAAAATTCAAAGGATAATTGTGTCTACAACACTAGTTAGTACCTATTGAAAATAAAGAATGACTATTGTTTACCTCTAAACTGTTAAAATATTTCTTTCTACTGCAAATAATGGTCTTCACTTGCAGTTAGAATTTGTTTTTTTTACGCACAACTCCATCTCTATCAACGCTCCAATTTTTCAGGTTACCGACTGTCGGGTGTGAGGGATTCTGCATTGCATTTCCAAACATGGGTGGACCTGCTTCCATCTCAAAACCAGGTGACGTATTGAAGACTTTTTGTGGGTAGGAAGAACCTGACTGATTGACTTCATGTGAGGGATGTTGCATTGCATTTCCAAACATGGATGGAGCTGCTTCCATCTGTAAGCCAGGTGACGTATTGAAGACTTTTTGTGGGTAGGAAGAACCTGACTGATTGACTTCATGTGAGGGATGTTGCATTGCATTTCCAAACATGGATGGAGCTGCTTCCATCTGAAAACCAGGTGACGTATTGAAGACTTTTTGTGGGTAGGAAGAACCTGACTGATTGACTTCATGTGAGGGATGTTGCATTACATTTCGGAACATGGATGGAACTGCTTCCATCTGAAAACCAGATGACGTATTGAAGACGTTTTGTGGGTGGAAAGAACCTGACTGATTCACTGTGTGGGAGGGATGTTGCATTGCATTTCCAAACATGTGTGGGGCTGCTTCCTTTTGAAACCCAGATGACGTATTGAAGACATTTTGTGGGTGGGACGAACCTGACATATTCATTTCATATGAGGGATGTTGCATTGCATTTCCGAACATGGCTGCGGCTGTTTCTGTTTGAAATCCAGATGAAGTATTGAGGACCTTTTGTGAATGGGAAGAACCTGATAAATGCACTTCAAGATTATACTTCAGATTATCAATACTGTCTGTTAAAGACATCTGACATGGGCATAAAGTGCAATAAACCTTGTCATTTTCTTTCTTCAAGAAACACCGATTATTCTTTACTATTCTGCTTGACAACTGTATTTTGTCCAAAGTGTCATTGAAATCGTTCTCTACATTCTTTTTATGTTTCTTCCCAGTTATATGACTCATAATGTTCTCTTCAAGAAGTTTTATATCATTTGCATTCTTCATTACAGCTTTGCACAGCTTGCAAAAGTAATCTTCATTTTTCCTCTCAAGATACTTCAAATTAAATTTTATTTCCTTGTTGTTCTTAACTAGTTCTTGATATTGAATATCACCATCCAATTTTGCTCCTATTAAATTTTTATGTTGGATGTTACCAAGTCTCTCAACTGTAGTTTCATGAATTCCGCCTTCAAGATGTTCTAATAGACAGTTTCTGTGCCTGGGAATTTTTAAACAACAGATTTCACAAAAAATAAAATTAAACCCTTCTGGGGCCTTAATATATTTTATGTCTTTTTGGAAGCTCAACGGTATGCAATCAAAAAGCTCCCTGACCAAAAACTCTCTATGTTTTGACATGAGTTGAGTCATTTCTTCTTTCAGTTGAACCTTACACAGGTGATCTTGGCTTTCAATGTGTGAAAAAATATTTCTTTGAAAAGAAGTGGGATCAGCTCCCTGAATTATGGTACCACATAATACACATAGGTAACTGTTTTCTCCATTGTATCTTACAAAACATTCCCTGTTAATGCCTGTAAGTCGTTGAGTGCTTGATAAAGAATCAAACTCTGTGCCAGAGTTAGCTGGGGTTTCCTTGGCTTTAGCCCTTGATTTGGGGGGTAATTTAACCTCATTTTGTTTCTTCTTATGACTACTTCCATTCAAGTGAGTCATCAGATTATAATTTGTTGAAGGAATAATACAGTTACAGACTGTACAAACAGCTTCACCTTTTTCATTCTCAACAATGATGTTTCGGAACTGTAAGGGTAAAGACTGCAATAACCTTCGGAATTTAGCAGATATTTCTGGGGTCTGAGGTGGTTTATCTGTTAATGGCTTATTCATTTGTTCTTCATTATAATTTTTTGGGTTTTCTTGTTTACAATAATTAGAATCAGCAGTCTCAACAAAAGACGGGTTTATATTTTTTGTTCCGGTCGTTTTTTCTGACTCTTCTTCTCTTGGAAAGCCAGAATTTTGCCTGATATGAGCCAACAGCTGGTCAAGATTTGATTCAATTGCACTGTTGCAGCTTGAACAAAATATGCTTTGCTTTGATAAAACAAAGTTGTGTTTTTCTTTTCCAACAATGTTCAAACCTTTCCACTTGTTCAAAAGGGATGCAGCCTTAATATATTTATTATGCCCAGGAGAACTAAAATGTTTGGTCAAGTAAACAATCATTTCATTTTCATTTTCACTATATGTAATTTGTTTTTCACATGGTTTACATTTGAAGAAAGGATACATTTTATGCTCAAGTAAATGTTGGTTTTCATTCACGATGGGATTCAAAAGCGCAAGACTCTTTAGAATAAAAACAGTTTTATCAGCTGGATTACCATCCTTGCTGAAAGTTCTCTTATTTAAGTGACTTTTCCCCGCATTGTGAGTCAAGATGTTGACAACCGTTTTATGTAGATTGTCTGAGCAAAGATCGATTTTGGATCTGCACAAGTTACAACAAAGATTGGAGCCATAAAATGAAATAAACTCCATTTGATCGACTAGCTCTGAAGACAATAACATTTTTATTGCTTGTATGGTGTTATCTTCATGTAGTTTTGTTTTCAAATGCTCATTCACGCTGAAAATAGGTTCTATCATAGTTTCACAAAGATTACAAATAGCTTTGTTGCAGCTTTGATCGGAAATAAAAGCTCGATGAGCCCTCAAACCAATGGGCATAGTATGGAATATTGCATCTAAAATACTAGTCAAAACAGGCTGTGTTTCTTTTTTCTCTGATGTTTTATTTTGTGACCCCTTAGACCTTTCACTAGAGGTGGATGAAGAATCTGATAAAGCATTTGCATTCTCAGGCTTATGTTTCTGAACATGTAGCTGGAAAGACAGGGTTAAATCATTGTTAATAATTTCAAAACTTTCTGCACAATCATGGCAGTAATTTAAGTTCAACTTTGTAGCATTGTCTATCTTCTTCGTGGAGAGATCCAAGTTTTTATCAATAACAGTATTTACATAATTGAGCGATTTGTGTGTTTGCTTATGAAGTTGCATGGAGAATTCAAAGTCGCCATTAAGAATTTCAACGTGACTTCCACACTCTGGGCAAATGTTTGTCCAGGATCTATTGCTGGCCATGGTGACTAGGGATGAATTTTAAAAGTTCTACTTCATTTCAGGATGCTCAATTTCACAAACCTGAAATAAAAAACTGAAATAAATTAAATTTTTAAGTTTATGTTATTAAAGAGAATTAAGCTTCACAATAGTAGAGATACTGGATTTTTAAAATAAAAAAAATTAAAATAAAGACTGACAGTTTTATACTTGTATACAAAATTTTTAAAGTGTAATTATTTTATTAGACCCTTTTATACTGAACTAGTCTACGTGTTGCTCGAATTCGAGCAATTTATTTTTATACAATAAAAAAGTACATTTTGTTCTAAATCAACGACATCCTATCAATCCAATATTGTAAATATCAGTAATCACAAAAAACTACATGTATTTACACAGGGTGTCTACTGATATCTCCTTTTGGAATTCCAGTATTTCCAGTAACTTTTTCAAAAAATTCCAGTATCACTCTCGAAGTACTAATCTGAATATGGAGTAACAATAACTATACATTTAAACAAATTTTACATAGATCTTTGTATTAAGAGATCGCCACTGGTCAAAATTCTTCAAAAAAAAAACCTGATTTGGACTCTAATTTATTTAATAAATTACCCTTCTTCCATAAGATTAACATTGAAACTTTGAAAGCCTGTAGGGCGTACCCCTGGAGGCTAATGTGAATTATAATGACATTCTGTTCATCTACAGGATGAACCTTTCTAACAGTATGCGCGGATTTCTCTTACGATACACACAAGCTGAGAAACACGGAGGAAAATAAACATGATCGCCTATTAATATAAAGATACTTATTGATTGTGATTAATAAGTACTTTCCATACTTTTTAATATTAATTTTTTTTATTAGACCATTTCAACTCCCCTTATAGCCCTCCGTACCGCCCACTTTATTTTGTATTTTTTCGATACCGTACTTAAAATAATAAAAAAGCACAGTTAACTGCAAAAAATTAATAAAAAAGAATAATACTAAAAGTAAAATACCCACATGAATGAAATTTAAGAAAGAAAACTAAATTTTTAGTACAAAATCCAACATTTTCTAAGCTTAATCTCTACACAAATGTTTAGATTTCTTAATTGCTTGATTAATTATATGAACAGAACAACAAGTTTTCTGATTTTGGTTTGCAAACATATTTGAGCAACAATAATAACATGTGAAACATTTTTACATCGGAATGTAAGGATCAAATGAAAAAAAATCTATATTTTATGCATTTTAAAAACAATAATTTCTGGATTTTAATAAAATTCAATTATTCCAGTACAGTACACTCTCGTTCATCGGACTCGGCGACATCGGAACTCCGCTTCATCGGAACTGAAAATCTGGATATTATTAATTTTTTTCTTGCGAAATAAATCATTTTTCCGTTTAGGGCCTTCAAATTCCATTCGTTCTATCCCCACAACAGTGAAGTATCACATTTTGCATCAAAAGTCATCAGGCGTTTTCCATAATCTGTACCCATCGATGTGATTTACGAGGCTGTGGAGTATTCGAACAAAAATAGAAAGAGGAAGGGGGCAGGAAGTGAACATCCGCGTCGACCGCTTCCCAAACTGTCATTCAGTCTGTCTCACGTCGCGATTGCACCTGTGTTACGTGGTAGTCAGTTGACTGCTGGAATATGAATATGGAATATGAGAATAAGGATTTTGGATCTTTATTTCCTGCGTTGTTTTTATTCCTATAGTTTCATTGTTACCATGTTCAAAGTTTGAGTGCCTTATTTTCATAAAATCTCTTGTGTTACCTTAAAAACAAGAGTGAATACAATCACGATAGGTCAACGTACGGGCAGAAATGATGACTCACGACGGACTTCGCTTCATCGGAATATTTTGACATCCGAACCGGCCGTCCGCCACATTAGTTCCGATGAACGAGAGTGTACCGTACTGTATCTATTTTTAAATTCCACTATAATTCCAGTATTTCCAGTATGGAAATAAAATTCCAGGATAATTTCAGTATTTCCAGTAATTCCAGTATCAGTAGACACCCTGTTACAGCTGTACATTAACAGAATGCTCAACATGTTTTAAATGCTCAACTCAATCCCAATCTTATTTTAATGTGAAAATTTCAAATTTTATTAGGGTATAATAGCAACCGTACTTTAAATCCGATTTTCATCAATTTTTGTATTGGAAACAACTACAAAACAAGCCCTATCCAACGACACCAAAAACTTGAACACAAAAAAAACCCTTAGCGTATTGAATAAGTATAGATATCACACTGTTTTAGCTTTTAGTTTAACTAAATTAATACCAGGTTAACTGAGCCTTGCTCGTTGATTTTAATTAATTTTTATTATAGTATCATGGTAAACAGGCTTTCAAGTATACACCAACTATATCTTTTCACAGGTGAGCTGTTTCAAAACCAATGCTTAAAACTAACATTCTTTTATTTTTGTTTATGCTTCGTTGTTATTTTGTTGCCTTGATTTGCAAACCCTTGAGGCCAATATTAAGACCAATATAAGTAACAATTTCTTAACTTTAAATTTTTTAGTTTTAAACAAACATCTATTTTTCTGGAGTTGAGGCTGTTTCTAAACTTATATTTTGACCAAAACACTCTCAAATGCTAAGTTTAAGCAAAATCTATCTTCCAGATTTTAAGATTGATAGAAAGTACAACACCAAACACAGACCTCGTATTACAGTAACAATTTTTTGTCACCATTTTAAGTAGGCCTATTAACTGTGATAACTTTGAACTTATCTTGAAAAAAAAAACACTAAGAATTATGGGAAAATTTGGCCAAATGACAAATGACAAATATTTATTGTACAAACATCTGGTTATTTTACATAATGTAATACAGACAGGTACATTGTCAGGAACTAAAAAAGGTACTTACAAAACTAAAAAAAGAAAAAATACATAAAATATATAGATACATAAAATAATTAGATACATAAAATATTATAGAAAAACTTAGGCCATTTAGACTTGACTACCAACAGTCATTTAAAAACTCTTCAATTGTATAATATGCTTTTTCAGTTAAGATAATTTTAACTTTATTTGAAAACTGTGTCGGGCTTAGTTCACGGAGATGATTTGGTACCTTATTATATAGTTTCAACCCAATATAAAGAGGAGATGTTTCATACTTTTTTAGATTGTGTATGGGGTATTGAAATATTTCTTGCTTTCTAGTGTTGTACGAATGATTTTATAAAAATCTATTATACATATCTGGATTATTGTGTACCATTTTTAAAATTTCTAGAATAAATATTGATGTAAGGGCTAGAATGTTGAGATTTTTAAACAATTGTCTGCAAGGTGTATTTGATTTAGTCTGTGTAAGAGTTTGAATTATTGATTTTTGAACTTTAAAGACCTTTTCTACTTCTACAGCTGTTCCCCAGAGAGTTATACCATAACTTATAATTGAGTAAACGTAAGCATAGTACACATTTTTACATACTTCTAATGATGTAACCTTTATCAGAACACTTAGAGCATATCTAGTGGAACAGAGTTTTTTACTTAAATAAGCTATATGATCTGACCATCGTAGCCTATTATCCAAGCGAACACCTAAATACCCCCGTCGCAGCAGACCTGCGTACTCAGCGAATTTCCAAACGATCTTGAGATATTGTATTTGCCCCATAAACACCATAGGAATGGGAATGTAGGTTTGCTGCCTTGGGATGTTGTTAGAAAATATTAGTTTTGTTAGGTGTAATAGTTACGTTAGGTAAATGTCAAACTGTATCAATATTTGGCACTTTTTAATTTTCCCCATAAACCCCATGGGGGTGAGTAGCCTATGTAGGTTTGCCGCCATATGGGTATTGTAGGCAAATATCAGTTAAATCCTACCTAGTGAATGTACATACCAAATATTATCAAGTTATGGTGTTCTTTTCATTTTCCCCATAAACCCCATAGGGGTGAGTACGTAGGTTTGCCGCCATATGGGTGTTGTAAGTAAATATCAGTTGAACCCTACCAAGTGAATGTATATACCAAATTTGATCAAGTTATTCCAATAAATAAGCGAGATACAGGGTTTTGTTGATTTCCCATAAGACTAACATGGAAAACCTATTTTAGGCTTTTCTCCGTAACCTGTTAAGCTATGTTAAAAATTCAAAATACTACATTATTTGTTTTTTAAGCTCTTTTAAATGGTTTCAGTTAAAATTGTTAAATTTGCAAAATTATGCTCCAAAAATGCAAAAAACCCATTTTTGACCCCTTTGAAACCCCATAAAACCTTGTTCCCATAACCCGATCATGCTGGTTCGCGAACTCATGAAAATAGATCTAGTCTTACACCTTCATACCAAATTTCATCAAAATCGGAGGTCCCCTTCAAAAGTTATCAGTACCACGGACACATAGATATATATATATAGATATATATATAGATATATATATACATATATATGAAAATGAACGAACTGTGTTTTTGGCTTCTGGGGACCTCAAAATGAAAAAGTAACATGGTCCCGGGCTTAGGTACCATGGCTACTACCGTAATAGCGTATTCCCTTAGGGAAATTCGCTAAAACTTAACTACTTACCATCGTGAATCATGTCAAGATTTTTTCAGAGAATATGGAATATTAACACTCCCTTGCATTTACATTTTAGTAACAACAATGTTCTCAAAATTCAACAGTGAACAAACGGGAGGAGTCAAAATTCATTCTTATGACACAAAAACCAAACTAAAGAAGATAACTTCTACATATGGAGAAACGACATCTCTTAGTACTGCAAAAGAAAGCTATACGAACACTCGCTACTCTCAAACCATCACAATCTTGAAGGCCAGCTTTCACGAACTTGGGAATCCTAACAGTGGTAGCTCTCTACACACTGTAAACAATTCTGTATGTAGAAAAACTAAACTTGCCAAGAAACAAAGACCTCCACGACTACAATACGGTCGTGGCTCCAAATGTGTCTTGCCTGTACATAGGACATCAATATGAGAAAAAAGCCATCCTATGCTGGCTGCAAAATGAAGAACCATCTTCCGGACCACATGAACCTGAACATGAAGAACCTGACTGGCAACAAACTGTTTTAAGAGTTGAAACAGTAGCTGACCCAAAGACCATACTACTCACTGAAGGAATTTTACAACAACTCAGGATTGTGAAAATAAATCTTAACACTAGGCCTATTGTAATTCTTTACGAATGAACAATAAAGAATATCGTATTGTATTGTATCATAATTAATCATCACACGGGCTGTCTAGATAACAATTCATTTCAAATATTTACAGATTACATAAACCAGTAAGAAAATACATAACTGTTTTGACTAAAAACTTTCCACAATCATACTGATAAAAGCGAATACAAAGAAAAAACCAACCCCGCATGCCCGTGCACACATTTCCCAAATTGCAAGAATCACCACCAGGACTTCTGCTCTAGAACGTTCCAGACTTTCTATACACCCTATAAGTTATTTCAAATCTTTCCAAACAACCTTCAGTTGCAGTTGACGATGGCAAAGTGGGGAAAGTGCTCCTGCCACTTAACAAATAATCAGTGCTGCCCAACAAACAACTCCTGAAAAAGTCTGTATAAAAACAGCGCACAGAACCATACATCAAATCCATTAGATTTATACTAAATCCCTGCTAATCCGCAAAATTGGAACCGAATATTCCGATTAACCGAACAATTATACTATATCTAAAGGGAAATAAGTTACAAAAGTGATATTTTCACAGTACAATACCTCAAAGCAAATAAAGCTATCCCCTAATTTATTTAAACATAGCATTCAAAGGATAAACTTAAGAAAAACATTACAAAGTAACTTAAGTCTACTAAAGTGTAGATCATGCACCTTGTCCTCACAGTTATTGCAATCACCATTCTTTGATCAATATTTCATGCGAAATTTAAAGGATAACCATTGAGGGGGTTGAACGTTGTTTCTTTATTCATGGCACCTAAGGGATTAATGGACCTTTTATTGACGCAAGCTCACTCGTCGGTGCCCGGACCCAACACCCTCGATGTTCGCGCAGAGCAGTATGATAGTACAGTTAAATCACGACTATCCAAGCCCCAGTCATCCAAGGTCACTCTAAGCTGAATTTTTATGTTTCAATTGTTGGTCCGAGGGAATAGTAACATGCTTAACTTCTGTTCATGTCTTAAGTAATGTAAAAATATTCATAATTTATTGGTTTAGTTAAATATTACTTGAAATAATCATCAAAAGTATTACTTTTATCGTACAACTTGTACAAAATAACCCTTCAAAAGCATGGGTTGACAAACTGATCTGAAGGTTGTACCAAAACCTTTAAGTGACTGCATATTTTCATCTACGCGGGGGACTTTCAGTGTGCCTCGGGCCTTTCCGTGCAATCACAGATCTGTACATAAATCAGTCAAATTTATTCAGTCACAATACTCATGGAAGATTATGGAAGGCCTAATCCTGGATTACATTGGACCTCCTCTAAGATTCTTGATTATTGAAGAGCAGCATGGGTTCTTCCCTGGTCGATCCACGTCAACAAATTTAGTTTTGCTTGAACATTACATATTGTCTGGTATATCTATATATTAATAGGCAATCATGTTCCTCTTTCTCCTATTTTCTCAGCTTGTGCATATCTTAGGAGAAATCCGCGCATACCTTAGAAAGTTATGAAAATCCCATTATAATTCACATCGGCCACCAGGGCAACGCCCAGCAGGCTTTCAAAGTTTAAATGTTTCGAAGAAGGGTGATTTAACTTATTGAATCATTAGAAAGCTGTTTTAATAACAAATGTAAGCAAATCAGGAAGAACAGATGTTTCAGGTATAAAAATTATGAAACCAAATTGGGTCCAAATAAACTAAAATTTTGGTCAAGTTTTGACCAGTGGCAATCTCTAGTTTTCATAATAACATGTTTGGTGACATTATCTTTGAAAATTTGTTTTTTGTACTGGACAGGCACGTAACCGGGGGGGGAGGGGGGGGGCTTTGGCCAAGAGGGGAATAATTACATTTTGCAACTGCAGAACTACATGTATTAAAGTATAATGGTTGAATGAGTATTTTGTACATTAACCAAAATTGACCAAGCTGTAAAATAACCAAAATTATTCTTTTGACTTTGCTTCCTCTTTATTATTCGAATTAGGAATATCAAGAAACATGAAACAGTTAAGTACCAGACAACCAAATAAACTTCAACTCAAAAGAGGGTGAGGCTATTTATTCAATAATACCTAAAAAGTGTTAAAACTGCATATTTTATTGAGCGAAAATTTAAAAATTTTTCTAAAGGAAGGGCCCCCAGACCCTCTGCTGGGCTGATGGGTACTCCCAACCCCTGAGGCCCCCCTCCCCCCCCCCGCATGCAAGCCCCTCTCAAACAGTAATACTGGCTATGTGCCTGATGCTGGTACGGGTTAGAATAGGCCATTCAGTATTCCCTGCTTGTCGTAAGAAGCAACTTACAAGCTCACTGGCGCATGCTGGAGGGTCCTAGGAGTGTCCCTGTTGTGTTGCAGGGGCTGCTGCCAACAGTCCCTCCAGTGTGTCGTCAGAAGTCAGCTACTTCAGTCCTTGGTCAGGAAGTGCAGCATGGCTGCAGAGATTGTATTCTGCATTGCCACGTATGACTCCCGCCACATACAGCAGTACTTCAACTGCCTGGACTATGAGCACCATTGTAACGGTCACATGGGAAATGATCGGTTTGCTCTTTTGTGGGGTTGGCCCACTGCAACCTGGACTGCCTGCCTATCAATACGTATAAGGTAAGAACTTTGACCTTTGACCGTCGCCTCTAGCAGCCGACTCATCAGCAAGAGCGACGATGGTCTTTTGCAAGCAGTCAAAAAAATGCAAGACGGTCTAAAAATGCAAAGAGGCAGTTCATGATCATTAAACTTGAGACAAACCGGGTCACTACTTTCTCTACAGTGAACTGAAATTACAAAGTTTTAGGCTTGCCTTGAAAAGGCTAAACAAGCTGAGTGGCAATCACTGATTGTTTGGCGAAGGCTAAAAAGAAGACTAGGAAATAGCCTAGACCTCTCAGAAAAGGAAGTGCCTAGCACTGGTGATCTAAAAAAAGGGGTTTTATCTTTGTTCCCTTATATAAGTTGTAAAACTTATCAGTTCCCTACTAGACACCATAGTGTGTGAGGGTGTGCGTAAGGGTCTCCTAATTCCTTAGGTGCCATGAATAAACAGACCACGTATAACACTGGTTAGTATTGTAAATAATAAACATTGTTTACCTTTAAACTGTCAAAATTCTATTTCAATCAGTAGTCTACAGTTCATCAATACTATAGGAAGTTTTCCACTGCCTCTTTAAATTTCCGACTTAATTCCACTGAAAAATTGACGACCTTTTGAGTGTGGGAAGAACCTAATAAATGCACTTCAAGATTATACTTAAAACCATCAATACTGTCTGTTAAAGACATCTGACAATTACATAAAGTGCAATGAACCTTGTCATTTTCTTGCTTCAAGAAACACCTATTGTTCTTTACTACTGCACTCGTCAACTGTATTTTGTCTAAACTGTCATTGAACTCATCATCAACATTCTTTTTATGTTGCTTTCCATTAATATGGCTCATAATGTTTCCTTCAAGAAGTTGTATGTTCTTTGCATTCTTTATAACAGCTTTGCATAGCTTGCAATAGTAATCTTCGTTTTGCCTTTCAATATACTTCAAATTACATTTTATTTCTTTGTTGTTTCTCACTAGTTCTTGGTACTGATCATTACCATACGATGTGGCTTCTAGTACATTTTTATGTTGAATGTTTCCAAGTCTCTCAACTGATGTTTCATGATATCCGCCTTCAAGATGTTCTAATAGACAGTTTCTGTGCCTGGGAATTTTCAAGTAACAGATTTCACAAAACACAAAATTAAATCCTTCTGGGGCCTTGATATACTTTATATCTTTTTTTAAGTTCAATGGTATGCAATCAAAAAGCTCCCTGGCCAAAAACTCTCTATGTTTTGACATGAGTTGAGTCATTTCTTCTTTCAGTTGAACCTTACACAGGTGAACTTGGCTTTCAATGTGTGAAAAAATGTTTCTTTGAAAAGAATTGAGATCAGCTCCCTGAATTATGATACCACATAATACACATATGTAACGGTTTTCTCTATTGTATCTTACAAAATATTCCCTGTTGGTGCCTATTAGTTGACGAGTGTTTGCAAAAAAATCAAACTCTTTGCCAGAGTTAGCAGTGTTTTCTTTAGCTTTAGCACCTGTTTTAGGAGGTAATTTAACCTCATTTTGTTTCTTCTTATGATTACTCCCATTCAAGTGAGTCATAAGGTTATAAGTCGTTGCAGGAATATTACAATTACACACTGTACAAACAGCTTCAGCTTTTTTACTCTCAACAATGATGTTATGGAACTCTAGTGGTAAAGACTGCAATAACCTTCGGAATTTAGCAGACATTTTTGGGGTCTGAGGTGGTTCAACTGCTGATGGCTTATTCATGTGGTCTCCAAGAAACTTTCTTGGGTTTTCTTGTTTACAATAATTATAATCAGAGTTCTCAACCAAAGACAGGTTCGTTTTTTGTGTTTTGATTATTTTTTCTGGCTGTTCTAGTGTTTGAAAGGCAGGCTTTTGCCTAATATGAGCCAACAACTGGTCAAGATTTGTTTCGATAAATCTGTTGCAGCTTGAACATAAGATGCTTTGCTTGGATACAACAAAGTTGTGGTTTTCTTTTCCAACAATGTTCAAACTTTCCAATTTGTTTAAAAGGGATGCAGCCTTATTGCAATTATTATGCTCATGAGAGCCAAAATGATTGGTCAAATTATCAATCATTTCATTTTGGTTTTCACTGTAGGGGATTAGTTTTTCACATGGTTTACATTTGAAGTAAGGATACATTTTATGCTCAAGTAAATGTTGGTTTTCATTCACAATGGGATTCAAAAGCGCAAGACTCTTTAGAATAAAAACAGTTTTATCAGCTGGATTACCATCCTTGCTGAAAGTTCTCTTATTTAAGTGACTTTTCCCCGCATTGTGAGTCAAGATGTTGACAACCGTTTTATGTAGATTGTCTGAGCAAAGATCGATTTTGGATCTGCACAAGTTACAACAAAGATTGGAGCCATAAAATGAAATAAACTCCATTTGATCGACTAGCTCTGAAGACAATAACATTTTTATTGCTTGTATGGTGTTATCTTCATGTAGTTTTGTTTTCAAATGCTCACTCACGCTGAAAATAGGTTCTATCATAGTTTCGCAAAGATTACAAATAGCTTTGTTGCAGCTTTGTTCGGAAATAAAAGCTCGATGAGCCCTCAAACCAATGGGCATAGTATGGAATGTTGCATCTAAAATACTAGTCAATACAGGCTGTGTTTCTTTTTTCTCTGATGTTTTATTTTGTGACCCCTTAGACCTTTCACTCAAGGTGGATGAAGAATCTGATAAAGCATTTTCAGGCTTATGTTTCTGAACATGTAGCTGTAAAGACAGAGTTAAATCATTGTTAATAATTTCAAAACTTTCTTCACAATCATGACAGTAATTTAAATTCAACTGTGTTGGATTGTCTATCTTCTTAGTGGAGAGATCCAAGTTTTTATCAAAAACAGTATTAACATAATTGAGCGATTTGTGTGATTGCTTGTGAAGTTGTATGGAGAATTCAAAGTCACCATTAAGAATTTCAATGTGACTTCCACACTCTGGACAAATGTTTGTCCAGGATCTATTGCTGGCCATGGTAACTAGGGATGAATTTTTAAAGTTCTACTTCATTTCAGGATGCTCAATTTAAAAGACCTGAAATAAAAAACTAAAATAAATTAACTTTTTAAGTTTGTATTACTAGAGAGAATTAAGCTTCCAAATTGTTGAAATCCTGGATTTTTTAAAAATTACAAGAAAACTGGCAGTTTTAATACAGGGTGTCCCGAAAGTAAGTGCCAAAACTTGGGGATTAGGTTCTATGGGTCAAAATAAAAATAATCAAGAATAAAATTTTTTCTAAAACGCCTCGTTACCCAGATATCCGCCATTTTGTATTTTTTTAAATAAAAATTTATATCTCAAAAACCATTGAAGATAACTTTATGAAACTTGGTATAGTGTTTGAGGTAGTAATAAAATGATTGCAAAAAAATTTTCGTCAAAAAATATTTTTCCGTTTCAAAATGGCGGTTATTTTAAAATTTTAAACTAAAATATCTCAAAACTGGTAAATTTATAAAATTTTTACTAGACACAAAAAAGTTGACAAATTTAATCATCTAACCAATGGTACCAAGTTTGTAAGGATCTGACAACAAATCACGGAGTTATTGAGATTTTTCAATTAAAATTACTTTAATTTGCATTAATTACAATGCAAAATCAATGTTTTTATGAAGAAAAATCTCAATAACTTCGTTATTTGTTGGCAGATCCTTACAAACTTGGTACCATTGGTTAGATGATTAAATTTGTCAACTTTTTTGTGTCTAGTAAAGTTTTTATAAAATTTACCGGTTTTGAGACATTTTAGTTTAAAATGGCCGCCATTTTGAAACGGAAGAATATTTTTTGACAAAATTTTTTTGCAATTATTTTATTACTACCTCAAACACTATACCAAGTTTCATAAAGTTATCTTCAATGGTTTTTGAGATATAAATTTTTATTTTAAAAATACAAAATTGCGGATATCTCGGTAACGAGGCGTTTTTAGAAAAAATGTTATTCTTGAGTTTATTTTTATTTTGACCCATAGAACCTAATCCCCACGTTTTGGCACTTACTTTCGGGACGCCCGTATTTGTATACAAATTTTGTGAGTCTAATTATTTAATTTTTTGCTCACTCTTTTATACTGAATATTACACTGTTGTAGCTTTGAGTTTAACTAAATTAATGAAGGGTTAACTGAGCCTCGCTCATTGATTTTAATTCATTTTAGCGAATTTCCCTATAAGGAATACGCTTTTACGGTAGTAGTCACGGTAAGACCTAAGCCCCGGGACCATGATACTTTATCGTTTTAAGGTCCCTAAAAGCCAAAAACACCGATCGTTCAAATTGATATATAGGTATATATATCTATGAAATGAAATGAAATGAAAAATTCTTTATTTAATCAGGCAAAGTTAGGGCCACATTTCCCTCTCTTACACTTAACATGGATTAGAGATAAATATGAACAAAAATAATAACAAAAGATGAGTAACTTAAATCTATTTACATAAAAACTTAACTAAAACAGAAAGACGTGACTCATATTCACAATATATATATATATATATATACAAAATAGATAAATAAAATCTTTTTCTTTTCACACAACATGCATCAGCAGTTGCGCAAAACAGAAAACGCTAGGACGCGCCAGCCGAGAGCATCCGCTCAATGTAAAGCGTTTTCAGTGCCGCCACAAACTGGGACCGTTTATCAAGGGATCTGATGTGCGTAGGTAGGTTATTCCAAAGACGGCAGGCGGTAACAACAAAAGTCCTGCCGTATGCTGTGGTCACATGATGAGGTATACGCAAAGTAATTGAGGAAGAACGTGAAATACGTAAACTATCCCGAGACACAAATTTAAAATCGGCAGTAAAGTATTTCGGAAAGTTAATTTTCAAAATTGAGAAGAGTAATGAAAGAATTTTAATTGTTCTTTGATCATGTAGTTTCAATATATGTGCCTCAAGATAGAATGGCGTAATACGCTCATCACGTCTCAAACCATATACTTATCTCAGGCAATAGTTTTGAGACCGCTGAAGCATACCGACAGCATTGCTTCGGATTCTGCGAATAGCCATCAATACGTCAGACTGAATGACAGGCTTGAACTGAAACTCGGGATATCCTAAATTGGGGGTTGGGGTGTTGACTAAATCATTTAAGTAACTGTTGAATTGATTCTGATTGGCATTTTGACTGCAAGAAGAAAAATAAACGTTTAATTCATTAAGGGGAATGTGTACTGTTTGAGGATCAGATTGCTTCCCGAGACCAAGACTTATAACTTTACGCCACAAAATTCTAGACTGTTGCTTTTGATTTTCAAAAAGTTTACGAATGTATCTGATTTTTGAATTGCGCAAAAGTTGTTTAACACGATTTCGAAGAAGACGATATTGTTGTTGCAATTCAGGATTTTGAGAACGTTTTGCCCTTCTAAACAAGCTATCTCGCATAGCCATCAAATTTTTTATTTCAGTAGTCATCCACGGAACTGGATTTTGCTTTGTCAGGTGTTTCGTAATGATTGGAGCGTGTTTGTCAAACAGACTTAATATTGAGGTGTTAAGCTCCTGAATCATTTCATCAACTGAATTTAAGTTTTCGATGTGATGCCACTGGGTTTGCTGGACATCGAACAAAAAATGAGCCTCGTTCATATTTTTGAAATCCCGATATTTAAAAATTTTGTTTTGGGCTTGGGTGTTTTGATCAAGTACACACAGTAGATGAGGTCATGCCTAGATATAGCAGGAACTGGAAGCTGCCCATGATGAATGATATCTTGGTGGTTGGAGACTACAAGTAGATACAACAAGGTGTCAGAGCCGGCAGCATGATGTGTGGGTTGAAGTGGAAGTACAGTCAGGTTACATGAGTCAAACATGGTGGTCAACTGTCTGTATTCATAGTTGTGGGTAGTCGATAGTAAGTCGGTATTGAAGTCGCCCATAATCAAGACATGACTGTACCCGACCATTACGTTAAGTAGAGCATTTTCAAAATTGAGCAGATGCCCTGATCTCGGTGGAGCATCTGCTCCAGGCAAACTAATTTCAAGAAAAAGGAATTCTGGCCCAGCCGAGTACTCAGAAGGCGAAGAGCAAATAGTTTTGAACTTCAAGTCTTCCCGGACATATACTGCGACGCTACCGCCTTGTCTACCAGTCCTGTCATTTCGCAGCAGTACATATCCAGGGAGAGACACCTCATTTTAATGTATACTCGGCTTAAGCCAGGATTCTGAAATGCCAATTAAATCAAAATTTCTGAAATATAAAATTTCTCTAACCTCATCAATGTGAGCACTCAAGGACTGAGCATTGATGTGCGCAGCCTTGAGGTGTTTAGGGTAGGGAGACAAGGAGCGAGAGAGGCAGTCTGCTGTGGACAGTGGTGAATGGTGGGTGGGGGAGGGGGGAGTGATAAGCGGGTCGTCACGGCGGACACTATGCGGCTGTGAACTCGCTATCCTGGGTCCACAGGTTGCGGCGTCACGACGGGCTTGCCCCAGGCCACTGCACAAGCTACAACTGCTGATTCATTCACACACACATACACACGTACATACATTCTAAATGTAAATAACTAATACTCCCGTCGCAGCAGACCTGCGTACTCAGCGAATTTCCAATGGAATTTTTGAAAATGTTCTATTTCCCCATAAAATCTATGGGGGTAAGAGTATGTAGGTTTACCGCCATATGGGTTTTGTTGGTAAATATAAGTTAAACCCTACCTAGTGATTGTACATACCAAATTTTATAAGGTTATCGACTATCGTGTTCTTTTTATTTTCCCCATAAACCCTATAGGGGTGAGTACGTAGGTTTGCCGCCATATGGGTTTTCTAAGCAAATGTAAGTGAAACGCTTATTAATGAATGTACATACCAAATTTTATCAAGATATGTCAATAAATAAGCAAGATAGAAGGTTTTGTTGATTTCCCATGAGAATAACATGAAAAACCTACTTTTTTTATTTTCTCCATAACCATTTAAGCTAGGTAAAAAATTCAAAATACTAGATTGTTTGTTTTTTTAAGCTCTTTTAAATGGTTTAAGTTAAAATTGTTGAATTTTCTAAATTAAAGTAAAAAAAGCCAAAAACCCATTTTTAACCCTTTTGAAACCCCATAAAACCCCGTTCCCATGGTCCGATCATTCTGGTTCGCGAACTCAACCTAGTAGACGTTGGCTTACACCCCCGTACCAAATTTCATCAAAATCGGAGGTTCCGTTCAAAAGTTATCGTGTTCACGGACACATATATATATATATATATATATATATACAGGGTGTTCGGAAAAAACGTTTCAGGAATTCAGGAGGTTATTGCCCACATAAAAATAAGCAAAAAAGTCCCTGTAAACATATGTCCTAAAATGCCTCGTTAACCCGCTAGCCGCCATTTTGTTTTTTACACTAAAAAATTTTTATTTCCGTAATGGATCATTGTATCAAGTTAATATTTGGCATGAACCTTCATCATAGCAATGCCCATTTTCAAGAAAAAAGTTATTTTTTTCCAATGTGTATTTTCAAAATGGCGGCCATTTTAAAATTTTAAACCAAAATATCTCAAAACGGGTAAATTTTATAAAAATTTTACTAGACACAAAAAAGTTGACAAATTTAATTATCTAACCAATGGTACCAAGTTTGTAAGGATCTGACAACAAATAACGGAGTTATTGAGATTTTTCAATTAAAATTACCTTAATTTGCATTAATTACAATGCAAAATCAATGTTTTTATGCAGAAAAATCTCAATAACTCCGTTATTTGTTGTCAGATCCTTACAAACTTGGTATCATTGGTTAGATAATTAAATTCGTCAACTTTTTTGTGTCTAATAAAATTTTCATAAAATTTACCGGTTTTGAGATATTTTAGTTTAAAATTTTAAAATGGCCGCCATTTTGAAAATACACATTGGAAAAAAATAATTTTTTTCTTGAAAATGGGTATTGCTATGATGAAGGTGCATGCCAAATATTAATTTAATACAATGATTCATTACGGAAATACAAATTATTTTGTGTAAAAAACAAAATGGCGGCTAGCGGGTTAACGAAGCATTTTAGGACATATGTTTATAGGAACTTTTTTGCTTATTTTGATGTGAACAATAACCTCCTGAATTCCTGAAACGTTTTTTCCGAACACCCTGTATATATATATATATATATATATATATATATATATATATACATATATATCAATTTGAACGAACGGTGTTTTTTGCTTCTAGGGACCTCAAAACGAAAAAGTATCATGGTCCCGGGCTTAGGTCTTACCGTGACTACTACCGTAATAGCGTATTCCCTATAGGGAAATTCGCTAAAAATAAGAACATTTTATAATCAAATAAAACAACATGCTTTAGAGGCTCCGCATACAGTATGTAAACGTTATTAAATAAATAAAAATTTAAATAAAATAATTGTAAAGAAAAATATTTACATACAATTAAATATGTTCATTATTCTTGAAATTCAATTTGCCCAAAACAAATTAATAGAAAAAAATAAATAAAATAAAAGTCAAAACAGACTGAAAGATACACATATACCACCTAGGCCTATAACTAATAGTTCTTTAAATAACCATAGATGTATAGCGGAGCCGAAAACTGCACGTGTCTCACACTGACAAGCTCATCCCCACCCTACCTATATGTCCCTATCTATATTTATCTATGTGTCCGTGAACACGATAACTTTTGAATGGAACTTCCGATTTTGATTGAATTTGGTACAGGAGTGTATAGGCCAGCGTCTACTAGGTTGTGTTCAGAATGATCGGACCATGGGAACGGGGTTTTATGGGGTTTCAAGGGTTAAAAATGGGTTTTTGGCTTTTTTTACTTTTATTTAGAAAATTCAACAATTTTAACTTAAACCATTTAAAAGAACTTAAAAAAACAAACAATCTAGTATTTTGAATTTTTTACCTAGCTTAAATGGTTATGGAGAAAATCCAAAAATGTTTTCCATGTTATTCTTATGGGAAATCAACAAAACCTTCTATCTTGCTTATTTATTGACATATCTTGATAAAATTTGGTATGTACATACATTAGGAAGCGTTTAACTTATATTTGCCTAGAAAACCCATATGGCGGCAAACCTACATACAGTACTCTCGTTCACTCTCGTTCATCGGAACTAATGTGGCGGATGGCCGGTTCGGATGTAAAAAAATTCCGATGAAGCGGAGTTTGTCGGGAGTCATAATTTCCGCCCTTACGGTGACTTATCGTGATTGTATTTACTCTTGTTTTTAAGATAACACAAGAGATTTTATGAAAATAAGGCAATGAAACTTTGAACATGGTAACAATGAACCCATAGGAATAAAAACAACACAGGAAATAAATATCCAAAATCTTTATTAAAATGAATAAAATGCAATAAACATATTTTTTGTACAGAACGAAAGTTAAACAATATGTTTCGATAGACACACAAACTTTTTTCCACTTTTCACTCATATACCAGCAGTCAACTGACTTCCATGTAACACAGGTGCAGTCGCGACGCAAGTCAGACTCAATGACAGTTGGGAAGCGGTCGAAGCGGATGTTCACTTCCTGCCCCCTTCCTTTTTCTATTTTTGTGCGAATTCTCCACGGCCTCATAAATCATATCGATGGGTACAGATTATGGAAAACGCCTGATGACGTTTGATGCAAAAGTGATACTTCACTGTTGTGCGGATAGAACAAATGGAAATTGAAGGCGCTAAAACGGAAAATTTATTTATTTTGTAAGAAAAAAAGTTAATAATATGCAGATTTTCAGTTCCGATGAAGCGCAGTTCCGATGTCGCCAAGTTCGATGAATGAGAGTGTACTGTACTCTCATCCCCATGGATTTTATGGGGAAATAGAAAATATACCAAAATTCCATTGGAAATTCGCTGAGTACACAGGTCTGCTGCGACGGGGGTATTTATTATTATAGTATCATGGTAAATAGGCCTTGAAGTTTACGCCAAATATATATATTTCCATAGGTGACAGCTGTTTCAAAATCAATGCTTGAAAGTAGCATTCTATCATTTTCGTTTATGTTATGTTGTAACATAAACATAGTTTTGTGTTTATGTTTTTGTTGTTTACCAATGCTTAAAAGTAACATTCTATCATTTTTTTATGTTTTGTTGTTATTTTGTTGCCTTGATTGGCAACCCATAAGGCCAATGTTAAGATATTACAATTTTTAAACTTAGTTTTAGACAAACACCTATTTTCCTAGTGTTTAGGCTGTTTCTAAACTTATATTTTGACCAAAACACTCTCAAATGCTAAGTTTAAGCAAAATCTACCTTCCAGATTTTAAGATTGATAGAAAGTACAACGCCAAAAACACACCTTGTATTATGTTGATGTGTGTCAATTCTAAGTATTTTCTGTAATCATATGGTTTAATGTTTACTATTGGTTACTATGGAGAGTTTGATATATTCCTGAGTGGTGAATCCATGTTTTAAGTTTTCTTTTAAATAAAAATTGAATCCACCTTTTGTACAATTAAATAAGTGTTTTAACTGATCTGCTACTAGATTTCTTACAGGTTCAATACAGGGTTAGGCAAAAGTCTGGACACCCCCAGTTAACTTTTTTTACGCGTTGCAGTAGGAAAACCAAACTCGGCACATGTTTACAACATCAAAATCTGCACTTTTTCATCAACTACACAACTTTGCCCTTGCCCCCAAAATGGGGTATTTTGGGGGCAGCCCCAAATTTTCAAATGTAAACCCCTATCGAGTGACCCCTCATTTCAAACGGTGTATCAAGAGAAATTAAATGGCACAAACCGGAGGTCGATATCTCGCCCCTAACCAAAATGGCAGCCATTTCAAAATTTGAGATGGGCAAGCAAGTATAAGTCTGGACACCCCCAGTTAACTTTTTAACGCGTTGCAGTAGGAAAACCAAACTCGGCACATGTTTACAACATCAAAAACTGCACTTTTTCATCAACTACAAAACTTTGCCCCTGCCCCCAAAATGGGGTATTTTGGGGGCAGCTCCAAATTTTCAAATGAAAACCCCTATTGAGTGACCCCTCATTTTAAACGGTTTATCAAGAGAAATTGAAAGGCTCAAACCGGGTGTTGATATCTCATCTCTAACCAAAATGGCAGCCATTTTAAAATTCGAGAAGGGTAAATTGACATTTGTTAAAATCAAATCGGAAAATAGCTTTTTACAATTCATAAATTCTTGAATATATTTTAGAATTGAACCTAGTAGTAGAAATGAACTAGTAGGTTCAATTCTAAAATAATTCCAGATATTCTCAATTCCAAAAAAGCTAATTTCCGATTTAATTTCAACAAATGTCAATTTACCTTTCTCGAATTTTAAAATGGCTGCCATTTTGGTTAGAGATGAGATATCGACATCCGGTTTGTGCCATTCAATTTCTCTTGATAAACCGTTTAAAATGAGGGGTCACTCGATAGGAGTTTACATATGAAAATTTGGGGCTGCCCCCAAAATACCCCATTTTGGGGGCAGGGGCAAAATTGTGTAGTTGATGAAAAAGTGCAGTTTTTGATGTTGTAAACATGTGCCGAGTTTGGTTTTCCTACTGCAACGCGTTAAAAAGTTAACTGGGGGTGTCCAGACTTATACTTGCTTGCCCATCTCAAATTTTGAAATGGCTGCCATTTTGGTTAGGGGCGAGATATCGACCTCCGGTTTGCGCCATTTAATTTATCTTGATACACCGTTTGAAATGAGGGGTCACTCGATAGGGGTTTACATTTGAAAATTTGGGGCTGCCCCCAAAATACCCCATTTTGGGGGCAGGGGCAAAGTTGTGTAGTTGATGAAAAAGTGCAGATTTTGATGTTGTAAACATGTGCCGAGTTTGGTTTTCCTACTGCAACGCATTAAAAAGTTAACTGGGGGTGTCCAGACTTTTGCCTAACCCTGTATACTTGAGGTTATGGGCATTTTTAATTGAATGTGGAAAATTGATGGGCAATTGGTTAACACTTGCAAATTGAAAGGGTAGTGGAACTAATAATCGTGGAATAAGAGTAAACCTGATAAAACAGTGAAGATGGACGTTAAGGCATGGAATCCAGAGCTTAGGAGCCAATGTCCTGGAAACTGTTAAGGATAAATTTACAGCGAAGGAAATTCTGGCAACGCTTCAAAACACGTATGCAAAAACTGGAATAGCTATTCAGGTAAAACTCCAAAGCGAACTTAGAAATCTGAAATATGAAGGTGAGTGTTCTATGCTACAGTTTGTGACTAAATTTGAGAAAATTGTTACTGATTTAAAAGCTGCTGGAGGTAAAATTGATAGTAAAGAAATTGTCACACAGTTACTCTCTTGTAAGCCTCAAGGCTATCAGTCAGTTACCACAGCAATACCGGTAGACATTTTGTTTAGTAGGAGTCCAGATGTTGTAACCCTTGACTTTGTCAAAAATAGATTATTGATGGAAGAATCAAGGCAGTTCAGGGCTAGTGATCACTCTAATCCAGTAGATGTGTCAATGCTTTCGAGTCAGAGGTCTAAGTCTAAATATAATTTTGGGTCTCAAAGGAATGTAAACGGTAAGACTCATGTAAATAGCAATATTTTTTTATTTAAGTGCTATGAGTGTGGAGAAAAAGGTCACAAAAAGATTGATTGTCCAAAGAAAAAGGTAAAAACTAATAATATCAAGACTCATGTAGCTGATAAAGATGTTGCATTTTTGTCATCAGTTCATGGCGAGTCTGAACAAAAGGGCAACTTGCTATCATTTGTGGTATATTCGGGTGTGACAAACCACCTGGTGGACTCCGACACTGGGAAATATCTTGAAAATGTTTTTGATGTTAATTTAAAAATAAATGTTGCTAAGAAGGGTGAATCTATTGTAGCACATAGATGTGGTATTTTAAAAGTAACTTCACCAAATGGTACTCCTGTAAAAATTAAAAATGTTTATGAAAATCCAGGGTTAACAAAGAACTTGCTTTCTGTGAAACAGATAGAAAGTAAGAGAATTTCAGTTCATTTTGTAGATAATAAAGTTAAATTTGCAAAAGAAAATGGTTCAACTTTATTGGAGGGAGATATTGTAGGGAATTTGTATGAAGTACAAATGTTTCTAAATGAAAGTGATGCTTTTGTTTCTGAAAGTAATTCAGATCTTTGGCATAGGCGTATGGATCACTCATCTGCCTACCCCCCAACAAAAATATGTGAGGTTTGTATAAAATAAAAAAAAAACTAGGAAACCATTTGTACCACTTTCTAAAGACCGAAAGGCCAATAGGATTCTTGAAGTTCTATCAAGCGATGTATGTGGGCATGTTGACCCAACTTCGTACAATGGAATGAAATATTTTGTAACTTTTATTGATCACTTTTCACATTTTGTGATTGTGTATCCAATCAAATCTAAAGCAGAAGTTTTTGAGAAATTTCAAATGTATGAGTCTATGGTAAGTTCTCAATTTGAAGCAAGTATTCATCGGCTGAGATGTAATGGAGGTGGTGAATATGTAAGTAATTATTTTAAAAGGTTTTGTTTGAGCAAGGGAATCGTTGTGGAATACACTGTAACAGGTACACCACAGCAAAATGGAATTGCTGAACAAAACTTTGACTGAAACAGTTCGTTGTTTACTTAGTGAGTCTCAACTCGACAAATGCTTTTGGAGTTAGGCACTCCTGTCTGCAGCTTACATTAAAAACAGAGGACCAACATCTACATTATCAAAAAGTGTCCTGTCAGCTGAAATATGGTATGGTTACAAACCAGACCTGGGGAAAATCAAAGTTTTTGGCAGTAAAGCATTCATGCATGTCCCAAAACAACAAAGGAAGAATCTTGATGAATGTAGTAGAGAAATGGTAATTGTTGGGTATGCTCCTAATGGGTACAGGTTGTTGGATCTTGAATCTAGGAAAATTATAATAGCAAGAGATTTGATTTTTGAAGAAAAAGACTCGTGTAAAGGACCAAAACAGGAGAAACATTGTGCAACCGAGGAAATAATCGAAGTATTCGAAGAACAATCTGTTAAAGACAGTCAAGCAAATACTGAAAGTCAAAATGAAAGAGAAGATAAGGAAAGAAAAGATGTTAATCCAAAGCCACGAAGAGATAGAAAAACAACAAAATGGCTTGAAGATTATGAAACCAACATAATGTCGGCAATTTTTACAGACTATTTGCTTAATGATGGACCGAAAAATTACAAAGAAGCGATTGAATTAGGTCAAGCATGGAAAGCAGCGATCGACAAGGAAATAAATGCACTTACGGTATGAGGAATGAAACGTGGGATATTGTAAAACCGCCGGAAAATGTCAAGCTAATTGATTCAAAATGGGTTTCCGTGAGAAAAATGGAAATGGTAATGGTGAATCTATAAAGAAAGCTCGACTTGTGGCAAGAGGATTTTTACAAGATGATCCAGAGGATGAGATATATGCTCCGGTAGTTCGGATGGTAACAATCCGAAGAATTTAGTCGATTGTTGTGCATGAGAATCTAAAAATAAATCAACTTGATGTTACTTCAGCATTCTTGAATGGAGACTTAAATACACCTGTATACATGCTGCCACCTGAAGGACTTAATGTTGAACACGGAATGGTTTGTAAACTGAAAAGGCGCTTTATGGATTAAAAGAAGCACCAAAGTACTGGTATAGCAAACTAACAAACTTCCTAATTAGTGTTTGGCTTTTCTCGATCAGTGTCAGATCCGTGTCTCTATATCAAAGATGACAGTTGTATCTTGATTTATGTGGATGACATGCTTCTTGTGTCAAAAACAAAGTCACAGATGGACGAAATGAAGGGGTTGCTTATGAAACAATTTGAAATGAAAGATTTTACGATAATTGAAGAAGGAATAAAGTTCTTGGGAATCAAAATCACTTTCAACAAAAATGGATTAGCAGTGAATCAAGGTGAAATGATTGATATGTTGGTGACCAGATTTGGACTTGAAAACTCAAAGGTTTGCTTGATTCCTATTCAACCAAAGCTAAACTTAAAGAAGAGTGAGGGAGAAAAGATTTCCTTTCAAAGAACTTGTTGGAGGCCTGATGTATGTCATGCTTGGAACAAGACCAGATATAAGTTTTGCAATCACATATTTTAGCAGATTTCAAAATTCATATTACGAACAATATTGGATTCATTTAAAAGACGTATTGAAATATCTGAAGGGAAGAAAGCATCACAGTTTGGTTTTTCAGAAGTCTAATTCAGATCCAATAACAGGATTTGTGGATGCATATTTTGCAAGCGATCACAATGACAGAGAGAGTATTAGTGGATTTGTTTTTCAGGTTTTTGGGGACAGTGTTATGTGGAGATCTAGTAAGCAGAATGTTGTAGCACTTTCTAGCGCTGAGGCAGAATATGTTGCTTTGTCTCTATGTGCAGTTGAGTGTTTGTTTCTGATAAAATTGTTGTCTAAACTCATGAACGCAGCAAAGGTGACGCCAGTGAAAATTTTTGAAGATAATCAGTCATGCATCAAAATGGCAAGCACTCTGAAAACCAAATGTTCAAAGCATATAGATGTCAAATATCACTTTGTACAGGATTTAGTAGCTGACAATAGGATCAAGCTGGTATATATATCCACCAACAAACAAATCGCAGATATGTTTACAAAATCACTTCCTGCCGCAAAATTAAAAATATTTTGTGAAGGACTTTGACTCAAGAAGATTGATTACTAGTGTTCAAGAATTGAGGGGGAGTGTTGATGTGTGTCAATTCTATTTAAGTATTTTCTGTAATCATATGGTTTAATGTGTACTATTGGTTACTATGGAGAGTTTAATATATTTCTGAGTGGTGAATCCATGTTTAAGTTTTCTTTTAAATAAAAATTGAATCTACCTTTTGTATAATTAAGTAAGTGTTTTAACTGATCTGCTACTAGATTTCTCACAGGTTCAATATACTAGATATTATAGTAACGATTTTTATCATTATTTTAAGTGTTAACTGTGGTAACTTTAAACTTTGCTTTAAAAAATGCTTTAAACTAAGTTAATTTTTGCGACATGTTCCCATTTGGATGGTCCCAGTGAATGCCAATCGTCCCAGTCACGAATGAGTAGATTAATAATTTTTACAGCTTAGGTCCACACATCTTCTCCCCCCACAAAATTAAAAAAATATAAGTAATCACACTCACATCAAATCAAATAAACATAAATTTATTAGTTATGATACGTAAGAACAAATTAATGATGTATATAAAAAATGCAAGTTAGGTTTACAAATAATAAAATTTACATACAGAAAATATTGTACAAATATACTTGAGGGATTTTCTTTGATGTTATCATAAGACTTAAAGCAGTTAAACACGTCAAACAACATATTTTCATCAATGGAGCTAACTATAACGCAGACACAAAATCAATATTATGAACACAGTGTCAAAAAGAGACCTTAAGACAAAGCACGAGGCCATCCCACTTGCAAAGTAAACCGTTCCCAACTCCGAGTTAAGCGAAAACTGCCAATCCCGAATACTGAATGTCAGTTCAAGAACACTCACGATTTGTTCAACTACGCCGATGCACTTATTTCCTTCTGATATTTTTACATAAATAAATATCTTATAAATATTTTTTAAATTATCGTAGATATATAATATTTCTATCAATGGGTATTTTCATATAAAATTTTGGATCAGGATACATAAGTGGGACATTTGACTGTTCCCATGGGAATTGTGGGAATATGTCAGCCTAAATCGGGCCTGACCCGCCAAAAGCAGGATGTGTGGTCACCTACATCATTAAGTGCATAAGAATGGATGTTTTTCTTACTGCACCCACATGTAGAGAACCCTTCTTTCACAAAGAGATTACAATAACAATTTTAGAATTATATTTTTAATACAATCATATGGATATCAAAGAGCACAAGGAAAGGGGACCTTCCCCAGTGTTATGTCACCAAAGCTTTTGGTCATTGGGCTATTAATTAATGATCCTGACCAATGAATCAGCTGGTCTTTATCAGTAACAAAGCTGATCTAAACACTCACCTTACAGTCATATTCACCTTAAAACAACAAACAAAATTGCATTGACATCGTAAATAAAATATAGAAGGAGGTGTAAAACCAAAGCATACCGTACAATCTTTGTCTTAGTACTTACTTCTAGAGTTGACAATATTTAATATTACAGTGCACTCTCATTCATCGCAACTCATATGACCAAACTAAGTACGGATGTAAATAATTTCGGGTGAAGCGGAGTCTGTAGTTAGCCTTTGTTTTAGTTGTTAAAGTAACAAATTATGGTTATATTCACTGTTGAGGTGAGATAATACAAGATTTTCTAGATATAAGATACTGAAACTTAAAACATCGTAACAATGAACTTAAAGAAATAATACCCCCGTCGCAGCAGACCTGCGTACTCAGCGAATTTCCAATGGAATTTTGGTATATTTTCTATTTCCCCATAAAATCCCATAAAATTCCCATGGGGATGAGAGTATGTAGGTTTGCCGCCATATGGGTTTTGTTGGTAAATATAAGTTAAACCCTACCTAGTGATTGTACATACCAAATTTTATAAGGCTATGGTGTTCTTTTTATTTTCCCCATAAACCCTATAGGGGTGAGTACGTAGGTTTGCCGCCATATGGGTTTTCTAAGCAAATATAAGTTAAACGCTTTATAATGAATGTACACACCAAATTTTATCAAGATATGTCAATAAATAAGCAAGCTAGAAGGTTTTGTTAATTTCCCATAAGAATAACATGGAAAACATACTTTTTCGATTTTCTCCATAACCATTTAAGCTAGGTAAAAAATTCAAAATACTAAATTGTTTGTTTTTTTAAGCTCTTTTAAATGGTTTAAGTTAAAATTGTTGAATTTTCAAAATAAAAGTAAAAAAAGCCAAAAACCCATTTTTAACCCTTTTGAAACCCCATAAAACCCCGTTCCCATGGTCCGATCATTCTGGTTCGCGAACTCAACCTAGAAGGCGCTGGCTTACACCCCTGTACCAAATTTCATCAAAATCGGAGGTTCCGTTCAAAAGTTATCGTGTTCACGGACACATAGATATATATATATATATATATATATAGATATATATATATATATATATATATATATATATATATATATACATATATATCAATTTGAACGAACGGTGTTTTTGGCTTCTAGGGACCTCAAAACAAAAAAGTATCATGGTCCCGGGCTTAGGTCTTACCGTGACTACTACCGTAATAGCGTATTCCCTATAGGGAAATTCGCTAAAAACAACAAAAGAAATAAATATCCCCACAATGTCCCCACTCCATATTCCATGACAACATTTTATTCCGACTCAAAAGGATCAATTCTTTTAGAAATAAGATACTGAAACTTAAAACATCGTAACAATGAACTTAAAGAAATAAAAAACAACAAAAGAAATAAATATACCCACAATGTCCCCACTCCATATTCCATGACATTTTATTTCGACTCACAAGAATCAATTCTTTTAACAATAGTTAATCGTAATTGTAGTTTAACAAATTCATCCTCGATAGACACTCAATTCTTTTTCTGCTTTTTACTCATAACATTCCACGTGAGACAGTTAGACAGACAGTGTAGAAACACACTGATGATTACTTCCTGTCGACTCCCTCCTTCTTTCAAAAATTTCAAAAATAAAAAGACTAGGAACCGTTTCAAATCCTAATGAGACAAAATGCTCCCTACAATGTTCCCTTGGATGGAGTTTGAGCATTGCTCTTAAAAATTTTTTTTTTTTTGTTTGACATATGAAAATTTGTTTGAGGTTTGTCTCAGAAGCACCGCAGAGCGCGATGGAGTAAGAGATGTGCGACTTGAGTAAGCAGTGGTAAACACCCTTCAATAGGCTTAGGTTCTCCAAAATCCTGAGACTTCTCAGGCCAAAGGTCCCCTTTGCCATCTTATCTTTGATCTTCATAAACTGCTCACTCCAGCTCAAGCCATCGTCCAACACCACTCCCAGAAAGCTTGCTGATTTTGCCTGACTCAACTCTGTATCACCAATCTGAAGACTTGGTACTCTGTTAGATTTTGAAAGCCGCTTTTCATTTGTTTGCGACATGATTTTTGGTTCTGTTTTTAATAGTTGGTTTTGTCTGGGTTCAATTTCAGTCGGTTTTCTTCAAAGTACTGGGCCAGTTAATTTATTTTTAAAAAAAGATTCCTTTTCCAGGGTACCCAAGTTTCTATTTTTGGTGATCAGGGCTGTATCATCGGCGAAGATGAAAAGATTTTCTTCTGGTGTTTTTTCTGTGACGTCGTTTATATAAACAAACAATAACAGGGCCTGAGTATTGATCCTTGTGGCACTCCTGCTATGATTTGCTTTTCGGTGGATCTTACTGAAGTTGTTGTATTTGTCGTTTCATGAAAAATTTCAGTGACTTGAGTTCTGTATGATTTAACCCAATTTATTGCTAGGCCACTGATCTCAAGACTCGACAGTTTCCTAATCAATATGTCTGCATCAAAACAATCAAATGCTTTGGATAGGTCATCAAAGCAGCTTGTGACTGACTCTCCAGCATCCATTGCATCGATACAGTCGTTTAGAAAATCAATTAATGCCAATTTGTTTGACTTTGATTTACGAAAGCCATATTACTTCCCACTCTCTGATGTACTCTTGACATCTACTGCCATTCTCCATTGTGATGATGGCAGTGGCATAAATTAAATTCGATTTGAAGGATACTTGGTCATTGTAAATTTTGTCAGGTTCTATTTTTGTTGCCCTATATATTTGAAATTCTTCCAAGCAATCTAAAAATTTTCCTTTTTTACATGGATTGAGAATTTTAAGATTATTTTGAAAATTGGTATAATTATGTTTACTGTCAATGAAGTGAGCTGCAAATGTGGATTTTATTTTTAATTGTTTGACAGAAGAAGGTGATAAATGTTACTTAAAACGTTTTTAGAAAGATCTGGTGGTTTGGCCTATATAATACTTGGGGCCTAAATAAAATTTACAGGAAATTACAGGTCACGATGGAAATATAAAAAACAATTCACTAAATTATCTGGATTTAACTACTTAAAAAAGTTACTATGGACTTAAGTTCAAGATTTATTGCAAGCCCTCAACCACTGACCATACATTACACTTCATACCACCCCCACAGCCAAAAAATGGCGGCCTACAAACGCTTAATTCACAGGCTATTGAATGTTCCACTCAGTCCTGAAGTTTAAAGAGGAAGAGGTGTTAACAATAAAACACATTGCTGCAAAAATGGTTATAAAAGTATGATGATCGAACACTTGATAAATAAACGTAAGTTAAACAATCCAGTATCTTACACTACTGTAGATCCATTATAAAATAAGAAATTTGTGCCCATAGAGTTTGGATCAACTTCATTAAATTGCACGGTACAAAATGCATTGGCTAGAAATTATGTGTCTGTATCGTACACTACTAATAATAAATTAGGTAAGATTATAAAACCCCTCCCCACCGAAGAAGCTTGCACTAAACAAGAAGACAGCACTGGAGTCTATTAATATTATGTAATGATTGCCCCAAGTATTATAAAGGCCAAACCACCAGTTAAACTAAAATGTTATAAGGACCATTTACCGCCTTCTTCTATCAAACAATCAAAAATAAAATCCACATTTGCAGCTCACTTTATTGACAATAAACATAATTATAACGATTTTTTTAAATAATCTTAATATTCTCAATCTATGTTATAAAGGACGATTTTTAGACTGCTTGGAAGAATTTCAAATATATAGAGCAACAAAAATAGAACCTGACAAAATTTTAAATGACCATTCGAATCAAATTTAACTTATGACACTGCCATCACCATAGAGACGGTCAGTAGAGATGTCAGAGTACACCATAGCAAAATAATGATAGGGGCTAGGCTCCAGCTGATAACCAAGGACACGCGCCACAGTCTGAACTTACTCGTTGTGCGGGGCAATTGTATGTATATCTTGGCCAAGTGTCTTTAAGCGAATTTCCCTATAGGGAATACGCTATTACGGTAGAAGCCCTGTATTACGCTATTACGGTAAGACCTAAGCCCTGGAACATGTTATTTTTTCATTTTGAGGTCCCAAGAAGCCAAAAACACCATTCGTTCTTTTTCGTATATATATATATATATCTGTGTGTTTGTGGTGCTGATAACTTTTGAAGGGGACCTCCAATTTTTATGAAATTTGGTATGGAGGTGTAAGACCAGGTCTACTTTCATGAGTTTGCGAACCAGCATGATCGGGTTATGGGAACAAAGGGGTCAAAAATGGGTTTATGGGTATTTATAGAGAATCAAACATTATTTTTTAGTTTTAAGAAACCAACTGTATATGACTAGTCACCTGTTTGAGCAGGACTTTCCCTGTATTATCAAATGTTTTGTGACATGTGCATGAATAAATAAATAAATAAACAAAATACCGACCACGGATTTTGGGATTTGTGTATTTTAGTGTTATAATTAACACTTTCAACTAAACTTGGATCAAAATGTGGAAAAAATTAGATTTTTCGTTACTAAAAACCACCTCAACAAAAGCTTTAGTCTGTGACTCCAAGCACGGAATTTGAAAAATGCATTATTTGTCATTCAAATCCCGTGACGTTTGATGATTGGAAATAAAAAAGTAAGATCACATTTTAAACAATTTATTTATTAAAATCCTTATCTGCAAAATGCTCTGAGTAAAAATATATTTTTACAATTAAAAATAAGTGAAAAGAAAAATAAATAACACCCTCAATAATCAAAGCTTAATAAACGTCTTAGTAGATTCTTTGACAAGAGAAACAAATTATTTACCTAAGTAAAAGTTAAAATATCAACCACGCAGTTTGGTATTTATATAAATTAGCTCTTTATCTAACATTTCATAAATTATAACTCGTTTTAAACGTAAAAAAAAAAAAATTTAATGCATTACTGAACAGACACATATAAAAATCAATTTCCGTGGTCGTTATCACGGGTTTTGGAAACTTAATGATTTACAGTTTAAATCCCGTGTCAGTTATTTTAAAGACATTCAGAAATGAAATCGTCTTAATGAAGCAGTTTTAAGATAGAAAAGATTATAAACAATGTTTAAATCTATGAAAACCCCCATTTATATGAAATATACAACGTCAATAACTTATTTGGCTCTCCTGTATCCTTGGTAAAGAAGCTAAGAAAGTAAGCACTTCTGCACCGGGCAACGTTTGACCGCCAACTGACAAAAATTTAGCCGCTGCGTCCCGCCAAGAAACACACAGAGTAGTAAACAAAGAGTTTTTGAGTGAAAATGACATCGTTATTTCGCCGTTGGTTTGCAATTTCTTCAGTATTCCCACGTAAAGTGAGGAATCACGGCGTTTGGTATGTTCACGGCATTTAGGCAGTTTACCTTAGTCTTTATTAGTCTCTATGTCTAAACATTAGTCTTTATTATTTGACGACCCACATGAGAAATATATGTGACATGTAGTTTTATGTTTTGTGTTTGCCTGAAGATGAAGCCTTGGTCTTCAAAACAGCTGTAGCATACAGTTCTACAAATTTGGATCACTGGACGGTACAACAGGTATTTTAAGCCTTTATTGTTATTATTTGAGTGATCCGGAAGCCTAAACATGTAATAAGTATTGGGGGACAATCGTGACGGACAGTCTCCATGCGCCGAGGAAGACAAGAATCTGCACTAACGCTTGCAGTGTCTAGACTTGCAACTAAGTTCGGTTTTAAGCATTTAATAATGGGTAGGCCATAAAATAGTGTATACACATCGTTTTGATTTATTTGTTTATGAATGGAATGACAAATTACATGCATTAACTTCGAGGTGGATATGTTGTCCTCTTACAGGCATCGGAATTGAAAGGAAAACAATAGTGTTTGTGACTCTAGGCACCAGGAACCGCTAGTTTTTTCCAGGCCCTATATTTTTCAAGTATGATTGACACAACTGTCTTAAGATAGACAGGTATAGTAGCCTACTGAACTACTGTAACAACAACTGAGTCCATCTTCAGTGGGCTTACCTTAACTCCTCTATCCCTTACTATGTGGCAAGGTATTTCCCAGGAAAATCAAGGCCATTGGCATCATGTTCGATCAAAATGGTGCATTAACTGTCAGTACGACGTCAATTACGATACAGTAAAAGTAGCAAAATGTACGTCCATGGGGTGACGGATAACAGAGAGTGACGGTAAATCGACGTTCTACTGTAGTGTGCAAACACAATTCTAAAATCTGTTACCAAAATAAGCGGTACATGTGCAGAGCGTCCTCCTTAGCTTTGAGCGCTTAAGTTATTGCATCCACCATACTATGCTAATTTTACAAAATTAAAGACATTAACTTAAATAAAAAGAAGATAAATAAAATCTATACGGGACCTTCTTTGTAGCTGACTGCTACTGATATAAATTATTTCCATGATCTGCCGTGTAGGCTAGGTAGAAGCTTTGCGTCAAGTAAATAAATGAGATTTCAATTTGGTTCTGCGCGACAACCGAGAAGACGCCCATTGTAATTTTACTCAGTTACCAGGAATTCAGCAAAGAGGAGTTTTAAAAGTAAGTAGACATTTGAGTGTTTTAGAAAACCGGCTATGTTATTACTTCATAAATGACTTGGAATTTTTTTTCCAAATCTCCTTTACCTATAACTGGGTGTATTTTCACTATTTTTAAACTGTTTCATAAGTTTGTAATCAATTGTCTTTCTAAGATACTATTATAGAGTAGGTCAGTATAGAAATATCCAATCTTCCATTTGTCAGTAGGCAATTTTCAATTTATGCACATTAATATTGTTCAGCCGAATGACAAATACCACCTAGGTTGTAGGCTACTGTGAAATATACTTACAGCACAAGACGTCCTTTCTACTTTTTCAGTGTTCACGTAGTTATGAATTTTACTGTCTTGAAGGGATTACAAAACCCAAAACGATTAACATACGACTTTCCCTTACGGTGTAATGGCTGGACATTGTAAGATTATTTCCTTCATGCCTACAGGGAATTCCCTGAAAAACAAACACAAATATACTTTTATTCTGGGTGCACAAATAATTATCCCTACCTACCCCTAAGAGTCATTTTCACCCCTGTGAAAACATTAACAACATGCCTCGACATTCCCCCCCAAGCCCTATTCAGTTGTGAAGTCCTGTGGGGCAGCGCCCTAAAGGGAAAACAAAAACAGTATTTAACTAAGCACCTATGAGCAAAGAGATCTCTCCAATATTCAACCAGGCACGCCCTTTACTTTTTAAGATTCATTGTTTACTTAATTCGTATTTAAAATCGAAATAATAACGTTTACATTGAAATGAAATTTCAAAGACATGTAGGGTTGGGTCCTGAAGGAATTTTAAAATTTTAAAAACTGTTTTTTAGTGAACACCATTGACTATGAGCAAAGAGGAATGTTCATGCCAAATTGCAACCCAAAGGTCCCAAAGAAATTTTGAATCCCTGAGGGGCGGAGCCCTGAAGGAGCATTCCAAAAGCATTTCTTAGTGAGCGAGCACCTATGCGTAAAGTGGATCTTCATCTTCTGAGCCAAATACATGTCCTTTAGGTCATCTAGTATTTCAAATGCTTTGTTTCATAAATTCATATTTTAAAATGGCCATAAAAATAACATTAGATCAAAACTGAAATCTGGTGTGGCAAAGCCCTGATGGAATTTTGTAAAACCGTTTTCTTTGTGAAAACCAATGAGCAAAGGGGATGCCAAATTTCAACATCATAGGTCCTATTGTTTTCGAGATTCTTTGTTTTTGGTGTTGTAATTTTGTTGTCACCAGAGTAACCTTTTGATCTGCTTGCTGTTGAGAGGCAAAACATCTTTTTACACGAGTCAGAACTCGTCAGAGAAGAGGTAAGGGCAGTCGCAAAAAGAGAAACTATTCAGGTTTAGTAGCGAAGATGGGAGGAATGCTAAGAAGGTTATTGAACACTTTGTTTGATCTGAAACCTCAGCGAGTAAGTCGCTCCACTCATTCCAAAAGGGGGGAGCCCTGAAGCGAGCCCTGTCATGACTCATCACCCGCCGGCGATCATTTGCATGTTCCGATGACTGGCCAGTTAGTGTTTTTTAAATCAATGTTAGTGTGTTGTTTTTGTGTTAAATGTTAATTTTTATTTTATGACGATTGAGCTACATTTATGTACTCATGAAATAAGCTTGGTGTTTATTCAAGACTTGAAAATGAGCATGTGAGTGCTTGAAACCATTGGTAGTCAAAAAACTACAGGATCACTTGGCAGAAATCCAGGTATTTCAAACTATTTGATTAATGATTTGTTATTAGTACATTTTCATGGGAAAATAACTGCTTTTGCCGACGATGTTGCCATCAGATACTCTGAAAGAAATTCGGTGAACATTTGGGACGGAATGAATTATGATGAACATTAGGAGCTGGTGTGATAGTAACAGAATGATTGTAAATGCAAATGAAACCAAATTTATAAATTTTGATTTAAAAAATATTCTTTTGATTGCGTGTTGAAATTCCATGTAAATGATTCATGTATAAGTAATCTTAAATGCAACTTCCCCCAAATAGATCAAGTTGAAAATTTAAAATATTTAGGTTTCACCATTGACGAAACACTGTCTTGGAAATCTCATGTATCACACTTAAAGTTCAGTTACGTAACAATATACGAAAATTCTACTTTTTAAGAGGTTATGTAACGGATGAATTATTGCGCACTCTTTACGTTGCTCTTGTACATTCCCGTTTAAATTACGGAATTGAAGTCTATGGATTTGCAAATAAGACAGTATTAAATCCTTTGGAAATAGTACAAAAACACTTTGTTAGATTACTTTCTTATAAAACTAAGCAAGAACCCTCTTTGCCTCTTTTTCTACAATTTAATATTCTTCCGTTAAAGTATCTATTCATTTATAAAGTTTTAAAAATATTTTATGTTCGAAGTGGTAATATTGAAGTAAATATAGAACATCTTATAATACACGAGGTGCCGCTCAGGGCACTTGGGTTAGACCTAGATTAAATAAAACTATTTTTAGAAAATGTTTTGTATTTTAGGGCCAAAGATTTACAATATTTTACCCAAATCAATTAAAGAATATAATAATTTTGCTAATTTTCAGTAAAAACTAAAATCTTGGCATTTACCGAGAAATCAGATCAATGACTTAATTGAAATACTTCAATAAAAAAAAAATTGGAATATTGGCAATGTTTTAAATTTAGTTCTTGTTACTTATTAGGGATTAAATAATTTTAATTAATGGAATTACTGTTTTGTATGTAACTATATGCAATATTAAAAATTTCTGATTTTTATTCAGTAATGAATTGTAGCAACCAGGAAACCTTGTATTGTAGATAGTAAGTTATTAAGATAAGAGTGAAATGATAAAGACGCACTACAGTCAGCACACCCGACCGCCGATTATCTGATAATGTGACAAAAGATGAACATTTGATTATTTTTTCTGTTGTGCTAGCCATCGTAACTTTGTAAGATGGCTATAAATTCCAAGTTTGTTTCTTGTTTATTGTAAATATGTTTTTGAGAGGAATAAAGATTATTATTATTATATTATTATTATTATTGTTCAGCAGTTCCTGTCCCAATAAAATTCCCAAGTAAACAAAAAATTCCACCCTATGATTGGGATAGTTTTAGTTTTACTCCCGAAAATTTCCCCGAAATTTCGGAACCCAACCATCCCAACCATGTATTTTTGCACCATAGGCCTATCTAATTTATTATTGTATATTTTGATACATATTGCCAAATGTTGTTATTAATTGTAAGTTTGTATTTATAACTGTTCTAATTTGTTCTAGTTGGTCTTTTTTGGATTTTCCTAGCAATTGTCTTAATATATTTATATAGGCCCTACTTGATGCTTAATATATAAATTCCACTATTTATTCTGTTAAGTTATTTGTTATTGTTTGCTATTTATTATGTTATTAGTTATGTCTATTTATGAAAGTTTTGGCTATAGCATATTATCCTACAGTAATGAAGTTATTGAAATGCAATTAATGATTTCTTTGCCATCTTGCATGTATTGTATATTTTGTAATTGGCTGCTTGCCGTTGGGAATAAATAAATCCATAACAAAATTTTAACACAGAAGGCTACTTTGATCGTCAATCGTCACAGAGTAAAGTCGATCGTCTTCACTCACTGACAATTTTGGCTCTCCAAGAGGATCACAGAAGATCTACCAAACCAGCACTTGGGGCAAGGCTCAGAGTCCCAACTGACTACATCTAAGAATGAAGATAAAAGAAATTTTGGGAATGAAATGGAAATAATGCAGACCCAACCCCAAATTGCAGCTACAATAGGCCTCGTGCAGGGGTGTCATGGTGCCGGAACGTGCCGGAACGACGTTCCGGCACTAGTTTTGGACAATAGTGGAAATTTGAAAAAAAAATTTATAAAAAATGTAATTGTAAATAAAGAAATATTTCTCCATGCAGACAAAACATAATGCTGTACAAAAAAGAAATAAAAAAAAATAGTGTATGATAATAAAATTTAGTGGCTGCACTTCCGCAGACGCCCGGTGGAACTATCGAATGAAAATTATCGAACGAGTCAATCGATTTATTGGTGGTATTCAAACAGTAAATTATTGTATCTTTTAGAAATACAGGTTATTCGTAACTCAATGTATCATATGGTACAGTAGTTTATTACTGTAATCAAGTAAAAGTTTTCAGCAAAGATTTTATTATATTTTAACTAAGTTGATTAAAAACTATAAACACCAAATATGATTAGGTTCAACATAACCTACAGTCAAAAATTTAACAAAAAAACAAATAACATAATATTCAACCTTTAAAAATTATATTATGAAGAAAACATCCATCTTTTTCAGTTAACGGTACTGGAATATAGACTTTTTGTGGCATTAAAAAAATGCATAAATGGATCAGCTGCCGACATTTAAACGTTTCTTTTAAAGAGGTATTCAGCTAGGCCTGTATGCGGTCGGTCGGCTAGATGTTAGATGATTTGAGTACTGTTATCAATTATTTTTTATGGCCCTCCATGACAATTCTATGGTTTGAGTGATGGCTGATGTTATTGGATCTTTTCAGTAAGTTACTCGATATTTTTATACATGAATTATGGATAGCCTAAATTTGATTGTACATCTCGATAATTTTCAGTCGATATATCAGTCGATATATCAATCAAATCGATCGATAATTTTCATTTGATAGTTCCATCGGGCGTCTGCGGAAATGCAGCCAATTTAGTAACCTATAACAAGAATGAATATAACATAAATGTTCCCAATATCTGGCGAACTACGCCACTACAACATGAATAAACAGAATGCGACTTATCTAAAGAACAACGTACACTGCGGATCAGGAATGTCTTCGAAGTTAGCAATTCTGCAGCTCGGAGTAGGTTGTCGTTTGCCCAGTGATGTCTAGAGTATAAAAGTGGTCCGATGGAGTCTTGAATAGCTGATTCCCCCCTCACCACCCTTATCTTACATTGTTGTCAGTTTTTATTAACAATGATTTAGTCTGCTACACATCACCATGAATATAAAGTACGGTACAGTAAAGCACAATTTGGCAACACCACACTGACTCTCATCGGACTACTTTGGCGTGCTTACATGCTTTACTCTAGTATGTATGATTAACACCTAACACCACTATTACATTGTACGACCTATGAATTGTAGTTTATTTAGAACCCCGTTTCATGAACTATAATATTTGTAATAAAGCCTTTTATATACAAAAAATATTTGTAAAGCAATGGTTTTTATTTATTTAACAGCATTATAAGTGTTTGCCATGTTTATCTTTATTTTTTATCCTAACCTAAAATACACTATAAAACAAAAATTATTTGTTGATAATAGCTAAATAATATTCGTGTGAGTAAGTTATGTCTGTATTATTGTATTATTTCTGCAGTATTTCAGTAGGCCTACTGTAAGTTAATTATTGAGTTTAGGTACGGCCATCGGAAAAACAAAAATTTTTTTTCCAAAATGTCGGAAATTTGACGCTGATTCTGAAAATGATGGTTTTTTCCCGCGGAAAAAGTCGGAAAACCCCAAAAAATCGGAAAAACCGGAAATGACTTTTTCCGCCAAAAATCTTCGAGAGGGGGTTTAAATGAACCGGCAGAACGAACAGATCAAGAATATATAATTTTTCAGATATGACCACTAATAAGCCAGAAAATGGCAGAAAAGCGGAAAAGTGGAATTTTTTAAATATCACTCAAAAGTATGTCATGTGGGTATTCAAATTAGGCCTAATGGTACAACGAGCTGATAACGAATATGTAATTTTTTCCCAGATCCCAGATCTCTAATAAGCCGGAAAATGCCAGAAAATACCGGGAAAGTGGAAAATGAATTTTAATATCATTCAAAAATATGTCACGTGGGTATTCTAATTAACGGGCATGACAAGCTCCTAATGATTTTGTGATCTACATAATATGATAGTTGTGATTGAATAAAGACAAATACCGGTACATAATAACCTTGGTATTTATTTATTTATCAACCTACTAGGCCTACTAATCAACCTGTAACATAATGCACCAGACGTCATTTAATAAAAAAAAATTTAAGATGACTTCTTATTTCTACCTATCAATCACTGTCCTCAATTCTCATTACACTTTCATGATTAAACAACATCACAACAAAATAACAGAGTTACAAATTGTTATATCTTGTTTATTGCTTCAATGTTTTTGTTTTTATTTGTCAAAGTTACACTGTGCATGTATTATTTAGTCATATGTATTATTTAAGCCTGGTTTACACAGGTCGAGTACAGCGGGCGAGTTACTTGGCCCAGTTACTAGACCCAGCTGTTATTTTGTAAAACTCGCCCTTTATTTGACTCGCCGTTCTGTTACACTTTTGTAGTTAGTTCATTAAAACCAATAGAAAACTTTAGTTAAAAATCTAGAAAAAACTGATGATTTTAGACAGTTATAGCTGAAGTTAGAAATTTTATTTTAAAATTCTAAAAAGATAGCCGACTAGATCCTTTTACTTTCTCCCTCTATACCATAGTATATGGAGAAAGTATTGTTTTCGTCAAAATTTTCGAATTTGAGTTGTTGGTGGATTTATTCATTTTGGTTCCCCCTGAGTCCAAAAAAGTGGTTTTCGGAGTGATGTCTGTGTGTGTGTGTGTGTGTGTGTGTGTGTGTGTGTGTGTCAGGATGTATACAGAGCTAGAGAATGCCCCAATGGTCCGATTTTGGTGAAATTTGGTACGTAGGTCCAAACCCACGATAATTCCAGGCGTTTTTTTCATTTTTTTGAATTTTTGATTTTTAAGGGTAGTTTACCCCCAAAAACCCTCAAAAATCGTCAAAAATCAAAATTTCTCAAAAACGGCTCTAACGATTTTGATTAAAATTTTGTGGTTTATTAAGCTTAAAATGGTGAATAAAATGACACCACCCGCATCTCCGAGAAAATGCGCGTTCAAAAGTTATGGAGTAAAAAGTGTTTCAAAAATCAATTTTTTGAATTTTCAAAATAGCTGTTGTCTCGAAATAAATTTTACTTATCACCATTAAATCAAGCTCAAAAAACTAAATAATCCAGTATTTTAAATTATTGCTCTACGTCAAGTGGTTGCGGAGAAAATTCAATTTTTCGTTTAGCGGTAAACGCAGTACGTTGTTAAAAGTCACAGACGCGCGTCGGGTCAAACGAGCGCTGCTCAGCTGGTAGCTATCCAACTGAGTCATCAAGACATTAATGTTTGGAGCTTTTAACACCTCTTTTATATTGTTGGGAGAAAGTATGTGTCAGTTAACTGATACTGTTTATTTTGTACTTTTAGAAAAAGTTAACAGCCAATCTCTATCTTAATCGGTTAATTCTGAAACACGATCCCCGTAAACCTCTGCATTTACAAAACTAAAAAACAGATGATTTTAGACAGTTATTACTGAAATTAGAAATTTTATTTAAAAATTCTAAAAAGATAGCCGACTAGATCCTTTTTTCTACTTTTAGAAAAAGTTAACAGCCAATCTCTATCTTAATCGGTTAGTTCTGAAACACGATCCCCGTAAACCTCTGCAGCCATCAAACTCGCCTAGCGCTACGGCTGCGAGGCGGCATTCGGCATTGTTGTTGTTTTGGCTGGGGTAGACCGCAGGCTTAACATTATGTATGCTAGACTTGTAGCCTACTTTCACAATTCATTGATGTATAATAATTAAATAAATTCACTACAATGGAATTTTTTTAATTATTGTGGTTTGGTATACGAAAGAGTAGAATGGTGTTCCTAGAACTCCTAGTGTATGAATCTAGGGTTAGTTCAAACAACAAACCTGAGAGATAGGTATATCCAGTTGTCGAAGCTATCATTAAGTCTTTTATGCCACAGTATTTGTTTGATAATTAACTATCAACAAAACCCGTTTTTTAATTCTTCATTATCAATACAAACTCAAAAGTTTCCACGGCGATGTGGTATACATTTGAACACAATTGGCAATGTCCTCTTTTTCCAAACCATGGAATGATTGGAATGAAGGATAAAAGTTAATTAAAAGGATACAAGGAAAGCACCCACATCCACGTCTTATTGTCCCCACCTGCCACCTGGTCCCCACCACGATCACGATCTGTCTGTGACGATGTTCAGACGTTTTTTCTTTGTTGCAAAAGCAGGCTGAGGTAACCATGCAACTTTGAAGTACACATTTACCTCCAGTGTCGTCCCGTTGACCCAACATTAGGCATGGGAAAAGTCAAAATCCTCTTCAGCAACAGCCAAGGGAAAGGATAGGATTACTTAAGAAGACTAGGTTAGGCTAGGTAACTCTAAACATTGATTTTACATACTAAACATACTTTAGTATATGTAAAGTCAATGCTCTAAATTAGTAAAATAATTTTTATTTATTTGTTCCAAAGGCTTGTTGCTAATTCACAATAAAACACAATCAGAGAAAATAACAACAAATCATACAATTAACATGCAATATGCAAAAAATAATGGTGTGCAGTAATAAAGTTCATGAGTTGCAATTTCACTGTGCAGTACTACATGCAGTGACTCTAGAAAAACCACAAAGGATAGTAACATTCATTCAACTTAGAAACAAGTAAATTATTAATATAGCTTGTCAAGACTAACTGATACATGTATATACAATAAAAGAGTTAGTGAATAGTGTTCGACTGATAAGTAATGCATCTAATATTCTCAAGCATAAAAGACAAATACCATAAGCATTCAATAAAATACAATGCAATAATATGAATTCATAAATAGTTAAAGACTACTGATGCGTGCAAATATAAATTAGATGTGGAATGCAACTAAAACGATAATACAACGTTACATACAATTTGAATCCTAGACTACTTCTGAACAAACATGCTACAAGAATGCAATTAATTGAGTTCGTCCAGGCATTTGTTGACGATTGGAACATCAGGGAAATTGGAGCTCACCAGCCGAGGCCAATGAAGTGAGGACCCTCTTGGTTCGTGGGAGGCTGTCATTGAAGAAGTCGACCGCTTCAGACACCAGGTTGCCAAATCTTTGAGTGCGGACCATTGTTTGGTTGTAGCTGTAGCTCCGTGCATGTTGATCTCTAGCAAACAACTCTTGAGACCTGGTGCCAGTGGGTACTCGTAAACGCACCGCTTCCTGTAGGTCTGGACAGTCAATGTTTCCCCGCAGCAACTTAAACAGGAACATGCCATCTTGTATGCACCTCCTGGCTTGAAGAGAAAGCATGCCCAATTCGTCCGCAACCGTTTCTACGGGAACCTCACGATAGGGTATTCACTGGCGAACCCCAACCACTCTGAGGAATCTATCCTGAATATTCTGCAATGCCATTATATGCCCCCGCTGATAAGGAGACCAAGCCACAACAGAGATCTCCAGAAGCTGCCTCACTATATTGATATTGATATTGATATAAAATATCAATACAATAGAATATAATTGTATTTGAAAGGAATACAATGGATACAAGGGATACAAGGGATCGATACAATATTTCAATACCCAATATTGATATAAAATATTAATTGAGTTTGGTTTTAACTTTTAAAAGGTCTGTGATGTTTTTAATGTCAGCTGGTAGTTTTTTTTTAAGTTTGGGTCCTATAAAGCTTGGTTTGTTCTCAAACAGTGACAGGTTGTGAAAAATACCAGTTCTATTGTTCTTATGTCTTGGTATTATAATAGTTGTAAGGAGGATTGTAAGACACTAGTTGCTTCGATTAAGTTATTTTTCTTTCTGAAATTGGAGTTAATTTTGTTAATCACCTTTAAAAATTATTAAAAATAATGTTTTCGTTGGTTTTAATATTTTCAAATGGAAACAAACTAAATCTTTTTGCATATTTGTTTACGTTATGTTGATGAGATAGGATTTCTATGGTTCAAGCAAGGGAGATCTAAGATGGATGGCAAAGGTTTTCTTCACCAGGTGCCTGAAGGGTAACGTAGATGTTTGCCCGTCAGGCTAGCCCTTAGAGGAATTATAATAAGGAGTAGCCACGCGGGGCTAGAAGCGAAGCCGCTGCCGCGCCGCGCTCGTCAAGTGGCGAGGGCTACCGAGTCGTTGAATCATGAAAGTTTAAGTGTAATTAGTTGTTTTTAAATTACAGAATTAATTTTAGAAAAGTTCTCAAACAATTTGTTAATTTTTAGGTCTATATTTATCAAGTTGAAAAAAAAAACTGTGTTAAGGCTATGTATTTTACAAACGTCGACTAAATTTAATCCTATTATAAAAAAACCCTTATCATAATTAGTACGAGTAATTTTGATTAATATTAATTCTCGTAATTTTGATTAATATCAATAAATCATCATAATTGTGCTGATAACTTGTTACTAAGCAACATATAGTCTACTAAGTTGTTAATATTTGATGAATAATCGTATATTGTTTATAAGTTAGTTTTACGTTATTGTACCCTAAATTCCGCACCTCTTTATTATTTGGTTATTTGATTATTACTAACCTATTAATAGTAATTATGAGTTATTAATTGTATGCCAATAAATTACTGTAAAATATATATTGTAAATGATTATGAACATAACTATGATAAGTCAACCACGGTATGTAAATGATTATGAACTTAAAGAGGTGTAAACTTAACTTTTTTACAAATTATATAATAAGCAATTTACATTCAAAAGTACCAATTCTTATATTTATTAGCGAATTTCCCATAGGGAATAAGCTATTACCGTAGGTCTCATTCTAAGACCTAAGCCCGGGACCATGTTATTTTTTCGTTTTGAGGTGCCCAGAGACCAAAAATAATAGTAATTAAAATTGATATATATATATATATGTATATATGTATATATGTATGTATATATATATATGTATATATATATGTATATATATATGTATATATGTATATATATATATGTATATATGTATATATGTGTCCCTAGACACGATAATTCTCGTAAAAATGGTCCAATCGACACCAAATTTGGTAGAGATGTGTAATCCTACGTTTATTCGGATGAGTTCGTAAACCAGACATATCGACCTACTGGAAGGGGTAGTTTTGGGGGGTTTTGTACCCCAAAAATGGGTTTTTGCATCATTTTTCATATGTAATTATTAAAAATTTTTAATTTTTATTTTCACCACTGGATTTAGCTAAAAAAACACACAATTTAGTATTTTGAAGCTTTGCTCTATCTCCATTGGTTACCGAGATATTAAAAAGTCTAAAGACAGTAGGCCTACATTGTATTTTAAAGCTCCAATGTTAATCTTATGGAAGATAAGGATGTGTTAATATTTCACATATTAACCAATATTTTTGGATGAAGCTTGGTATTCAGCTTCATTTAGTTGAGATTCATCCATCTATGGTAAAAAAACTTGTTTTTGTACTTATCATGGCAGCAAACCTGCATGCTCTTTTCCCATGTTAATCATATGGATAATATGCAAACTCCTTTAGCAAACGGACAGATATTGATTAAACTTAGTATATGGCTTTATATGGTCGGAATAATTTTTTTTTGTGCTAAAACTTACTTTTAGTGTTTCCCATGGCAGCATACCTGCATACTCTTTTCCTATATTTATCATAAGGAGAATAGACATTTATTTCCCTATTTATGAACAAGTGATGATATTTGGTGTACAGGTTTATCTTGTCGAAATTAATCTATATATTAATAGGCAAGCATGTTTCGTTTCCTCCTTTTTCCTCAGCTTGTGTGCATCGTGGGAGAAATCCGTGCATATCGTTAGAAAGGTATAGTCCTGTAGATGAGCAGAATCCTATTCTAATTCACATCGAACTCCAGGGCTACGCCCCGCAGGCTTTCAAAGTTCCAATGTTAATCTTATGGAGGAAGGATAATCAATTGAATCATTAAACAGCTGTTCTAAAAACAACTGCTAGAAAGAAAAAACAGGAAGAACAGATGTTTCAGTTTATGTTTTAAACTTCTTGAGTCCAGATCAACTGAAATTTTGGTCGAATTTCGATCAGGAGGCGATCTCTAGTCTATATATTAATAGGCAAGCATGTTTCTTTTCCTCCTTTTTTCTCAGCTTGTGTGCATCGTAGGATAAATCCGCAAATACCGTTAGAAAGGTAGTGTGCTGTAGATGAGCAGAATCGGGTTTTAATTCAAATCGGCCCACAGAGGGCTCTGCCCTACACGCTTTCAAAGTTTCAATGTTAATCTTATGAGAGGAGGATAATTGAGTAAATCATTAGACAGCTGTTGATATTGATATAACACATGCTAACAAATCAGGAAGAACAGATGCTTCAGTTAATTTTTTTTTTACAAATTTTATTAACCGATCAGCATATTACAAAATTGCTATACAGGCTAAAGTTTAACAATAATATAAAAGTAACATATTTACAATAACTTAGGTTGAGGTCAGCTAATGGTTAGCCCCTCTGGCACAGTGTCCATAGTCATGTTAGTCTGTTAGATATATTTCTGGTCGAAAATCACTGAAAAAGGAAGCTGAGAAAGGCTAAATTGTCTTAAGGTATCAAAACATCTTGAGGAAGTCTGGGCCGAAGTCTAAGTCTTGTGATATTTGATGGCTGACCTGAGTTAAAGAATTGAATTCCGCTTGTCAATTGAATTTTATTGAAGAATTTTAATGTAGTTTTCTTGATGTAATCGTCAATTGAAGAAATGCCAAGCTCAAAATGTATTTGGTTGTTTCTAACGTACCACGGGCACCTAAGGATTATTCGTAACACTTTGTTCTGAAAAGTTTGTAACCTGCGAACTGCACTAGATGATGCGGTGCCCCACACAGGGCATTCATATAACATCAGGGGTCGTAGTATGCTTTTGTAGAGAAGAAGTCCATTTTTTTGTGGATAGAGATGATTTCTTGTTTAGAATAGGAAATAATTTCGATAATATTCCAAAAGCCAAATTTAATTTTTTATTGATGTGAAATTTCCAATTTAGTTTTCTGTCGAGGTAAACTCCTAAATATTTTATAGCTTGGTCTGGAGGGTTCCATGGGATTTGTTCGCCTAGAATTTCAAAATTTTGAGGATCAACTGGTCGCCGAAGGGTAAAAATTTTTGCTTCACTCTTGGTCGGATTTATGGCTATTTTCCATTTAATGAACCAGTCCATTAAAGTGTCTAAATGTTCTTGAACATTTTGGGCTGCAACTTCAACATCGTGGTGTTTGGAGTAAAGAAGCGTGTCATCAGCAAAGACAGCAGTGTTAACATAATTTGATAAGGGCAAATCGGAGGTGTATAAGTTAAATAAGAGAGGTGATAGAATTGCGCCTTGCGGGACTCCGTTTGCAAATAACGAGGTACTCCAAAATCTCTTAATTTATATATCAACCCATCGTGCCAAACACGATCAAAGCTTGGCCAACATCTAAAAACACTGCAGCTGTATGAGGAATGCCTTTCAAATCCATTAATTATATCTTCAGAAACTCGCAACAGTTGATGTGTGGTAGAATGGTGAGACCGAAAACCACAATTGATGTGGAGGGAATGAGGGCGGTACTGTTTACATATGAATCAAGGCGTGTTTTTGATGATTTTTTCAAATAATTTGGACAGAGTCGGTAGAAGGCTAATGGGGCGATAACTATTTACTTGAGATGAAGGCTTTCCAGGTTTATGAATGACTGTTATGTATTGATTTTTTTCCAAGTTACGGGGAAGTAAGAAATATTGAGACATGCATTGAAGAGAGACGCCAGGAAAGCAAGCCCTTTCTTGGGTAAGTTGTGTAGTATTAAGTTTGGAAGTTCCATCATGACCAGGAGTCTTTTTAATTTTCAAAGTTTTAATGTGATGCAAAAACTTTAGAGGGAGAAGTAAACTTAACTGGTCTTTCGACGGTGAGCAATGGTGAAGAAACAACTGAAGTGACATGCGATGTGAATTGAAGATCTTGAATGTCCTCGTTGGGTTTGAAATGTTGATTGGTAATAATCAGCTAAAACATTCGCTTTTTCTATTTTACTTTCATACACTTGGCCATTATTTATCAAACTGGAGAATGGAGGAGATTTTTCCTTCAAAATGCGTTTTGTTGCAAGCCATAAAGAGTTGTTATCAGTTTCGGACAGATTAGAAACATAGTCATTGTATGATTTGTGTCTAAATGTTGATTTAATTCCCACTTGACTCGCCGAACTAGTTGGTTATATCGCCTGCGAAAATTTGAGAGTTCTGTGCCGTTGCCATAATCGTCTGTGCTTGTTCTTCAGATGTATGAGTGAAAGAATGTGTGTTGCGGCGTTCTAGGAAGGGATGCAAGAGGTTTGAAAGGGTGGATAGTTGATGATCTATGGAGAAACGAATAGAGTGAACAAACTTGTCGATGGCCTCGTCAACCTGAAGGTGGTTGGTCAAATGTTGAGGAATGGTGAAGTTTTCATTAAATTTGTCTTTAAACTTGTCCCAATCGATGACTCCTTTAATAAGTTTTTCTGTAGAGTTCAATTTCGGGAGGACCGTTAAATGAAAGAACAACCGGTAAGTGATCAGAATCGAGGTCGACTATCGATGTCATGTGCAGTGGATGAGAGACGTTTTTAAATAAGTCAATATCTAAATATCTGGCCTCACATTAGGGTTGTAAGAATAATGTGTAGGCTCATTGGGTGCTATGACTGACACATTGTACTCAGTAGTAGCTAAAAGAAGTCTTCGTTCCATTAGGATTACTTTTTTGGGCAACCCAAGCTTCATGTTTACAATTCAGGTCACCTAATAAAATTGTGGGAGTATTGTCAAGAAATAAATTCTCTATGTAGGTTTTTGAGAATTTGTAACGTGGAGAGCATGGTAGGCAGCATATATTACTAATTCTTCGTTGTTTGTTTTTACCTTCACTGCGACCACTTCCAAGTTAGACTTCATATTAGGTAAATAAAGAGAATGATGGGATGTATTTCTTTTAATAATAATAGCCACACCACCAGAGGCTCTTGGGGCATCCCTGTCAGATCTGTACACAAGATATCCAGGAATTGTAAATTTTTCAGATGAAATCAGATGGGTTTCAGTAATACAGGCAATGTCAATTCTGTTTTGAGCTAGGAAAACAATAAATGACGATCGTTTTTCTTTTAAAACCATTAGCGTTCCAGTTAAGTATGTTTGAAATTATGAACGGGTTGCAAGGTTAAAATCCATTACTTAAAACTGAGAGATTAGCTGAGAAATGAATGATTTAATTTGAGGAATGTATGGCTTAATAAGCGATAATAACGAATTTAATATGGGATGAAGAGGACTGTTTTCAGGTGACGCATTGTTGAAATCCTTATTTTGTGAATCATGATGTTTAGGTTTATACCCTTTAGTAGCAGTAGCGTAGCTGGTACCAGGTGAAGGGTTACTTTCTTGGTTGAATTTTGAGGCAGGCTCTTTAGCAGGTGAAGTTATTAAAGTTGGAAAGTCACTTGTGTTGACATTTAACTGTGTGCTCTTTTGAGAATTATTTGTTTGACCTTGAGTCTGTTTATGGTTAATCTTTGATCTTATATTTAAATAGTATGGGATCCTCGATAGTTAGCAGTGTGGGAGTCACTACAGTTGACACACTGCACTCGGTTCCTCTTTCTTTTTGGGACAATCCGAAAACAGATGATTGCCTGTACATTTAACACATCGTGGGTCAAGTTTGCAATAATTTTTGGTATGCCCAAAACGTTGACAACGAGTACATTGAGGGATGGGACTTTGATTTACGTTTCATTTTCAATTTGTATGTTTTGAATGAAAGAGAAATTCTAGACGAATATTTCATTTCCTGAGTCAGAATCTTCAAGTTCAATGGCGCAAAGGGGCATGGGAAATTTATTTTTGTTGTACAACCTGGTGACCTTGAGGATTGGATAATTTAGTGATATAAAGCTCTGTGGAAAATTTCTTGGTCTGTAAGAGAAATTGGAACGTTTCTCATATGACTGACAGACGCTTGTTGTCTGGGGGACAGAAAGAATGGTACTATGGACTTTTAAGTTGTCGAAATGTGCTGTTAATGCACGGTAGGTCATCAGAGGATAGAAACATTAATTTTTATGTTGCTGCCCTATTATGGTGGTGTAGTAGTCGTCCTTGAGGAGTTGTGTTAAGGTCCGCTATTAGAGCTTGGTAATTGTTGGAGTCATGGAGAAAAATGGGTGGAATTCGTTGGGGTTTACTAGAAGCTGGGGACTCGTCTTCATCAATAGAATTAGAAATGGCTGCAAATCTAATTTTTGTATAACAGTTTTATAAGGTTGGTTGGAAGGTTGGACGTGGGATGAGCGAGATTTGGATTTCCTATTATTCTTTTATAAGCTGGAATGTGTTTTGCGAATCGTCCGGTATTGTATTACATAGTTCCATGTCATTCTCATTTTCAATTTGAGTTGAGTCAGAGTCAGTGAGAAAACGTTTAGGGGCGGTGTGAGTTGAATTTGAGTCTTCTAGTACGGCATGCTTACCATTGTTGACAGTTGATAGCACGTGGCTCGCCAAAGCGCGTAGTAGTGATCTGACGTTAAGGTTAGGATTGGTTGGGTTTTAAACTGAGTTCGTCGAGACGTTCATTTAGAACGTAAACGTAAACTAAGTTGCTGTTGTTGAAGAAAACAATAAAAGAACACAAAATTAAGAAAATTAACACTTAAACAGCTAGAAAAACTAATTAAAAACTATTTAAAACTGAAAATATATTGAGAGCAAAAACATAAAAACATTTGCTGTTTACTCGCAACAGCTGATCCGCTTCAGTTAATAATATATTGTTCTCAACAAATTGGATCCAGATGGTGGACATAAACTAGAACAATTTTGGTTGAATTTCAACCAGGAGGCGATCTCTAGTATATACTAATTTGGAAATTCGCTGAGTACGCAGGTCTGCTGCGACGGGGGGTATTTTGTTATGTTAAAAGTATTATACTACACAATAATTAATTATTACTCTACGGTAAACACTTATACAGGGTGTCAGGTTCCACCCTTTACAAACTTCTCCAGGTTATTGCTCACGTCAAAATAAGCCAGAAAAGTTCTTGTAAACTATGTCCTAAAATGCTTCGTTAACCCGCTAGCCGCCATTTGTTTTTTACACAAAATAATTTTTTATTTCCGTAACGGATCATTGTATTAAGTTCATATTTGGCATGAACCTTCACTATAACAATACCCATTTTCAGTAAAAAAATATTCTTTCCAATGTGTATTTTCAAAATGGCGGCCATTTTAAAACCTTTAAACTCAAATATCTCAAAAACGATAAATATTATAAAAATGTTACAATAGACAAAAAAGTTGACAAATTAAATTATGTAAACGATGACACCAAGTTTGTAAGGATCTAACAACAAATAATGGAGTTATTGTGGTTTTCCTGCAGAGAAAAACAGTGATTTTGCACTATGATTAATGCCAATTTAGGTTATTTTCAGAGAAAAATTCTCATGCCAATTTAGGTTATTTTCAGAGAAAAATCTCAATAACTCCGTTATTTGTTGTTAGATCCTTACAAACTTGGTATCAATGTTTAGACAATTTAATTTGTCAACTTTTTTGTTTCTTTTAATATTTTTATAAAATGTACCGTTTTTAAGATATTTGATTTTAAAATTTTAAAATGGCCGCCATTTTGAAAATACACATTGGAAAAAAAATAATTTTTTTACTGAAAATGGGTATTGTTATAGTGAAGGTTCATGCCAAATATTAACTTAATACAATTATCCGTTACGGAAATAAAAATTATTTTGTGTAAAAAACAAAATGGCGGCTAGCGTGTTAACGAATCATTTTAGGACATATGTTTACAGGAACTTTTTTGCTTATTTTGACGTGGGCAATAACCTGGAAAAGTTTGTAAAGGTTGAAGCTGGACACCCTGTATATATTGAGATAATTTAAATTTCGTTTTCATGTATTAAAAATCATCTCTTTAATACGGATATTTTACTTTAATGTCCTTTTATAAATAAAATATTTTTTTATCTAGAACAAAATTATATCATTCTTGATAGATGGGGAACAGAACTCAAGTTACAGAAATTTTTACGAAAAAGCTAATAATAGAATAACTTCAGTAAGATACACTGAAAAACAAATTACAGCAAGAGTGCCACAAGGATTGATACTTGGGTCCCTGTTATTTCTTGTTTATATAAACGACACCAGACGAAAATCTTTTTATTTTCGCCGATGATACAACCCTGATCACAAAAAATAGAAACTTGGATACCCTAGAACAAGAATCATTTTTCAAAATAAACGAAATGGCCCAGTTTTTCGAAGAAAAGCGACTGAAATTAAACCCAGAGACAACTTTTCAAAATATAACAGAGTACCAATAAGCCTTCAGATTGGTGATACAGAGTTGAGTCAGGCAAAATCAGCAAGCTTGCTGGGAGTGGTGTTGGACGATGGTTTGAGCTGGAGTGAGCAGTTGGTGAAGATCAAGATAAGATGGCAAAGGGGACCTTTGTCCTGAGAAGTCTCAGGACTTTGGAAGTCCCTGAGCCTGTTGAAGGGTGTTTACCACTGCTTACTCGAGTCGCACATCTATTACTCCATCGCGCTCTGGGGTGCTTCTGAGACAAATCTCAAACAAATTTTCACATATGCCAAAAGAAATCTTTAAGAGCAATGCTCAGATACTTAGATACTTTAGATACTTTATTTGAAACACCGACGCACTCTGTGGTGCGTATTTTAAGGTGAGTATGACTGAAGGGGTGAGTGTGTAATGGATCAGATGAGGTGTAGCTTTGTTACTGACAAATATCAGCTTGTCAGGATCATTAATTAATAGCCCAATGACCAAAGACAGCTGGGTCCAGTATCAAACCATCAAACTCCATCCAAGGGAACATTGTATTAGGGATCATTTTATCTCTTTGGGGATTTTAACAGTTCCTAGCCTTTATATTTTTTAAATTAGTTAAAACTTTTCTTCCTGAGTTTGTAAATTTAACACATCAATACAACAAGATTTAAGAATAATTTTTCAGAGCAGCCCAATATTAAATTGTATTAAAAAAACACACAATAGTTACATTGGCAGGGAAAATTTTTCATTCATTACCAAAATATACAGACAATAGACAAGATAGTCAATTCGGATGATTTTTTTTCACCCACAGAGCCAATAGGTAAACCTGTTCTGTCGTGGAATTGCCAGATTGTCCTGACCCCTTCAGGCAAGAATGATAAGCTCAACGCCTCTTTGGTAGACTATTGAGTGCCGAATGATGTATGTATGTATGTAACCCAACCTCACCTTAGGCCTAACCCTAACCTTCCCCTGAGAAGGAGAAGAAGATGACGCTCCCAAAACTCACGAGTCTACGGGAAAGCAGAATAAGTACGAAAGTGAGTAAGCGAGAATTAAATCCTTTCAAAAGATGCAAAAGCTGGACTATGTGATTTGCCTGGTGTGCTCAGGATTTTAACTCAAAGTTGCACGCGTCTCGTTTTTCCAACCTACCCCATGTTACAGCGACGGCACCATACACTCTACGGCCAGCCGCCACTCTAGTGGAGGGGAGCGGCCGGCTTCACTTTAGCACGGTAACCAGTGGTCGGTAACGGTAACGGTATATCCATAAGGACGTGGCCACTCCTTATATATAATTCCTCCAAGAGAACTACTAACATACATGATAAACCTAAGCCTGCCGTTGGCATATGAAAAACATTAGACTATCATCAGTCTTTTTCTTTGTAACTGTACCATCATGTGTTTGTGTTTCTGTTTCTATGTATTTGCGTCATTCATTGCGTATTGCGTGATTGATAGTGAGGTTAGGAACCGGAATTGAATGTTGTAAAGCTCCATTCCCTCAAGTTTGCACACAATTAAATGGGAATAAGCCAAGATTTCTGAAGAAAATATTTTTTCACGGCATAATGTACCCCACTTAGAATTGGATAATTTTTTAATGAACTATCCTAATAGTAGGCCTCAATGTTTGGATCAAGGTAGGATTAGAGCTGGCTTAAAAAGCAGATCAAGATTTACTTATCAGTCCTTGTTTAATAAAAATAATAGCCGAGTGAGATTTTTACCAAACTTTTTTGCTATACAAAAAAGTTCCGGTAGGCCTATTTAAGTTATGTGTCTTATCGATCTTTGTGTATAGGCCTAGACCTAAGGAAAAAGAAACCTGAAGAAATCATGGTCTCCTAGTGTTTTATTGTGCTTGCTGTTTTGTGCTGTCTATCTGTCGCTCTTTAACCCTTAGCCCCCTTAAATACAGTGTGTCTATCGACTCACGTAATCTCTATACCTAAAAGATAGGAGTTTAAAGTTGGTTGCCACCGCAAAACCTAGTATGGGTCAGGGGCAGTAGTTCCTAGACGCCACCATTCGCCGATAGTGGCATGCTGTAAATGCCACACTTCACCTCCTAGGTGAAGTGCTGTGAGCCTGCCCATGTAAGTTGCAGAGGTTAGGCTAATTCAATTTAGTTTACTCTCCTCGGAGAAGTAGGCCTATTTTAAGTAAATCTGTTATTATTTTGGATCATGAGCCCCAGCACTGCTCATTACTGATGGGGGTCATGTCTCCAGAAACACTGAAGGAATTTGAGACCACTTAGGCCTACGGGAAAATCACAAACTTTTAGATTGGAACCACAGGAGTCTCAAGATATAAATATAACTTATGTCGTCTCTGAAAAATTCATAGATTAACGTATACGCTATCAGACAAAAATCAAAAATACAAAAATTGCACTTCTGATAAAGACTCAAAAAGCTTCTAATTGCAATAAGGTCAACCGAATGCCTGAGACTAGAGCCACGCTTGCGACATCTTAACTTATAGTAACATCAATGAATGCAGTCAGGGTGAAATAAAACATAGTGACGGGGGCAAAAGAGGGATTAATGAAATCTAATGACTCCTACAAAAAATGAACCTGGCCCTAGTAAAATAAACAAGTAGGCCTAGGCCTACTCCAAAATCAAGAGAAAAACTGCAAAAGTGTTATCCCCAGAGACAAATGGCAAAGGTGTGCATTTACCCTTCAAAAGTAATCTTTTATGGCCTGGAACATCTCCCAAAAGTAAGAAATAACGAGAAGGTCTATCATCAAGCTCCCTATAGTTGTAAGTCGCAAAGAGTGATAAAAATATGATAAAATGAAGTAGGAAGCTAAGAAATACCCCGTCACAGCAGACCTGTGTACTCAGCGAATTTCCAAAGGAATTTGAGATTTTGTATTTTCCCCATAGACACCATAAGATTGAGTATGTAGGTTTATAACTAACACGTTATAACTAACATTTAAAATTATATACTTCTTTCTTCCTAACCAGTGTTTAAGTTATTTCACTCACATGAAACTGCTAAGAGTCATTACGTATGCCGATAAAGTAAAATATTAAACTAAACAGTAAAACACTGTGTCGCCCACTGTATCGTTGGACATACGCTACTGACATAAAAGAAATATGTCAAAAAATGTGAAAAGTAATTTGCAATTTTCCAATCTTATAGCCTAAAGGCTTTGTGCCGGATTGTGGCAACGGCGGGCGACGCACACATAGAATAAGAATAAGAAAATGTTTATCCTATACTCTTATACGAGCAATGTTTGCTTGTTTGCTTGCTTGCTTGCTTGCACAATTATCTCAAAAACGGCTCCGACGATTTCCTTCAAATTTTGGAATATGGGGGGTTTTGGCCACCAGAAATCGATTGGAGCTGTTCCCATAGCTGGGAAAAATCCGGTTTTCGCGCTAGAGCCCTTCAAAGATCCCATGTTATCCTTATGGAAATTTTTTTAACTGAACAAAAATCAGCTGATAACTGTAGATAAAATAAACCAATGTGTTTACATCTTTAACCTGTGGTTCTAGGAAAATCATACCAATGTGCAGCAAACCTTCCGCCTGGCGAGTGAGCGGAGTGAACGAGCTTTGTGTGAGAAACGAAAGTAATAATTTTACCGAGCTTAAGCTCGGTCCCCCTGGTACTTGTCTTTAAACAATTACAGAAATTGTAATCGACATTGTCAAATATAGTATACTAAAATATAATAATATTTAAAAATAATAATAATATTATAAAAAAATATAATAAAATAATAATAATATTAAAATAATAATATTATAAGTCTGCATGCATGCAGAATAAGTCAAGCAACGCACGCGGTAACAACTCTATTGCACCATTACTGCGCAAGACCACGCCTCATTGAATGACTGATTTCGCCGCGTCTTGGCCTGCAACGCGTGACCAGTTGATCACGCGTGGTCAGTCCTCAACGAATGAGTCGCACCCAATTGTTAAATGAGGAATACACTGGCCTACCACCTGCACCCTTTTTATCCTTTTTTCATAGAATAGAAATAGGTAAAGTAGATATTTTGTAAATTATGCTAGAAATGCGCCAATTTCAAAACCTGCGGTCCATAGTTATTAAAGTAGTTGCCTTACTAAAAAATAAAATGTTACAGCATGTCATCAGTGGTGTAGTAGCACACTTTACAATGTGGGAACACTTTATGTACAGTATTTGAAAAATTCCCTGCAAATTAAGATATGACTTCACGGATTTCCCGGGTTTTAAAAAACCAGTGGGGGAACGCCGTTCCCACGCTTTCCCGCCCCACTACACCACTGCATGTCATAGTTGAAAAATAATAAATTACCTAGTTTAAGGCAAAAAAATACCTGTGTTGCAGCAGACCTGCGTAATTAGTGATTTTGAAAATAAGTTTAAATTAGTTGGTTAAGTGGGATTCTGTAAGCAGATTTTTTGCATTTGGGTTTTTTAAGCAAGTTAAGATTTACTAATTATCTAGTAAATTTAAGTGTCCATACAATCGTATCAAGATGTGGTAATATTTGAACTTTTCCTATAAAAAACCCTTGGGGAATTAGTTTGTTAGTTTGCTGCCATATGGGTGTTATAAGCAAATCAATATATATTTAATATGCGACACTTTTTTTGTACAAGGAACTCCTCCTACAGTTTTCAACCAATTTTAATGATTTTAGTGTCATTGGATAGAGCTCAGCGAGAAGTTGTTTCCAAAGGAAATTTGTAAATAACTATTCAAACGGAAGGGCCCTGGAAGCCCTTAAAGTTATAAATTTCTCAATTTGATTAACATTGATGAGGAGATTACAAATATTTAAAGTTAACAGCTGTGATGAGTAAACACAGTATTAACATCAGTGAGAACATCTGTCTCTTTTAACAAAGACGTTATGATTGGTAATGACCTTGAAAGAAGCACTGGTTAACAAACTGATTAAAAAGCGCAAACAGTTAAAGTTACCTAAACTAAATTGCTCGATATCGAGCAACAAGTACACTAGTATAAATTAGTTCTTTCCTTGAGAAGGTACATACCAAATTTGATCAAGTTATTACAATAAATATGCCTCAGTGAGATAGAGAGATGTGTCGATTTCTTATAAGAATAACATGAGAAACATTTGTTTCAGATTTTGTCGTTACCAGTCAAGTTACTGTGGGTTAAAAAATCAAAATACTAAATTTGGTGTTTTTAAAGCACTTTTAAGTGGTTCAAATTGAAATTTTAATTTATTTATTTAATTTTAATAACATTTATTCCTCTGACAATATTTAACATTGTATGGGAATGTTCATAGTTTAGGGAATTTACCTAAGTCCTTTACTTTGTTTCACAATTTAAACATTTCATTGCCAAATTTTATTTCACTAAGTCTTTTCAATTATTTTTCCATATTATTCCTTAATTCTTCTTTCTTCTATCTCTTTCTTCTTTCTTTCTTCCTTCTTCATTCTTCTAACTTCTTAAATCATAAATCATAAATCATTTTATTGAGCCGTTAAACAAAAAGTAATAGGCCATGTCAAAATAACAGAATTTTAAGTCCTCTTGACTTACAAACACAGTCCATGCTCAGTCACTATAACTAAAATACAAAAGTGAGAAAGCGAGAAAAAAAACAAACAAGCAAAAGCAATAAATATATCACACCATGCCACACCATGCACAAAGTCAAACTCAGCAAACACATGCAGTTACTTTGGTCCATTCCACTCCACAGGCTACTTGATTCATACATAATTCAGCATTCCATGCAGGTCAGCTTCCCAGTATTCATCAATTTCGTAAAAGGGATTGTTTGACAGCCAGGCCTTTACTACAGCTTCAAAGCGCTTTGGGTGGAGCTGCCTCACTTGTACAGGTGTGGCATTGAATAGACTTATACCTAGAACAGGGAAACAATTTAAAGTTTTGCTCAGCCTACACCTATTCCTAAATAGATTCAGATTGTTCCTAGTTGCATAGGTGTGAACATCACAATTTTGAGGGAGGTTGGCTTCGATTTTCTTTGTTTCAACCAAGCACTGAAATATGTAGGCACTATGCACTGTCAAGATTTTCTGACTAACAAACAGAGGCTTGCAGTGTTCAAGGTGCCAGGCATCACACAGGATCCTCACAGCCTTCTTCTGCAGCAAAAGTACTCTGGTGACCCTGGAGGAATGTCCCCAGAGTCTCAGGCCATACAAAATATGGGAATGAAAAAAAGCATGATAAGCAATTCTCACAAATGCAGGAGGCATATCTAACTTAAGGCGGCTTAATAAATACAACCTACTCAGTTTCTTGCACACTGACTCAACATGTTCATTCCAAGTGAGCTGAGGATCAAGCGTGAAGCCTAGCAGATTGACAGGATCATCATCATTACTGGCATTACAAAGACTAAAAGAAATAGATTGAGTCCTAGAGTCATTAAGGGACAGATTATTACTACGGAACCACCCAGAAGCAACATCCAATAGCCTCTGAACATCTGCCCTAGCGACAGAGAAATTGATGTTGCTAGAGAAGAGGGTGGTGTCATCAGCGTAAAGGAGAACACTTCCTGCTAGCCTGTAATAGATATCATTGATAAAAACAATGAACAAAAAGGGGCCCAATATAGAGCCCTGTGGGACACCATGCTCAGTATGGAGGGGAGAGGAACTACCATTGTTCCAGTTTACAATTTGGGACCTATGTGTGAGATAGGACGTGAGGATTCGAAGGGCATCGCCTCGTACCCCGTACCTCTCGAGTTTAGTGATCAAAAGCATATGTGACACGCAATCAAAGGCACGTGATAGGTCGCACAAAACAACGGCCGTTGAATTTTTTGCTTCGAAAGAGTTAATGATTGTCCGAAAAAGGGAGTCCACTGCATCCACTGTGGATCTCCCTCTGCGGAAGCCATATTGGGCAGGAGCAAGAAGGCGATGCTCTTCAAAGTACACATATAGCTGCTCGAGCATGAGGGCCTCAAAAATCTTACCAAAGACAGGGATAATAGATATTGGCCTATAACTGGATACACATTCCCTAATTCCCTTTTTATATACTGGGACAGTTCTGCTGATCTTTAATGTGCTGGGAAAAGTACCATCCCTTAGACATGAATTAACAATATCAACAATCAAGTGGGCAACAATGTGAATACATCTCTTCAATAGATCAACAGACATGTCATAAATGTCCTTACTCTTACTAGACTTAAAACTATTAACAGTGTCAATCACATTAGTAGGAACAATGGGTCTCCACTTAAAATTGAAGGGAACAACAGGAACAGAGGCTAGGCACGTTCCAGGGTCAAGGTTATTGCTGTTAGCTGGGACAGTCAGTGAGTTAGATACAAGATCTTTGACAGAACTTAAAAAATAATTATTGAACTCATCCGCAGAAGCAAAGTCAGTGGAAGATGGTGTAGCTGGAGTCTGCCGACACTTGATGTGATCCCAAGCAGCTCTGCAGGGGTTTGCCGCATTAACAATGGAGTCAGCCACCGCGGTCTGCTTGGCCTCCCTCACCCTCGCTCGATATTCCGAACGAAGTCTCTGCAGTTCTGGCAGCAGTTGTGGCCTATCCTTGGACAAATCACTTACAAGCAAAACAAAGTTTTTCATATGAAGAAGGTCTGGTGTATACCACTCCTTTGTCTTAGGTCCCACAGATTTAGTTTTACTAGGCCTCGGCCTATACTTTTTCATTATGAGCGGAAAACAGATATCAAAGATGCTCTTGAACTTCTTGAAAAAATACTCAAAAGCCGAGGCACCATCAAGAGTACTGATTTCATGGCGCCAACACCCAACCTGGGTAGTCAGCAATTCCACAAAATATTGATGGTTAGATTCATTAAGTTTCCTAAAGGGTACCATCTTAAAAGGAACTTCAGGCTGAGGGCCTACCCCCCAATCAGATACAGTGAACAAGACATGTTTATGGTCAGCTAATTGGTAATTACTGACAGAGGCATTATACATCCAAGTATCAATGTTCGTCAACAGTGTGTCCAGGGGTGAATCACCCCTAGTTGGCTCATTAATACTGAAGAAAACATTGAAACTGCGCAAAATATTTTTGAAATTTTGTGTCTCCTTAGGATAGGTCAGAGGGTTTACGTTGTGGTCAGTTCCAATGACTATGGGGAGTCCAAAGGTTATAAGAAACCCTAAACACATTTCCAAAAGGTAGAAAAACCTCTCAAAACTGCCACTTGGCGAGTGGTACATTGTGACAACAATAAGATCCAGTTTATGTACAATAATACCAGCGAACTCACCATGCAACTCCTCGTTGTAAAGCTCAAGATCAAGCGGCGAGAACTCCCAGGCACTATTGAGATAAAGTCTTCGTTGACTTTTCGATGTCTCCTTCCACGCCTTCGAAAAATCCTTAACTTAAGTTCCGTTATAAAAGTTTTGGTCAAAATACTTGTTAGTAATGTAGGCTAGCATATGTTTGTATACATAGGCTACAATGTGTGACTTAGGCTTAAGGGGGAAAAAAGAGTTAATCAAGGATTCAATTATGTAATGTGGAACGATGTTTTATAGTAAACTTTGATTTTTGACACATTATTTATATTTTTAGGCATATTTAGTGAAGTTCAGTTGAATTTGTTTGAAGATAAATTTTTGGACAATATAGATGACCAAGGATTAAACTCGCTATTATTTGCTCTCAATTTTGAGAGTGGTTTGGAACAGAATCTAAAACTGAACATTAAAAAACAACTCACAAAAGTTGAAAATGTAACTCAGTAAGTATTTCACATAGACCTAGCTGCATGGTAAGTAGGCCTAATATAGTAATGAGAGTACTTACTTGGTTAAAAAATATGTGTTCTACTATACTACATTCATTGTGATGTAAAGAAACATGTCCCTACATTATATACGTTTTTATTGGTTAAGTATAAGAAAAAGTAAATATTTTTATAAAGAAAATGAACATTGTATTTTAAATTTGTATTTGAGAATCTTAAAAATGACCAGGGTCTATATGATTTTTTTAAATACAAGATGTCCCAACCGTTTTATATGGCCTTTAAAATAAAGACAAATAGTCCTAGGCCTGTAGTGGAAGTATACAGAAATATACACAATTGGCGCCTCTATTGATAAATTGCTAGAAAGAATGGTATAACTTAGTTAGATGAATCTGAAACTATCCAGAATTTTCATTCAATATATTATTTTGTAGAACAAACCATTTGTGTAAACTAGGTACTAAAAGATGACGGAAACAAAGGGACAATGGGTAAAGTAGCTACAATCATAATGCAAGTAAAGTCCGTGTCTTTGGATATAATGTTTAAATCTTATGTGTTTGGCCTTGTCGTAGAATTGGTCTGGTTGTTTTCTGCCGATGTTTTGGGGACGTTACAACTCTCTGTAAGGTTAATTTTTTTCAAGAGAAAAATATTTAGCAGAGATCCCACATTAGAAAACAATACTGTAGGCTAGCATAGGATATTTGTGAATGAATATGAGATCATATAACTTAAAGAAAATTGTTAAATGTCTATAGTGGGGCATGTATCTTGGATACAATTCTATGTTTAAAGCCAAGTTTCCTTTAATTTCCTGATATAAGCATGGCAAAATGGTTATCCCTAGGTATATTTTTTTAAAAATTATTTGCATTAGTTTTTTTAAACATCTTTTTATTACTACTTGATTTTAGTTTGTTTAACTTAAATTATTTTTATCTTTGTACTTTTGTTGGTCAGTTTTGAATGAAATAAAGTTTGTTTTAGGTTCAGTTATAAAGTTCTGTCAGAAAAATTATTAGTGATGTAGAGTCTGATGTGGAGGGCCGATTGCCGGGGGCGCGCGCTCACGTCCCAGTACTACCAACAGTTGTTATCGACTGAGCTTGACCTTGGTGATAAGACATTCCTGTCCGACAAATATAATATCACAGAAATATCCTGGGCGATCAAGGCAAGAGCTCAGCTTATAAATTTAAATTATAAACCTTGGGCTGTAAATAATTGTAATTATTAACCTAATTATAACCTGTCCGTGACAGGTTCCGGACAGGGCCGGCTCTACCATATAGGCAAACTAGGCGACCGCCTAGGGCGCCGGTGAACGAGGGGCGCCATCGCGGCGGAGACTTCGCCCCTGATTTTCCGTAAAGTGTTCCCGATCAGCGGTAAAAATCGCCCCTTCATGGCCCTCTAAGCGCCCTAACTTAGCTCTCTAATTGACGGTAAATAGCGCCCCTAATCCTAGTTAAACAGAGTTACCCACTAGCGGTAAAAATCGTCAAAGATCGTCGGTAAATAGCGCTACTGATCGGAGTTAAATAGCTGTACCCACCGGCGGTAAAAACCGTTCTCATTGACGGTAAATTAGCGCCCCTGATTGGAGTTAAACAGCGTCCCCCCGGCGGTAAAAAGCGCCCATGATCGATGGTAAATAGCGCCCTGATTATGACAGCGGTATAGAGCGCCCCCGACCGGTGGTAAAAATCCCCACAACTTACGGTAAACATCGCCCCTGAGCTTCCCAATGAAATAAATCTTTGCATATTCGCAATAAATAAGTAATTGTTGTTCAAATTTTGTTTATAATAAATTTATGAATATTTTTTTTAATTCTAAGTTTGTTTTTCTGATAATAAATTGGTAATAAAAACTTATTTTTACTTTAAACGTTATTTTTTGTAATATGTTGTAACGCCTAAAATAAATGGCTTGAATGTTGTGGGGGGGGGGGGGGGGGGCGCCTATCAACAATTTCGCCTAGGGCGCCAGAAAACCTAGGGCCGGCCCTGGTTCCGGACAAGGGGGCCCCTGTTAACGGACCGTCCGGGTATGTCGAAAGATAGGTACCAAGCGCCTTCGGGAGTGGGAACCCTAACCTTGACTTCGGTCTTGGAAAGGATCATAAAAGCATAAAGCAAGCATAAAAGTGGATAGCCAAATGACTTAGGCCTACCACATTTTATGCCAACTTCGTATGCTGTACCCAATGTCAACTTTGCAACTAGTACAAACCAGCTTTAAAGTTGTCCTGGGATTTTCAACAAATGCTATGCTAGCATGCAGTAATTAAAAAATATTTTTAAAATTGTGTTCTAGATATTAGACAGTCATTGGGATTCTAAAAATAGGCTACTCAAATGACTTCAAATGTACTTATAAAATATTCATTTGAGACATTGTGAATATTTTTACTTCATAACAACCAAGTTTATAAATGTATCAATGATTTTTTCCAGACAATTTGATATTCTGAGCATCGGTATATCCAGCCTGCAGCTGTTTGTACAAATTAATTGGACTGGACCTCCGAGAGAAAGCAAATATGAGTGAGTATGCAATCCTTAAAGTTTTAAAAAATATTGGTAATCTCTCAAAGTACCGTATAAGTTTCAATTTGGTGAATTTTTTTTAGAATTCAATCAAAGGAGGATAACTTTTTTCTTTTCATCCAATCAACACATAGCTACTCTGCCATTAGGCAAAAATTTGATGTGCAGGTCTAATTAAAGGTTAAAATGAAATGCTTAGATTCGCTATTTCATTTTTAATTTATATAACTTCGTGTGATATTGTTCAAATTTTTTACTTGCTTATACCAATTCAATAATTAAATTTGGGACAGTTCATTAATGTTCTGTCTTAGTACATTTTTAGACAAATAAGTATAATTTCGTTCTATGGTAAAGGCAAACTATGGCAAGTTTTAGGCTAACTGTCCCTTGTGTAAGGTAGCTATATTTAAAAGTTTTAAATTAAGTTTTAAGAAATTTTGGAAATTTGTGATAAATTTGGAGTAAATAGTAATGATAATACAAGAGATCTAGGTATTCCATTAACAGATGATTCACTTACTTTTTTTTAAAAAAGGCTTGATTTTTATGGCTTTTAAAGTATTTGAAACAACATCCCCAAGGAAAAATTAAACCTAGATTAAAATTAGTGTTACCAAAGCTTAAAAACTCTTACTAGAAAAAGCATATCAGTGGCAGAGTACTTTGAAGAAGGTCCTCCTGTCAATTGAATTTGAAAGGGTTGAGACTTTATACTGCACACCTGGGTTATGCACGGTGTATTCTTGAATACGGTACATGGATTTTCAAAAAAAAGTCTTAGTTTTCTATGTTAGACCAATTCTGTGAAGTTCTACTTTTGTTAGTTTAGGTTTATAATTCTGACAAAGCACCAGTTTTGCACATGTAGGCCTACAGTAGAGTCCGACTGTACTGGACCCTGTTATTTTGAAAACACGTCTAATCCATTTTTTAATCCATAATGTTTTCTGAAAAATACCTATGTTAAAAATACTTACTTCACTTAAAAATGGGTGTAATCGCTACTGATGCTATTAACTATATGAAATTTACATCTATTAGATGCAATTCTGACGATATTGGGGCCACTTTTCTGTGGTGCGATCATTTAGGCCAACTTTATTACAATGTTCCATTGTTATTTTCCACTATTTAACCTTTGAGAGGACGCTTAGCGGAGGAATCCTACGGAGGAATAATATGGTATGGTACACTGTAAATACTTTATTTGCTATTACAATGATTGTGGAATTAGAATGTAGAATATAATGACAAATAAAGATGTGATTTTTTTATTTTCTGTTTTTACTAATTTTGCAGCATCTGTTATGGTTTTTCCCTTACTTTTTTTTTATTTCAGACTAAATTTTTCCAGTGAGGGTTTTCCTTTTTTGTCTGCTTTTGTTGCTTACAGCTAAAAAACCATCTGAAAAATTTGCATGGTTATTTGGTATGTTTTGTTTGGTATCTGGTAATTTGGATTGTTCTTTTGATAAGGTAGGCTTTGGTATATATTTTTAACACTGTTTCTAATTTTATTTATTTATTACTGGCTGGGTAGCTGAGTGGTTAAAGAGCTCGCCTTTGAATCTGAAGGTAGCCGGTTCGATCCTGAGAAAAGTTAGTGCTTTTTGATGGTTCGATACTGGACCCAGCTGCCTTTGGTCATTGGGCTATTAATTAATGATCCTGACAAATAAAACAGCTGATATTTGTCAGTAACAAAGCTACACCTCATCTGATCCATCACAATCATCACACTCACCCCTTCAGTCATACTCACCTTAAAATACGCACCACAGAGTGTGTCGGTGTTTAAAATAAAGTATCTAAGTATCTATTTGGTTTCGTTACATATTCAAAGACATTATAATGACCATGGTCGACATTCCCCCTGAGTATTAAATTATGAATGGTCATGCCAGAACCATAATCAATAATTTAATCATTGACATGCACTCTAAATGTGCTTTGATAGTAAATTGAGCTCATGGCGTGCAGTTCTGCATGATCACCATATTCACCAACTCGGGACATTAGATTATATTACTCATTATTTTTATGTTATTATTAATCTGTACGAAAGTATCCCCGACAATGAAACACTTGTACTGTTCCCAATTTTGCATTATACACGACACAACTTTAATTCTTATAATTTTATGTTGTTCTTGATTACCGGTACCAAATCAAATCAAATCAAAAATCTCTTTATTGTGACAAAGTAGGTAACAAAAACCAAAAAGCACCAAACAACAACAAAAAACCAAGTAACAAGTACCAAAAAGTAAGTATGATACTGCGCGGAACAGGTAATTCCCATCCCCTACAATGGGCACAACTTTCTCGTACAGGTAGATGTATTTTTAAAACTGAATAAGTCAATAAATTTAAGACTAAAAATACTCACACCAATGCAAATAATGCTTTAATCCGGAAACTGCAGAAACATAGTATGTTTACTTTTTACCGAAAACCAGAAGAGATGGCTGTGAGTAATGCAGTGTGGTAGCAAAAGTGTATAGGAGAAATTATGAAGGTGCAGCATATTACTATTTCAAATTTTATAAAATACCTCTGGATGATCCAATATGCAAATTCCAGTGTGTACAATAAAGTACTTCAATAAAGTACAAAGATACCAAGAATGCCAAACAAAAAATATTTTAAGAAAAAATACCAAATGCTAAAACACAAATACCAATAACAATAATATATTTTACAGAAAATACTACGATTTTTGTTAGAGGGTCGGAAAAGTAGACCTGTTCCTTAAAACCAATAATGTTGCATCCTTGTACTTATAGGCCCTACTCTTTAGTATTTTATAAACATATAAATTTGAGTGTTTAGGTAGGCGCAAACCTAATGTTAGCCTAAAGAAACCGTTCTATTAGGTTCAACAACATCAGAAATAAGTAGACCAATATCCACTTGTAGGCCTATTGGATAAACTGTTCTTAACAGTTTTTTCAAGAATTAGGAAAGGCCTACAGTGTTGTAACTTATGGTTGGTTTTAACAAATATTGGTATTAGGGTAGGATATAACGTAGAGGAACCATTTATAACCACTTTCATATCGCAATATTTATGCTGTAGTGTGCAAGTTTCAATAACTATCCAAATTTAAAGAAAACAAATTTATTTCACAGAAAATTACATAATTTTAGTTGGAGTGTCTGTCAAAGTAGGCCTATAGGCATATTCCTTAAAAACAATAATGCTGCACTCATGTAATACAGACACTCTTTAGTATTTTATAAACATAACAAATCGATTGTTTACTTAGGCCTAAACCTTAGTATTCTAATCAAAGCGTTAACTTATATTAGTTAAACAGCATCAAAAATAACCAAACCTAAACTATCAAAAGTATAGGTTTATACTTTTGGTTTATACAGTCTGGAAACCGGTCCGTCAGGATTGTAGTATGTCACGCTACCGACTGTGCCGCAAATACCGTCGAGCTGTGGGAGAAATGTAAAGCATTACAACGTGGCAACCGACAAATTAATTGAACAATGAATTTCCGATACATCCATTTCTTTTAATACAAATTTAAACAATCTATTTAAACTGAACCTTTAAAATTTTGTCTTAATTTCATAGTAATCAGCTATTTTACATAATTAAGCAACTTTCTTTCCATTTAAAGGATAATACATTATAATAATTGTAAACGTTTTTAGGTACTGGCCATAGTAAACCAAATCCTTCATGAGTTTTTGTTCATCCACTCTGTATTTAGACAAAATACCTCGTGTGTTTACAATCAGCGGATTGAAGTCGTGTAAAATAAAGAAATTGTAAAGGTTTTAATATGTCGATATTTTTAATTTAATAAGTAAGATAAGGTTAAAGTAAATAAAATCTGCTAATATACAAAGGTTTACGTTTTATTTGGTACAAACTGCGTGTAAACCAGTGGAAGTCTCAGACGAACTGTCTAAAGGATTGGAAATGTTGGCTTTTTCTTCATGTTAAATCTCCATAAGAAAAGTTTATTTTTCATTTTTGACCGATTTAACGTAAATATTTTTGAAATATCGTACAAATAAAACCTGCTAATGTAGAACCGAAAATTTATTTTGGTACAACACGCATGTAGGCCTAAATCGGTCCAGTAGAAGTCACAGACTAACTGTCCAAAGGTTTTTCCTTACTATTTTAGAGATATTTTTAAAACTAATTGGGTCCAGATCATCTGACATTTTGGTTGAATTTCAACCATGAGACGATCTCTAGTGAAAATTATTGTATAACCTTACAAAAAACCTATTTCATTTCCTATTTTCTAATAATATGTATTTGTTTGTATTTATGTATTTATAAAAATAAAATAGGCGACCGTAAGTGGTCATACGGGCAAAAAAGTAAGCGGACACCTCCAATTTTCCTATATGGCTATTATAAGCATTGTTATTCATGTTAAACAGTTATATCGTAACATATCTTAGATCTTTTTACATAACCACACAGACTTATTTCAACCTCAGCAACAAGCAGTGGATGGAAAATTGCTGAATTCTGTTCTGATTTTTTATGGATTTAGGGTCAAATTTGATGTCAAAATTACGAAAATATGGCATTAAAAATATTTCCAATAATTTATCTGGGTCAATAAGTGTCCTTTTACAAAACATTTTGAAGCCTCGTTCACACAGCATAACGGTCATGTATGGTTACTGTATGTAAATTTTACATAACATAAAATAATATATTATGGAAAAATATTTAAAAGGAGAGGCTGATATTTTTCTGCTGGGACATGTTTGTCCAAACGAAAATGCTCAGAGATATTGGAGTTGAAATATTGTTCCATGTTTTTCTTACAGGAAATTCAAAATTTCAATTGCCATTATGTCCTAAACCGTTAGGATTTCGGTAAAAGTTAAAATATAAAGATCAAAGTCTTAAAATTACGTGTATAATCTAAAAATTTCACACAAAGTGGGGGTTTGTGTTTAAAATTAGTGACTTCCGGTCTGGAAAGGTGACTTCTGGTACAAGCAGTACATTTAAATTAGTGTCAATCGATAGAACAGAACTGATTTACGTATAATGGCACAGTTGGTTTTTGTTAAAAATAATTCTGTAAGTTTTAAACATTCCATTAGAAGCTACGGTACGTATTATTAAATTACATAATCATAAAATTATAATTGAAAATAGGTCTACAACATTAAATTTACGTTATCACCTCTCATTATGCAACATTCATCATTGTCGTTTGTCCAAATTTTACAATTAATCAATAAAAAAAAAAAACAAGATAAACTAAACGTAAAGGTGATTTAAGTACGTTGGGATGCACCATCATTTATTGTGGTGAGGTTGGCAACGTCGTCGTGTGTAGCGCCACTAGCGGCGAAAGGCGGAGGCTGCCACGCTTGGTTAGGGAATTCCGAGTTAGTGAATTCCGCTGGGCGACAGTCAGCCACTTCCACCCTACGCACATTGGAATCCACTAACTGGTGGTTAGGCAGTTCCTTGGTTAGCCAGTTCCGGCTCGTGACACGAGTTAGGTAGTTCCGAGATTGCCAATTCCATCGTCTCTTTGTGTATTTATTAAAAACCCGGAGGAAACCTCATTAAGCGAGAGATGGCGTTAAAAGTTTTAAGCGACCTTTGGAAGGTTAATATGGTTACATCACTAGCGAACACATTCTTTGTGTATGACAATCATAGTGTTTGATATCAGATGCCCTGTTTTAGTAGCGGCAGTATAGTCAGTATCAAGCACTTTCTATGAATTCTGTCTATTCTGAAAATTTGCTCAACCTAACAATGTCCAATCCTGATTAGTTTGGATTACAGTGACTCTAGAATACAAATGTATTTGCTAATAAATAAATTTAAATTTGAATTTGAGGTCGCCGATACCAAGGTTTCGCAAGGCAGTGTCTGATGCTGTCGACATGTCCGAGACGGAGTGGATGGATCGTCTGGCCGCAGAGTTGGCTGGGGACGGGGAAGCCATTTCTCCCAACATCCGCGCTCTTGAGTTGCTGCTGGTCGCACGAGCCATACTCACCTCTGGTGCCTTCGATGGAATTGTGAGTCCAAAGCGCAGTTTTGAAAATCCAACATAAAGAAAGTATTTTTCTATTAGCAATGCCACCAACTTATACTGCTATTTTGTTCTTTTACTTTGTACTGCTATATGGATTGAGTATTTAGATCATATTGCTTTTGGTGTGCGTTATAAAGCTATCACTTTTAAGTTGCTTCATTTAAATATGTCCAAAAACTGGTAATGCCACAGACAATAAGTCAACTTTTATTAGCTGACTGGGAAAGACCTTTTAAATTAATGATCATAATAAAATAACATGAAATAATTCACTCAGTTTTATGTTGGACTTTTATTAAAAACCTAGTACCGGTAAATTAAAAACTCTAATTTTATGTTTTTATTTAGTAGGTAAATAAAAACGTGTGTTTTTAGATTCAAATTTATTTATAGTTCATTTAAATGCATTTTATGTTATATGATGTTTGGAATTTGCAAATGATCAGTTAGTAGTTAGAACTAGTGTACTCGTTGCTTGAAATAAAGCAATATTTAGTTTGGATAAAGATAAAGTTGTAGTTGACTTTAAAGTAAAGATGGATGAGATCGGATTTTTAGTTCAAGACGATACGAGATTTTTAAATTCTCATAAAATTTTGAGAGGAGATCGAGACGGGATTTCCCTTCTCATAATAAAGGGAAGTGTCAGTTTGGAATTTTAATTTGATTTTGTAACATTTTTAAATCCTGATTTATGACTGATAATATACGAAACATGTAAATTATTACAGGCATGACTAATTTCCAACTTTTATTTAGTATTATCTTTAAAATACATCACTCAAACAAATATTACGTATTGTATTACAGATAACTCTGAAACATAGGCTAAGATATGGTAATAAGAGTTAGGATACAACATTGAAATTACAAAATTTACCAGACTAAAACACCATTTTTATTAGTTAAGTATTAAATTACAATTTCAATCTTGTGTTTTGCTACCTTCAGTTAAATATGTCTCACACTTGTCATGATTGACAAAACTTCTCAAAAATACAACGTCAAAACAAAAATTATAGTAAATGAAGTGAAACTAGTGGCTCATAGGGGCAAAAGCCCCTAAAATTAAAATAACATGAACCATGACGTATTACCATTTCTTCCACAACGAAGGTTTCCAGAAAATTTAATTTTAATTTGAGGTATATAATATTTTAACCATACCGTTTGAACACACCATTGGCCCCCAAGTACTCTTATCAATCCTGTACTACAGTATTAGGTCACCCGTTTGTCAATGCTCGATTTTGTCTGTTGTTAAACTCATATCGATCTATGGAAAATAAGTTTTGAAAGAAATCGTAGTCCCTTAATTGAGCTGTGACGGCTTTATAATATAACATAGAAAAGCGGCAATAAAAAAACATTGATTTTTAGCCCCTGTCAGTTTTTTTTTATTTTTTTTTTTTTTTGTTTTAGTCACAAAATTAAACACCTCAAAAGCACCTCAAAATGCATCTTCACTTGCTGTGAATATTCATCCCTCCTAATCAAAACTCTTAATTTTGTGTAAACAAAGCAGATTTTTTTAAAATCACTACATGGAGAATCTTTAAGGAGATCCTTTCAGAAAATAATCATTCTTATAATTTCCCATTTTGTTGTAAAGTTTTTTACCTGCTGCATTTTCCTCTAGTATGTAGGACATGTCTTTGATTTTAACTCGTCTTCTATAATCCTACAATCTATGGAATGACTAAAAGGTTTCTCGGAAAATTCAGCTAACAGAATACCAAAACTTCACTGACTGATACACTTTAAGTATCAATTAATGTGTCATCGTCATTTAATATGATCATTTGACACTTTTCGTCTTAACATAAGACCAAAACAATGGAAATAATGTTGGTGTTTCTCAAACCACAATTCATCGCCCATTGCATCTCTATCAACGATCAGAAAGCATTTTATGATTTGCATACACGCTCAGTTTTTTTTTACAATTTAAATAATAGTAACAACAGTAAAATCAGCAGTCAATTTGTAATAGTATGTAAGGTTAACTTTCCTGGTAGAATTTTTAGTAGCTCAAAGCAACAAAACGTCTTATTATAGTATTACCACTCTAGGGTTAATTTTTGTCATTTGGCTATGAATCAAAACATATGTTCTTTACTAAATTTATCATCTGTCTCTCGTTTTAAAATAAAACCAAAACATATGTTTCAATGTACACAAAGAAGACATTTTTCGAATCCCCATGCTATTCTTAAGGAGGACGTTTTACTATATTTCTCATTTCCTTATAATTTTATGGATACGCTTTATGGGACCGAAACCTTTAATTTGAGACTCCTACCATCTTCCTGCGATTTGTAAAACGCTCTCAATTTTGCTCAAGAAATTTCGCTTAGAGAATTATTGTATAGATTGCTTCTCTTGGTGTGAATTATTTTGTTATCTTCACTCAATGTTATCATCTGTGTCTCATTTTGAAATTAAACCATAACACATGTTTTAATGTATACAAAGCAGACGTTTTTTTAATCCCCATGCTATTCTTATGGAGGACGTTTTACGTGATTTCTCATTTCCTGTTAACATCATGGACACGCCGATAGTTTTCCCTCGTGCAGGGGACCGAGACCTTTAATTTGAGACCCCTCCCATCTTTCTGCGATCTGTATGACGCTCACAATTTTGCTCAAGAAATATCGCTTACAGAATTATATATATAGATTATAGTGAAAATTATAGTTATGAAGTGAAATTAGCATAAGTTTATCATAACTACCCAAACATAGACAAAAATTATCAATAAAAACTAAAAAAAAACTTTTAATTATGTAAAATTTTGGGATGTAAATTTACGAATAGGAAAAATAAAACACTTCACCTTGCTTCAAAATCATGTAAGCCTATTTCAGTTTTAAATTGATAGTAAAACAGGCCTTTGCAATTCGTAGATTATTTATATACCTACAGTTTTTTTTAAAGTTATTCACCTAATATTTCTCGTCTTGAAAAATCTTGAGGAAAATAAACCCCATCTCCCTTAACAAGATTTAAAATTTCTTAAAAAATTGAGAAATTTCGAGACTTTACAAAGTAATTTTTGTTAAATATAATTGTTAGTAAATATTATTTTTGTGTATTTGTCGTCTTTGCCAAGATGACCTTGTTCTTACATATTATGGTTTAACCCCTATTCATATAGAGGGGTCAAATTGATCAACACCCCTAATTGGCTGTCATTAGAAAATATTCAAATAGTAAGAGTTAGACCATAGCTGACCGTGCTTCATCATAAAATTTTAAGTGATTAAATTTGTATTTAATGATAACACCCTAGTAAGCTCATTTGCCTCTACCATTACTCGCTTCCGAATAACAAAGCGAATTAGTTTATTTCTGAAAACGTAAGCTTTTAAGAATTAAAATTGTAGCATCATAATATTTGATTGAAGATAATTTATTAATATAACCAATATAGTGGCAATGAGACGGATAATGTGACCAGCCCCTAGCACTCATGTGACCATTAAACCACTTTAAATTGCATTCAGTGAACACCATGGGTTATAAAAAGCAATCAATTCTCTTGATTGGTCGATTATGCATGATGATGGTACGATCAGCTTTTAATTTTCGAACCAACCATAAGTTTATTAAACAGAGGAACTCGTAGTTTTTGTTAATATTAAACCAAATTTTTCTATAGCAATGCCATTCTAATAGATCGTCTTCACTCATTTGTGTAGTCAGGCTATCGTTTTAAAATAGGTAGGGCGATTTACATTATATCTCATTTCCTTGTAACATTTTGGACACCCTGTTAGTTTTTATAAGTTGCTGGGACCAAGATCTTTTATTTAAGAGATCTTGATCTTGAAGACTCCTATCATTCTAAAATTTGTGAAACGCTCACAATTTTGCAAATTTTTTTGCTTACATGTAAATGCATTTTGTTAATCAGTATCCTCAATGGCTTTACATAACCTATTTTGTATGAATTGATAGATACTTTTGCTGGTGTTCTGTGTTTATTCTGTCACAGCTTATAAACTTTATAATAAATCAATTTCTATACCAATGTTAATCTAATGGAAAAATTACAAGTTATAAGGGGTTGCAGGGCCCTTACTTTCAGTTGGATGTTTACCAATTTATTTTAGAAACAACTTCACTCTGAGACAAGGTAACCAGCGTGAAGTTACCTTGTCTCATCTTATATTGGGCATCTTATATTGGTGATGAATAATAATTGGGCATCTATTATGTGAATAATATATTAAAATCCAATTACTCCAAAATCATTAAAATCTGTTGAAAAATGTCGGAGGAGTTCCTTGTACAAAGCACCATATCGGGTATTAAATATGTATAGATGCTGTAGCACTAGTTTTACCACATTCTTATTTTTGTGATCACACAAAATGTAATGTTGAGTGTTTACCATGAAGGTGAGTGCGCAGTGGTGGCAGTTGCGGTGTCTGTTTATCCACCAACAAGTGTTGGAGGAGCGGTCACCCTGTCTGCACGATCAGCTGGCAGGACTGCTAGATCAGCTGACCAGTTGTGAGGCGGTGGCTGCGTCGTCTGCTCTCAGCGCTCAGTTACAGCTGGAGGCTGCAAGCATTTGGCTGCACTACCGTCATGTCAGCAAGGCTGGGGAAGCTATCAGGGCTGCCAACAAACTGCTCGGGCTCGATCTCAATCTTGTCGGTGAGTTTTTACTTTACCTGAATTATTTTAACTACAACCACAAGGTGTTGTTCCAAATTTAGTTTTGCCTAACATTGTTCTAAGGGAATAAAGTAGCCTAAGCTTTTTTAATGTGTTGAACTGAGACTCAACACATTGAATGATTTTGCACTCATCTATCCTGATGAAAGTCCAGGGGAGTTCTATTAGTTGAGTTCAAAGAGAGGATACCATTACTATATCATGCAGAAACTTAGTATTGGTAGATTGGTAGATACATCAGTTTTTTTTTTTTTTTTTTTTGTGGTATGCAAATAAAAAGTTTACATTAAACAAATTTATTTTTTATTCATTCGCTTGGAAATTATTTAATTGTTGGTTCTATCAAAACATTATTTGTTACTCAAATCTTGGATATTTGGCTTTATAATACTCTTACCAGTGCAAGCCAACAGATAAAAATTTTGGTAGTATATTATATTTATTCATCAATAGTACAAAAATGGTTAAAATGACCCACTTTAAAACGTTAAAAGTATGAAATAAAATTTTGAAAAGTACATAATTGTCCCACATGCTTGTTAAATGCATTCATTCTATAATTCAGTGGGGCTGACTTGATCACAAGGCGCGTCAGGCGCTAGCGCTTTTCGTGCTCCCCGTACGTGTACGTTAAATGCATTTTAGTTGCTAAAAATAATCACTTTGCGAAATTTCCATTGAGTAAGTTGTAAAGTAACCTGCAATTTCAAGTTATATTTAAATCAATTAAATTTCCTTTTCATTACTTCTAGTTATGATTATTGTTGACCACATTCTTGTTTCTCATAGGAGCTCTCGGGAAAAGGACCAAATTTCAAGAAAAGGAAGTGGCTCAGTTGACTTTGAACGTGAATGTTGATAGAGATTCAAACAATGACTCAGGTTCAAATGAAGTTGCTGTAGAAGGTGAAAATGTTATCAACCTCCCTAAGGTACGGTAAGACAATTAACAAAAGATGTACTTTAATTTCTCTTCAGACATGTCTTTCACTGCTTGTTACGGTACGAAATTAACTTTTGAAAATTTAAAAATCTTCACTTTAATTTTGAGCTGTGGGCGAGTATTGTATTTTTGGAGCAAAGTTGAGTTGAGTCGAGTAGTAAGTAGAATATTTGAGGTTTTAAGTCAAGCAGCACATGAACATAAAAATATTGAAAATTGTCTTAAAGTAACTAGCCCACTATAACCAGCCTATTCTAAAGTATAAAAATATAAGCTTACTACTATACTAAATAACAAGCCTAATAAGCCTACCAATAATCACTGAAAGTTTAATTGGCCTAAAAACAATGTGAAGGAAAAAATATGGGTTTATAAATTGCTGATTAAAAAAAAAAAGACTGAAGTTGAAAACTTGGTTTTTAACAAAAGGGCCTAAAGGAATGTACCGAATAAAAATATTGAAAAGTTAGCCTATAACCATCATTTAATGTAAAACATAAGAATCCCCTGTTTCAGTTACTTACTTACTTCACGTCTCACTTTCATGTTTCACACTTTTCACGTTTCACTTGCTTTGAAATGCTTCCAAGTAAGAGATTCACAGTTTTTGTATTAGGCATAAGTTAGGCCTACTTTGTTTCACAAGCATAGACGACCCGAATGCTACAGCTAAATCACTTTTTAATTTATGACGTTATAATACTAGTCAATGTTAAACAACTCTCCCGGAAGACCCAAAGCTCTAACAGGTCATAATGTACAGTTATTGTCATATGTATATTGGACTATTATTATACTGGCTTAAAGCCATATTCATAATCACTGTAATGTTGGCACCACTGTAACTTCCGTTCCCAGAATACAGTTCAGTTATGGCGTTATGGCTACAATGATGTGTCTTTGTATTAATCCCAGCCCATCCAACTTCACATGGCGCTGGTCGGTAGTTTATTACCAGTTTTAGTTAAATTAAAGTCAGTAGTTTTTTACGACAATGGAGGCAGTCGTCAAACCACCACGGGAGCTGGTCTTCGAAGAGGGCAGTACGACGGACTGGCCACAGTTCAGGAAACATTTCGAAACCTACATGGAAGCCATCGGAGGAGATGAGCTCAAGCTAACCGAGAAAAGAAAATGTGCAATTTTGATGCACATAATTGGTGAAAGGGCAGTCGAAATCTACGAGACATTTGAAAACAAGAAAGAAACTTTAAAAGAAGTTTTGGACCAGTTAAAGGAATATTTTGTTCCCAAAGTGAACCTGACCATGGAACGTTACAAGTTTTTCACGTATACACAAGAAGACAACCAAACGGTAGATGAATACGCTACATTGCTTCGACAGAAAAGCAAATTTTGTGAGTTCAAAGAACTGCAAGAGAGCCTAATCAAGGACAGAATAATTTGTGGTTTGAAAAGCTCAGCGCTTAGAGAACGGCTTCTCAGAGAGACTGACCCTGACCTTAATAAAGTACTTAAGATCTGCAGAGCAGCAGAAGTATCACGACAACAAGTGGTGGAGATGTCAGGCGAGAAAAAAGACAATCCTGTCAGCATCGATAAAGTGGGAGCGAAGAAGGCTGAAACGTACAAGAAATTTAATTCACTGAGGTACCCTAGCAGCAGTAGGCCTAAGCCTACTTCCTGGGCGAAGCAGCAGGGAGAAACCTGTTCCAGTTGTGGGTATGTACATCCCAAAAACAAGTGTCCGGCATTTGGAAGACGGTGTAACACATGCAAGAGATTCAATCATTTTTCTATGCAGTGCAGGAGCAAGGCGAAGCAAGGACAGTACAGGGGTAAAGTAAACAACAAACCTGTTCATGACCTAGAGGTAAATTTTGAAAATTCTTGTAATGTTAGTGAGCCTAGCTCTGAAAATAATTTGTTTTTAGGTTCCATTGATGAATGTCAGGCTAAGTCAAATGATTCTTTAAATAAGCCTAAGCCTAAAGATTGGAGAGTCAAATTAAAAGTAAATAATAGCTATGTTAGTTTTAAGCTAGGTACAGGGGCTCAAGCTAATGTGTTACCATTAAAGGTATTCAACCAGTTGTGTATCAAGACTAAGCCTATTTTAGAGTCTGATTCAAAGCTCACTACATATTCTGGTGAAACTTTGCCTGTCATCGGTAAATGTATCCTAAGAGGCCATTATGGCGATGTTTCTAAGGTCTTAGAATTTCATGTTGTTGATGTAAATGCACCTCCATTGCTAGGTTTGCAATCTTGTAAAGATTTTAATTTGATACAGCGTGTACAACCTTGTAAAGTCAATCAAGTTCTCGCTGTAAAGGATGAACCTTTAAGCGTTGAAGTTAAAACCATACTTAGTGACTACAAAGAGCTCTTTGAAGGTATTGGTTAAATTGAGGGTAAATATCATATCACAATTGATAGTAATGTCACACCTGTTGTACATCCTCCGAGAAGGATACCTTTGACATTAAAGGATAAAGTAAAATCTGAGTTGGATAGGCTAGTATCAGAAAATATCATTGCTAGTGTAGATTACTCTACTGATTGGGTAAATTCTCTTATTGTAGTAAATAAGCCTAATGGTAAATTAAGATTGTGTCTTGATCCGAAAGATTTGAACTTTGCCATTAAAAGAGAGTAATTATCCTTTACCAACTATTGAGGATATAACTGGACAATTGAAAGGTGCTAAATGTTTTAGTATATTGGATGTTTTTAATGGCTTCTACCAAATTGAGCTAGACGAAGCAAGCTCTGATCTTTGTGTTTTCAATTCCCCTTGGGGGCGATTTAAATTTTTGCGATTACCTTTTGGGATAAAATCCGCCCCTGAAGTTTTTCATAAGAAATTCAAAGAAATATTTGAAGGTTTAACTGGGGTTAGTTCATATATTGATGATCTATTGGTATGGGGATCAAGTGTAGAGGAACATGACAATCGTTTGAGACAAGTCTTAGAGCGAGCCAAAGTAAAAAACGTTCGGTTTAATTTAAGCAAATGCAAATTTTCACTTGATAGAGTCACGTACATGGGTCATGTTCTGTCAAGTGATGGCGTATCAGTAGATGAGCGGAAAGTTGAAGCTATTAAAAATATGCAAGTGCCTTCATGTAAAAAAGACGTTGAACGTTTTTTAGGTTTAGTTACATATGTAGGAAAGTTTATTCCTAAGTTGTCAGAAAAAACTGCTCCATTGAGAGTATTGTTAAGAAAAGATGTTCAGTGGCATTGGGAAGATGCCCAAATTAAAGCATTTGATGACCTCAAGAATTGTTTGGTAAGTAAGCCTATATTGCAATATTATGATTGTAACAAACCTGTCAAAATATCTGTTGATTCAAGCCAAAATGGATGTGCTGCAATTCTCATGCAGGATGATTTGCCTGTTGCTTATGCATCAAAAGCGTACAATCAGACACAAAAAAGGTATGCAAACATAGAAAAAGAGTTACATGCTGTTTTATTTGGTTGTGAAAAATTTTATGAGTATATCTATGGTAAAAAAGATGTTGTAATTGAGTCAGATCATAAGCCTCTCGAGGTTATTTGTAAGAAGCCTTTGCATCAGTGCACTGCTAGAACACAAAAATTTGTGTTCTAAAAATTTGTAAAAACCCTATGTCCTTACAAAAATTTGATTTCACACTTGTGTACAAGTTAGGTAAAAGTTTGTATTTTGCGGATACGTTACTAGAGCATATAGGTTAAGAACATCTGATGGTAAAGAGTTTGTGCGTAACCACAGGTTTATATTTAAGGTTCATGGTAAGGATTTGTATCAGAACACAGAGTTAAACTTTGATTGTGACAACAATTATAAGAGCAAATCATTGAGTCCTAGGCCTAGAATGTATTCTCCAGATTTTGTACCTCAAAGTCCGAATAGGCCTAATGTAACTCCGGTTAGGTCTTCACCAGGTACAATTCAGGCAACGCCAACAACATCAAGGTCACCTTATAGAACCCGTTTTGGGCGACCTATTGTCAAACCATCCAAGTTAGACTTATAACTTGTTTAAGGCCTATTTTGTTACTTAAAAGAAAATGTTTTGTTTATTAGGCTAGTTGTGTTAATTGTGTAGGCTACGGGTCAAAAGCCTACATGCATAAATTTGAAGCCAATTATTTTTATATAATGTTTATGATGAAATTTTTATTTGTATTAAGGTATTAAGGTACAGTGTTTTAGTTGTAATTTTCTTATTTTCCCGAAAGAAGAGGGATGTCATATGTATATTGGACTATTATTATACTGGCTTAAAGCCATATTCATAATCACTGTAATGTTGGCACCACTGTAACTTCCGTTCCCAGAATACAGTTCAGTTATGGCGTTATGGCTACAATGATGTGTCTTTGTATTCATCCCAGCCCATCCAACTTCACAGTTATTAACCGAGAAATTTTTTTTTTTTTTTTTTGCTTAGTTACCTTTTTAACACAATTTTTTACGATTGATATAAGCAGCAATAATGATATTACAAGTAACATCGTAAAGTGGTACATTATTAAACTAAATATAAACCTGTTGTTTAAATAGTTCATTGTAAGGCAAGAGTCGCTTTATGATTAAGGTTCTAGAACACTGAGAGCTTGGCATTTAACATAGGTAGTGTTATAGCAGTAATCACGCAATTACTCATCAGCTGATTGTACCATTATGACTCATGTTTTAGATTCTTTATGTAAGTAGAGTAAAATCTAATGTGAACGAGAACTACGATTAAATCAAGCACCAGCGGGCGTGGCTACGTGTTTGATGGGTGACCGGGGAATCTTATCAAAATTTTGACTTTGACTTTGACTTTGACCTATAAGTGGTCAGCATGTTTATTACTTTATTTTTCAATGGTTTACTGAATTTAAGTTAGTTATAGATAAAATGGTGGATGTGATTATTGTATTCAGCCTTTAAGCCACTCGTGACATTTAGAACACTCGCGATCTCACTCGCGGCTTAGAGGCCTTCTTATTTACAATCATTGGATAAACTACTATCATACCATTTCGGCTGTCCGAATTACATATTTTACTCTCTATTCAGCTCTCCCAAGTTTAAATATGTACATTTGCCTGAAACACCAATTTTGCCTGTAGGACGTCAAGCTGGAAGATGACGTGAGGCTGAGTCAGATAAAGTTCTCCGATGACAGGGTCGGACAGTTTCCTCTTTTATCGGCGGCAGAGCAAGCTGCAGTTCTTGCTGCTTGGTAAGTATTTTATACTTGCCGAATACCTATAAATAATTGGCTTCATTACAAAAATGTACTCGGGGGCCAAGCACTTGTTCGGTAAACTTAAACAATTCTTTGAAGTAATAATATCAGTCACAGATGATACGCTGCAATGCCAAGGCAGGTTTTTTATGTTGATGTGACTCATCCAGCTTGACGGAACAAGGGATCAAATTAAGGTAAAGTTAAAATATATATGGTAGGCCTATTGTTATAGGCCTAAATGTTATTCTTGTAGGTGGAGGAAAAATGTTGTGTCCATCAAGGGACTAAAGTACTTTTTCTCCCTCAGGGAAATTGTCGCCCTCGGCTTCGAGTTTGGGCGACAACAGTTTCCCTTCAGGTAGAAAAAAAGTGTACTTAAGTCCCTAGAAGCACAAATAACTATTATATACGTTGCCTGTCCCCATGGAATCAATGCCTGCTGCTGCAGCTGATTTTCTCATTTAGCACAGGAAATAAGTTCTCAGGTAAAAACAAGCTTATTGCATCCTTATGAAACATCAAATATGTAAGAAATGTTCAGTCTAGGGTTAAAATATAAGTTTGAAATGTATTTTGAATTAGGTCTAGTTATTTGTGTTATAATTGACTTACATAAACGAAGAATAGAGATTCTTTCTGTAATTTAGGTACATAATTTAAAGATATATTTATATTTATTTATATTTATTTTTTTATATTATATTTATTTATATTATATTTATATATATTATATATATATATATTTATATATATATATAAGAAGGAAGAAAGAAGAAAGAGATAGAAGAAAGAAGAATCAAGGAATACTATGGAAAAATAATTGAAAAGACTTAGTGAAATAAAATTGGCAATGAAACGTGTAAATTGAGAAACAAAGTAAAGGACTTGAGTAAACTCCCCAAACTATGTACATTCCCATACAATGTTAAATATTGTCAGAGGAATAAATGTTATTATTATTATTATTTATTTTACAGCATGCACAAAAAAAAGAGTCAGCCTAAGGATAGACTTCAATTTGAAGAAGTTTTGCCCTACTTGACAGTAAGTGATTTTAAGTATGATGACAGATCATCAAATCACTCCTTCCATTCTATCTAGTAATAAAATTTATTTCTATAAAATGCCTAGAAGTTGATTAAGAATGCCAAGAATTTGCTCCTAGGTCCTGGAATACGAAACAATTCAACACTGATGTGTTTTGCTTGGTGTTGCATTGGTCTATTAATGAATTTTTAACATTTAAGTTTAATATGTAAGTGATTAACTGAAGATTAATGAGCAATAAAGTTAAATAAGAGAGTTTCCATTGGTTCAAAATGAATCAGTAGAGTTCATTGGCACACATTAATTCAATCAAAAGAAGACTGAAAATTTTAATATAGTCATTAACTTGCTGCTTCCCATTTGTAGAAACATACCACACCACAGAATGTGTCGGGGGTTTTTATTCAGTACGGTAACTTGCGTTTGTCATTTTAATAAGTAAAACTTAGTAGGTTTTTCTAGCAGCACTGATACTCGAGTAGCAAGAGCACTTTCAGTATGTCACCATTGCCTACTTCAAGTCAAAGCATATGCTAAAATAATAGTGACATTTAAAAACCTGAAATAAGCAGTGAATTTTGCAGCCTTTTAGAGTATGTAGTAAAAATTAGTCGACTTTGTCCAGGTTTCCATATGTTGATTTGTTAAAAAAATAAACACATCAAATCAGTCTGACGGTATTGGTGAACTATCACTGGATGGCTTCTACTCAATTTCTTGTTGGTTTTCGACAATTCATATGCTAAAACTGAAATTTTAAGTTTTATTTGTTAACTTTTAATTAGTGTTAATTAGTTGGTTATTCCAGTGCCTAACCAGCCAGCCGCGGGTTTGGTCGCTCCAGATGTCGGCTCTGCTACAAAGGTCCAAGCTTGACTCTGAGCACAGACGGACGGTTGAGAGAGCTCTCATGCAATTCCAGGTTTGTCCCGGTAAAATTCTAAACTTGATATTATTGACTGTCTTTTATTCAACTGATAATTTAGATATCAAGACTATAAAAAATTGTAGTTTTGTAATTAGTATCAGGGGGACCGAGCTTATGCTCGGTGAAATTATTATTTTCGTTTCTCACACATAGCTCGTTCGCTCCTCTCCATCGCCCTTTGTCTCTTTATGACGAGCTCATTTGCTTCGCTCACTCACCAGGCCGAAGGGTGCTGCACCTTGGTACAATTTTACTAAACTACAGATTAAAGTTGGAATACATTTTAGCGAATTTCCCTATAGGGAATACGCTATTACGGTAGTAGTCACGGTAAGACCTAAGCCCGGGACCATGATACTTTTTCGTTTTGAGGTCCCTAGAAGCCAAAAACACCGTTCGTTCAAATTGATATATATCTATGTGTCCGTGAACACGATAACTTTTGAACGGAACCTCCGATTTTGATGAAATTTGGTACAGGGGTGTAAGCCAGCGCCTACTAGGTTGAGTTCGTGAACCAGAATGATCGGACCATGGGAACGGGGTTTTATGGAGTTTCAAAGGGGTCAAAAATGGGTTTTTGGAATTTTTGGACCTTAATTTTTAAAATTCATCAATTTTAACTGAAACCATTTAAAAGAGCTTAAAAAAACAAACAATTTGGTATTTTGAATTTTTATCATAGCATAACTGGTTACAGGGAAAATCCAAAAATGTGTTTTCCATGTTATTCTTATGGGAAATCAAGAAACCCTGTATCTTGGTTATTATTGACATAACTTAATCAAATTTGGTAGATACATTATCTATATAAGGTTTAACTTATACTTGCTTACAAAACCCATATGGCGTCAAACCTACATACTGACCCCCATGGGGTTTATGGGAAAAATAAAAAATTCCCAGAGTTTGATACAATTTTGTGTTTACATTCACTAATTATTGATTAACTTAGATTTTCTAACAACACCCAATGGCAGCAAACCTACATACTCGATCCTATGGTGTTTTTTATGGGGAAAGTAAATAATCTGAAATTCCATTAAAAATTCGCTGAGTACGCAGGTCTGCTGCGACGGGGGTATTTTTTTATATCTACAGTTTTCGATTTTTTTTTCAATTTAAAAATCTCTATAAGGATAACATGGAAACTTTGAAGGGCTCTAGTACGATAACCGGATTTTTCCCAGTTAAGATACCAGCTCCAATCAATTTTTCGTGGCCAAAACACCCATATAAAAAAATCAAAAATCCTTGGAGCGAAAAAAATTTGTTTGCCTGTACCGGTACAAACAGTGCTTTTTTTAGAGTATAGGATAATAGGATGAGATATTGATAAAACTAAGTACTACCCTGTTCGTGTGGAAACATTTATTTAAAACTATTAAACCCAGAAACATGATTTGAATCTCTTAAGGCCATTTTCAAGCTAAACTTGAGTAACAAATTACATAACCCTAATAAAACTATGAACATTATATAGTATAACTATAGTCATTGTAGTATAATATTAAACAGAAAATTCTTTTTCATACTATAATAGTTGCGTTTTTAGTTTTATCATGATTATGCAATATTGTGCTCAATTTTAGCTTGAAAATGGCCTTAAGAGAGCGGAAACATGATGCTGGATTCAATAATTTAAAATTAATGTTTCTACAAAAACAGGGTACTCAGTTTTATCAATATCAAATAATTATAATTATAGTAGCCCTAAAATGTAAATCTGTTCTAAATTTAAAGATTATATTTAAATAAAAAAAATTGTCTTTAGATTTTTATCTTTAGTATAACTTATGTTTATAAAAAGCACTATCTCTGCATGAAAAAATTACTTTTGTTGTGAGGAAATTGTGTATAAAAATTATTAATACCAAACATGGTTACAAAAACATGAACAAAATACTTTGACTCCACATGCATTTTTCTCTTTATATTTTATATTTACATTAAGTAAAGTTGCAGAGATAATTTAAATATTGTTTTATTATTATTCTATTTGGTGATTATCATTGTGTGTTAGCTGTAAACTATTTGTTCCTCCGCTGATTTGTCTATGCATTGTTTTCATTGATCTCAGGCAAGAATTTCTGTAAAAATCACTTCAGTATTAATCATTCTGTGTTGGAACAACCATATCGTAAACAATCAACGACGGAGGAGTTTTGTTCACAAAAAACAGCCCTCACGTAATATAAGAGATAGTATAGGTTTCATGATACTCTTTATGAGGTTCTATACCAAAGAGAGCTCGGCATTTGACTTTTGAAAAGTTGTGTTACTATAGCAATTACACAATTCGCACATCGGTTGATTGTTCCATTACGATTTGTGTTTTAGTTAGTTAATACGACTAACCTCAAAAGAGTGTGATGTAATGTGATCCAGTATAGCTAGGATAATCGGACTTCTACTGTACTATAATGCAGCAGGATAAGACTGTTGTGTGCTCCGCAGGCGTTGTCTGACTGTGTGCGGAGTGAGTCTCCGCCCGCCGGCACCCGCCTGGCCTGGGTCTACGCCAGCCACCTGCCGCCCGCCTGGCGCCTGGACGCCTTGCTAGCTCACTGCTACGTCTCGCTCGGAATGGTCCAGACAGCACTCGACGTCTTCCTCTCCCTCGGACTCTGGGAGGAGATTGTCGCCTGCTACAACTATCTGAAACTGAGGCATAAGGTGATGGATAGTTTTAAAATAGATTACTGCCATTATTTTGTGACTGCTATGACATTGAACATGGTTTAGGCTAAACTTGCGATTTAATCACTTAAGATTTTAAGATGGTTTTAAGGTTTTAAGATGGTGATAAACTTAAGATTTTTTCACCATCTGATCCCTACAATTGAAAACCAGAGTACAGTAGAAGCTCTCTTAACTGACCCCTAAGGGGCCAGACTATGTTTGAATAAGGAAAAAGGTTAGTTAAACCTAATAATACAAATAAATATCTGTTAAATCACTTAAACACATGAAAAGTTATGAATATTGTTGCAAAGCATTCTATTGTTCTTAACACAAAACAATTACTTAATAAAAATTTATCAAACACAATTGGCACAGTAAACAATGCCTACACAAAATATTAAGAGTAACTCACCACATTTGACTTGCTACGAATACATATGATCAACCTGTTGAAACATGAAAATTATTTTTAGATCATTATCGCAACATTAATCCAACGGTCGTTCAATCTGACAGACGGTTGATCCGAGTTCGGTTAAGAGAGCTTCCACAGTAGTTAGTATTGACTATACCTAAATTTTTAGGTACAGTCGGGAAATCTGTTTTAGAAATGAAGCATAATATGGAACTTACCAGATTAAAGGTATTGCTACTTCAGCAGTTTTTGTGGTAGAAAGAATCCAATTGAAGATGTAATTTATTGATAATTCACTAAAAATCTATTAAACCTGTAACCAAAGCACCTCTAATCTACCACCCTCCACCATAGCATTCAAATTGTTAATGTTAAAAGCTTAATTTTGTATCAAAATTAATGACTCAAATTAATGAAATTGACACAGCATAGAGGATAGAGATAAGTGCTCAAAATTGATCAGGAAGTTCACTTTTGGAGCATTTTTGGAAGTTTTTAGGAAGCTCCTAAAAATTTCTCATTTGGTTTCAGTCAATGTGTTACTTAAAAAAATTATTTTGTTAGCTTGGAAAACAATTTGTCATATTAATCTCAGTAAAAATGGTAAAAACAACATATATCACAAATTCTTTTGGGAGACGAGCTAGTTTATGTATACCTATAGTTTTTATTGCCTAGGCGGCTGAGGTGATCCGACAACAACTGGAAAAGCAACGGACAGTGAAGCTGTTGTGTCTGCTGGGCGACGCTACAGACGACGAGGACTGCTACAGGCAGGCGTGGGAGCTGTCCGGCCACCGCAGCGGACGTGCGCAGCGACACTGGGCGCTCTACTGTTACAACCGCAAACAGGTACATCAGTGGTCAGGGACTAGAGTGTGGTGTATCTGCTTTTCCCCATAGAATAAAACCATACCTCAAAATAGATTCCACATATGCATGATAAATTGTGTTGAGGACATCAACTCATATATGCTATCCCTTTAATGAAAAAAAAAAAAAAAAAAATTAAAACAGATCTTACAGATAAATTTCTTAGTACTTATTACAGTCTAAAGTACTTGAGGTTTGCCGACTAATTGAGTACTGACGACCTCAAGGTGTGAGATGTGATCAGCTACCGACTAATGGCCTCAAGGTTTGCCAATATGTGATGGCCTACCATTTAATGCACGTGAGGTTTGCGGTGAGGTGACGAGGTGTCATGTTGCAGTACGCGGAGGCCATCCCACACCTGGAACAGTCTCTGGCCATCAACAGTCTGCAGGAGGGGCTCTGGTTCCGACTCGGCTACGCGGCCCTGGAGCAGGAGGACTGGCCGCGCTGCGCCAACGCCTACCGACGCTACTGCTCCCTGGAGCCCGACGTGAGTACCTAACTGTTCCGTTCAGCCCGTACTCTGATATGAGTGAAGTATGATCGTATGTATACACACTGATCTGAAAAATGGCCCTAACAATTTTATCCAAACTTTCCTGTAATTTAGTTCTGAGATAAAAATAATATGTATACAGTTCTCAAAAGAAAAATCTCATTTTGTTGTAATTAATTTTTGCAATAATTTGTTTTTAAATTTAAATTCTAAAAATTTTCTTTTATGAAGTAAAAATCAGAACAAAAGAAATGCTGAACTGTTAAAGTATTAATATGTGTTCCAGTGTAAACATGTGGATTTTCATAGCAGCCAGTTACTGAATCAGTGAATAGATAATATAATAAAAATAATTTTAAAAATTTTAATCAAACTTTATATTAATCATCATGATTGTGTACATAATCAAAAATGAAACTATTATGTAACTTTTTGAAATTCAGTTTGTTATAAAACAAAAGAATGTTTAACAAGAGAAAAGAGAGTTAATAATTAAAAAAGTAAAACCTATACTATGCAGTTTTGACATGTAGTTCAGCAAATAAATCAAATTAATAGCCTTAGGCCTACTGTATATTAAATCATTCTGAAAAAGCAAGTGAGCAAAGTGAATGAGCTTGCCGCAGGGCGAGAGAGCTAAGTGAATGAGTTCGTCTTGAAAATAAACCAGCTTTTGTGGACTCAAAACTCCATGATAACCTCATTTGACTGAAATTATTCCTGCAATAGAATTGTATGAGTTTACCAAGCAAATGCTCAGCTTCTCCAGGTTACATTTATAATGTAACATGTGATTCAAAAATTTCTTTCAATCAGTAAAAGCCTTTTTTCAAAGCATATTCTTTTTTAATTAACTGGTTTTGGTTGGATTAACTGTCATCCCTCTAAGAAAGATCCACGCTCAAAGTTGTAGCCAATTTGCTTTTGTTGAACACAAGTGCTCATATTACAAAATGTTTGTAAAATCCATAAACCATTAAATAAGAAATTGATATTGCGTGTTGAGGGATCACCCCCATAGTATTATCACCCCGGAGGAACGGTGCTGCAAACAGTGGGACTGGGGACACTAAGTTTTCACTAATTGTAACCTTTTTTGAAACAGAGCAAAGACTTAAAATAGGCAGATACCTTTGACCAAAAAGTTCATGCATGTAATTTCTTCCAAAACTACTTTCGCTGCAACAGCAGCATCTTCAGGTGGTTAACACACAGATGATTTCATCAAAGAAGGCTTTGTCACATAAATTAAAAACATAAATAGTTAACTGTCAGTTTTATATTTTCAATAAATAACCCTCCTCGGTTTTATAAATTCCATTTGTTTCCAACTGATTTGTTTGCAGAGTTTCGAGGCTTGGAATAACTTGGCCAAGGCGTATGTCAAGACGGGCCAGAAGGCGCGGGCGTTCCGGGCACTGCAGGAGGCCGTCAAGTGTAACTACGAGAACTGGCGAGTCTGGGACAACCTGATGGCCGTCAGCACCGACTGCGGACAGTTCGACGAGGCAAGTCTTGCGCTAGGAAACTTTGCTGGGAATTAAAATTAAAGAAGATCCCGATAATCCGAACCAATCAGAACTAGAGTCTAGTACTGTGGAACCCTTTTTGTAAACTTGAAGGTTATGAATATTTTTAGCCAGTATGTTTTTTGTGTCCTGACTGACATCAGCGACAAGACCTGCATCACCATGCAACCAGAAATGCCTCTCACATAAATTTCTCGAGGTGTATGCTGAGTACCATGGCAACCCACCATATTCCTGTCCTTCATTTTTTAAATATGTTGCTTGGCCAAATAAGGTCTTCAGAGCCAATAATGTTTGCCTACTAGCTCTCCTCGTTTCACTCCTTTATTCCCTTTATGAAGTGTCAAGCAATTTATTGGGAAGTATTTTTAATGTGCACCACTAACAGGCTTTTTTATTTTGTTTTTAGCGAATTTCTCTATATTGAATACACTAAAACGTGAGTCATTGTAAGACCAAAGGCCGGGACCATGATACTTTTTTGTTTTGAGGTCCTTAGAAATGAAAACTTTCAAATTTATATATATCTACTCGCCTACGGCTCGATGGGGGCTCCGCCCCCATGCCCCCTTAGGGGTGTCCCTAAATTCGTAAATTAATAAAAAGTCAAGTATGAAATTGGTTAGTTTTACGGAAGAACTGAACAGCCAAGACAGTAACAAAACCGTTTAATACACACAATTCACAATCGATAGTTAAAAAAGCTTTGAAAATCTCCTATGAATCGGTTTTAATAACTCTTCGTAGTTAAAATTTGTTGAAATATTTTGAGTGTGATATAATGATTATTTATTCTGGGAGTTATGCTGAATGGAGGGTTCACTCCCTAATTTGTTGCCCCAATTCTGTAATTTCTGTAAAAACTTGATGCAGTGAACGGCTTGTTGAGGGTTATTAACTCCAATGTGTTCGCTGAATTAGTTTGTAAATAAAAAAGTCGAGTGTTAAACAGGTTAGCTTTACCAAATAAGTGCATAAACAAGACAGTAACAAAAGTCATGTGAAGATTGTGAAGTGGTCCGTGAGCCGTGAAGCAACATTGGAGATGTGTTGTCCGTCGGGCTGCACTTGGTGGTTGTAGAGTCGCAGGAGCGCTTTCGGCGTTTCGCCATTGTCAACTGTTACTGTTTCAGTCAGTAGCAGTTGACAATGGCGAAACGCCGAAAGCGCTCCTGCGACTCTACAACCACCAAGTGCAGCCCGACGGACAACACATCTCCAATGTTACAGTAACAAAAGGCTAATGCACACTTCTCACAATCAATAATAATTAAAGCTTTTAAATTCGTCAAAAATTGTTGCAATAAATCAGTGAAAACAATAAAATAACATTAAAATGAAATAATATAAAATCTGATAAACGAGATAGAAATCACAAAAGACTCCAAAGTTTTAAAAAGATTCCCTAAAATCCGAGGAGGAACTTACTAAAAGTATGTAAATTAGTAACACCAGCCCCGACAATAGCTGAATTCATATTTTTAATTGTCTCTTAAAAGAAGGTAAGGTCCCCAATTTCAAGTTTTCGGTAACTATTCTGGTCCTGCAATAAATCTGTTTTGAGAGCTAATGTGTAGAGATACGGCAAAATGTTCTGAAAACTGTAAGCCATTAATAAAATATTTCAGTCATATTCAGCAACATTTTTCGATAGGACCAATCGTTTTGTCAGTAGAGTGGAAAAACTGAAAACGCGATTGCACAAAAATTAGTCTGGAGATTTACGCAATTGGTGCGATGTACGACAAAAAGTCACAGGACAAACATCGTAGTTCATCCAATTCAGTACCGTAGTAGTCTCAAATCTATGAAAGGCCTAAACGTTTATCCGCTAGAGTTGAAATATACTAAAATTACGATTTCTCTAGTTGGCCAAAAGCCACAACTTATTTATCACAAAACTGGGAAAAAGTGAAAAATGTATTTTGAGAGTAAACGGAAAGAGATACGGCAAAGTATGTTAGAATCGAAATTGTAGATATTAAAAAGACCTATAAAAGTTGTCATTTAAACATTTTTGTAGGACAAACCATTTAGTCACTAGGGCCCTAAATCTAAATATAAATTTCACAAAAATCAGTTTGGAGGGTTAACGGTGCGATGTACGACAAAAAGTCAAAGGACCAAAATTGTAGATCATCCAATTCCCTATCTTAATATGCTCTCATATTTCAGATAAGACTAACCGTTAGGTCACTAGAGCTGAAATACTAAAATTACGATTTCTCTATTGGACCAGAACCGGTATTTTCCCACTACTTACGTTCACAAAATCCGGAAAAAGTGAAAAATGAATTTTGTGAGTAAACGATACGGCAAAATATACAGGAAAAGAAATTGTAGATATTATAAAGATCTATCGAAATGAACCTTAAAAAAATTTTTACAACCATCGGTTTAGGCACTAGAGCCCGAAAACCGAAAACGGCATTTCATTAAAAACGCTCTGGAGGCTTAACGGTGCGAGATACAATAAAAAGTCACAGGACCGAAATTGTAGAAAATTAAATTCCCTATCGTAGTATTGTTCTCAGATTTTAGATAGGACGAAGCGTTTGGCTGCTAGAGCCAAAAAAGTAAAATTACAATTTTGGAAATCCGCCATTTTGAATTTTTTTTGGTAGGTTAAAACTAAAAATTTGCAAGTTTAAGATTTTACACTTAGCATTGACCGTTCAGGCTAGAGGTATGCCAAATTTCAAGTCTCTAGCTTAAATAGATACGTCAGAAATTCGTATCCCATATAAGTGAGTCAGTTAGTCAGTCAGTCAGTCAGTCAGTTACACATAGGGCTGTATAGTTTATTAGATATATATAAAAGAAAGTCATGTTAGTTACATCAGTTATATCTCGAAAACGTCTGAACCGATTTTGCTGAATATTGGTGGGAAGGTAGCTTAGAACCAGGAAGAACATATAGGATACTTTTTATCCATATTTCTCCATAGGGCTCCGCCCCACACGTCATGAAAGTTACTATGTTATTCTTATGGAAGCAACATTTTGGTATTGGAACATATAATTACATTAAGGAATATTAATTTTGTAAACAGTTGTTCTCATTTAAATGATTGAGGGAAGATTGGTAATAAAAAACTAAAGGATATTATAGAATTGCGGCAAGTGAGCATAGCGAACCTATTAGCGGATATTATAGAATTGCCGCCAGGTTTAGCCTGACGGCGAATGAGCGCTGTGAACAAGCCCAACCTGTCGAAAAATGAGCGTAGCCAAAGAGCTAAACCTGACGGCGAATAAGCTCACCTAAAGGGCAAAAAATTTGTCAAGTTGGCATTGCAAAGCATGCCGGGAAAGCTAGTATATATATATATATATATATATATATATATATATATATATATATATATATATATATATATATATATTTAAACAAAACATACCTGAAGGTTAATACATAATCATATAAAACCAAAATTAAATTCTAAAAGATGTTTATATTTCGGAATACTCCTTCTTCAGAACATTACAAATCCAAATTGATAACAAATTGTAAATAAATAAATAAAAGATAATAAAACATATGATTTTAAACATTTGAGTTTTGAATGGAAAGTGGTGATGTAGTTGGTTTCAAATAGTACAGACTTCAATGTATCTTAAAAATATAAGAATATTGAGTTTGTATATTCTTGAAGAGTTGACGATTTTCTCATCTCAAATTTAGCCCCTTTGGAAATTTGGAGTCGGTCACCAGCTGGCAGGCCTGTTCCAAACTTCTGAGTGACGACACGGTGAACTTCCTTTTTAGTTGTCTGATCGGTTTGACCTTGTAGGTGTTTTCAAAGGTATCTCCATGTTCAAAACCGTGCGTCACTAAGGGTTTGGTTTCGTCCCGATGCTTGTATGCATAACGATGTCCAGTCATCCTTACCCTGAATGAGTTTGTGGTTGAACCAACATAATCTTTTGGACATTTCTTACATTGAATCTGATAAACAATATTTTTCGATTCACATGACAAGTTGGATGGTATCTTGTAGATCTTTGATGTAGAACTGCTACTGAAAGTAGGGGATTCTTCAATCTGTCTGCATACAAGACATCGGGACTTTTTGCAGGCATAGGATCCTTTTTCATAGATATTGGTATTTATTTCCAAAGGGATCTTAGGTTTGGATAGGATATCCTTAAGAGTCGGCGGTCTTTTGAAGACAACTCTCGGTGGAACTGTAAAGATATCCTTTGTCAGTGATGAAGCTTCAAGGATCCTAAACCCAATTTTAATTATTTGATTCAACTTGTGAAGTCCCGGTTGGAATTGAGTTATGAGCTTTGGTATTTCGTTATTGAACGTCGTTTGTTGGTTTCTTGTTGGCAAACTAAGTTTTTCATTTAAAAGACGTTCTGGGTATCCTCTTTCCAAAAACGCGCATTTTATTTTCTTTATATATTCTCGTGCATCTTCTTCTTCACTGCACAGTTTTCTTGCTCTGGTTGCCAAACTTTTCGGTATGGATTTCTTAACATACATAGGATGGCAACTGGTATAGTGCAGGTATTGAAAAGTATTGGTAGGTTTGATGTTAATTCGATGTTTAATTTTATCATCTAAAGTGAAAACGTCAATGTCTAAAAATGTAACGGATTTTGATGATATGGACCATGTAAACTTTAAGTTGCTGAATGAATTTAAGGAATCTAGAAAGATGTTAAGATTTGCTGTACCATGTGTCCAAATCATAAAAATATCATCAATAAAACGGTACCAACACAGGGGCTTGAATTTCTGGTTATTAAGGAAGTCTTGTTCAAATTTTCTCATGTACAAGTTGGCATAAGAGGGGGCCATTCTGGTACCCATTGCCGTGCCTGTTTGTTGAAGATAATATTTATCTTGAAATCTAAAACAATTGCACGTTAGGATGTACGTCATCAACTGTACGAGGAAATCTGTACTGGGGGAATTCGTTTTTCTTTGGTTGAGGAATGATTTTGAAGCCTGGATACCTTCTTTATGATTTATGTTAGTATATAAGGATACAACATCGATTGTTACCAATTGAACGTCTTTAGGTAAAGGTTGAGGTATTCTTTTCAGCTTTTCAATGAAGTCATCAGAGTTTTTTACATACGACATTGATTCTTTTACGAACGGTTGCAGGAATGTATCTACATAAGCAGATATTCTTTCTGTTGGGGCGCCAATGGATGCAACGATTGGTCGGCCCGGTGGTGGAAAAATATTTTTATGGACTTTTGGTAATAAATAAAATGTTGGCGTTTGGGGTTCTTTGTTTACTAACATGTCGATTAAATATTCTTTTATACCCTCTGAACTTGCTTTTGTTTTGATATAGTCACATATATTTTTGTTTATTTCAGTAGTTTTATTTTCTTTTAGGAGTTGATATGTTTTTGAATCTTTGAGTTGTTTGTACGCTTCTGCAATATAGTCTGTTTTGTTCATTATAACTGTAACGTCACCTTTATCTGCAGGTAGTATAATTATATCATTGTTGCTTTTGAGGGATGAAATCGCTTGAAACTCTTGATTAGATGGATTCTTTCGTCTGGGAAGATCGTCGGGAAAATTAGGATTTGAGACATTTGATATGACTACACTCAAAAATTGTTCAAGTGGGTGGTCAGAATTCAGCGGTTCAGGATCCGAGTTATCTATGATAAATTTTCGGTAGAATGTAGTAAGCGCTGGATCTTTTGCTGTAATTGAACTATTACCCTGGCTGCATTTAAAGAAATGTTTTCGCATACTTTTTGCAAAGTTTAAAGTATCCGATACAAGCTGTATATGATCAAATATAGGTGTAGGAGCAAAATTTAGACCTTTTTTAATTAATTCCATTTCGTTGGTGTTTAGAGTATAATCAGACAAATTAATATATTTATCCTTTTGCATATTAGATAAAGAATCTTTTGTTGTACTGATTCTATTGCATTTTTTAGATGTAGATGCAATCTGGCTACTAGAGATTGAATTAGTTATGGGAGGTGAAAGGGATGAAGTTGGCAATGAAATAGGTGAACAAGAAGGTTCAGGTGGTGGCGGTGGAGGTGGCGGTTGAAAAAGACAATTCAGTACTTCCTGTTGCTTGTGAATCTCAATCTTTGAAACACTCAGAAAGGGAGTACTTGCTCTAGTTTGATGTGGGTCATTTACCATGCTTGACGACGTCGGGTACGATTGAGAATCCATATTTATTTCATTTATCAGATTAAATGTACCACCTGTTGTTGATGATTGAGGATGTAGGAAGTAAAAACTAGTTGAAATAAGATTATTGAGTTTTTTCTGATGAGTTTGCGATCTATTTTCAATATATTTACTTACATTTACTACTGCTTGAGTTAAATTGTTTCTTATTTCAGGGAAGTGAGTAAGAATGAGGCTTTGAAATCTGATTACCTCATTATAATGAAACAAAGCTTGTTTTGAGTACAAATCATGTACAGTTCTAGTCAACTGTACGCTGGTATTGAATGATAGATTGTTCAGTACCTCATGCATATATGATGGCAAACCAGAAAGTGGGAATTTTACCATCAAGCCTTTGGGAACAACATATAAGTTTAAACAAGCTGCAAGAAACATCATGTTGCAGTAGCATTTGGCTAATTTGAAAATATGAAATTCGAATGATCGTGTCCATATATGTTTCAATGAAGTAGGTTCACTCATAATTTAGATGGTTAAAATCTTGGCTTTATTGTGTCAAACGACTTATACATTTAAACAAAACATACCTGAAGGTTAATACATAATCATATAAAACCAAAATTAAATTCTAAAAGATGTTTATATTTCGGAATACTCCTTCTTCAGAACATTACAAATGCAAATTGATAACAAATTGTAAATAAATAAATAAAAGCTAAATAAATAAATAAAAGATAATAAAACATATGATTTTAAACATTTGAGTTTTGAATGGAAAGTGGTGATGTAGTTGGTTTCAAATAGTACAGACTTCAATGTATCTTAAAAATATAAGAATATTGAGTTTGTATATTCTTGAAGAGTTGACGATTTTCTCATCTCAAATTTAGCCCCTTTGGAAATTTGGAGTCGGTCACCAGCTGGCAGGCCTGTTCCAAACTTCTGAGTGACGACACGGTGAACTTCCTTTTTAGTTGTCTGATCGGTTTGACCTTGTAGGTGTTTTCAAAGGTATCTCCATGTTCAAAACCGTGCGTCACTAAGGGTTTGGTTTCGTCCCGATGCTTGTATGCATAACGATGTCCAGTCATCCTTACCCTGAATGAGTTTGTGGTTGAACCAACATAATCTTTTGGACATTTCTTACATTGAATCTGATAAACAATATTTTTCGATTCACATGACAAGTTGGATGGTATCTTGTAGATCTTTGATGTAGAACTGCTACTGAAAGTAGGGGATTCTTCAATCTGTCTGCATACAAGACATCGGGACTTTTTGCAGGCATAGGATCCTTTTTCATAGATATTGGTATTTATTTCCAAAGGGATCTTAGGTTTGGATAGGATATCCTTAAGAGTCGGCGGTCTTTTGAAGACAACTCTCGGTGGAACTGTAAAGATATCCTTTGTCAGTGATGAAGCTTCAAGGATCCTAAACCCAATTTTAATTATTTGATTCAACTTGTGAAGTCCCGGTTGGAATTGAGTTATGAGCTTTGGTATTTCGTTATTGAACGTCGTTTGTTGGTTTCTTGTTGGCAAACTAAGTTTTTCATTTAAAAGACGTTCTGGGTATCCTCTTTCCAAAAACGCGCATTTTATTTTCTTTATATATTCTCGTGCATCTTCTTCTTCACTGCACAGTTTTCTTGCTCTGGTTGCCAAACTTTTCGGTATGGATTTCTTAACATACATAGGATGGCAACTGGTATAGTGCAGGTATTGAAAAGTATTGGTAGGTTTGATGTTAATTCGATGTTTAATTTTATCATCTAAAGTGAAAACGTCAATGTCTAAAAATGTAACGGATTTTGATGATATGGACCATGTAAACTTTAAGTTGCTGAATGAATTTAAGGAATCTAGAAAGATGTTAAGATTTGCTGTACCATGTGTCCAAATCATAAAAATATCATCAATAAAACGGTACCAACACAGGGGATTGAATTTCTGGTTATTAAGGAAGTCTTGTTCAAATTTTCTCATGTACAAGTTGGCATAAGAGGGGGCCATTCTGGTACCCATTGCCGTGCCTGTTTGTTGAAGATAATATTTATCTTGAAATCTAAAACAATTGCACGTTAGGATGTACGTCATCAACTGTACGAGGAAATCTGTACTGGGGGAATTCGTTTTTCTTTGGTTAAGGAATGATTTTGAAGCCTGGATACCTTCTTTATGATTTATGTTAGTATATAAGGCTACAACATCGATTGTTACCAATTGAACGTCTTTAGGTAAAGGTTGAGGTATTCTTTTCAGCTTTTCAATGAAGTCATCAGAGTTTTTTACATACGACATTGATTCTTTTACGAATGGTTGCAGGAATGTATCTACATAAGCAGATATTCTTTCTGTTGGGGCGCCAATGGATGCAACGATTGGTCAGCCGGTGGTGGAAAAATATTTTTATGGACTTTTGGTAATAAATAAAATGTTGGCGTTTGGGGTTCTTTGTTTACTAACATGTCGATTAAATATTCTTTTATACCCTCTGAACTTGCTTTTGTTTTGATATAGTCACATATATTTTTGTTTATTTCAGTAGTTTTATCTTCCTTTAGGAGTTGATATGTTTTTGAATCTTTGAGTTGTTTGTACGCTTCTGCAATATAGTCTGTTTTGTTCATTATAACTGTAATGTCACCTTTATCTGCAGGTAGTATAATTATATCATTGTTGCTTTTGAGGGATGAAATCGCTTGAAACTCTTGATTAGATGGATTCTTTCGTCTGGGAAGACCGTCGGGAAAATTAGGATTTGAGACATTTGATATGACTACACTCAAAAATTGTTCAAGTGGGTGGTCAGAATTCAGCGGTTCAGGATCCGAGTTATCTATGATAAATTTTCGGTAGAATGTAGTAAGCGCTGGATCTTTTGCTGTAATTGAACTATTACCCTGGCTGCATTTAAAGAAATGTTTTCGCATACTTTTTGCAAAGTTTAAAGTATCCGATACAAGCTGTATATGATCAAATATAGGTGTAGGAGCAAAATTTAGACCTTTTTTAATTAATTCCATTTCGTTGGTGTTTAGAGTATAATCAGACAAATTAATATATTTATCCTTTTGCATATTAGATAAAGAATCTTTTGTTGTACTGATTCTATTGCATTTTTTTTATGTAGATGCAATCTGGCTACTAGAGATTGAATTAGTTATGGGAGGTGAAAGGGATGAAGTTGGCAATGAAATAGGTGAATTTGGAGTCGGTCACCAGCTGGCAGGCCTGTAATCAGCCAAATTTCCAAAGGGGCTAAATTTGAGATGAGAAAATCGTCAACTCTTCAAGAATATACAAACTCAATATTCTTATATTTTTAAGATACATTGAAGTCTGTACTATTTGAAACCAACTACATCACCACTTTCCATTCAAAACTCAAATGTTTAAAATCATATGTTTTATTATCTTTTATTTATTTATTTATCTTTTATTTATTTATTTACAATTTGTTATCAATTTGGATTTGTAATGTTCTGAAGAAGGAGTATTCCGAAATATAAACATCTTTTAGAATTTAATTTTGGTTTTATATGATTATGTATTAACCTTCAGGTATGTTTTGTTTAAATGTATAAGTCGTTTGACACAATAAAGCCAAGATTTTAACCATCTAAATTATGAGTGAACCTACTTCATTGAAACATATATGGACACGATCATTCGAATTTCATATTTTCAAATTAGCCAAATGCTACTGCAACATGATGTTTCTTGCAGCTTGTTTAAACTTATATGTTGTTCCCAAAGGCTTGATGGTAAAATTCCCACTTTCTGGTTTGCCATCATATATGCATGAGGTACTGAACAATCTATCATTCAATACCAGCGTACAGTTGACTAGAACTGTACATGATTTGTACTCAAAACAAGCTTTGTTTCATTATAATGAGGTAATCAGATTTCAAAGCCTCATTCTTACTCACTTCCCTGAAATAAGAAACAATTTAACTCAAGCAGTAGTAAATGTAAGTAAATATATTGAAAATAGATCGCAAACTCATCAGAAAAAACTCAATAATCTTATTTCAACTAGTTTTTACTTCCTACATCCTCAATCATCAACAACAGGTGGTACATTTAATCTGATAAATGAAATAAATATGGATTCTCAATCGTACCCGACGTCGTCAAGCATGGTAAATGACCCACATCAAACTAGAGCAAGTACTCCCTTTCTGAGTGTTTCAAAGATTGAGATTATCACAAGCAACAGGAAGTACTGAATTGTCTTTTTCAACCGCCACCTCCACCGCCACCACCTGAACCTTCTTGTTCACCTATTTCATTGCCAACTTCATCCCTTTCACCTCCCATAACTAATTCAATCTCTAGTAGCCAGATTGCATCTACATCTAAAAAATGCAATAGAATCAGTACAACAAAAGATTCTTTATCTAATATGCAAAAGGATAAATATATTAATTTGTCTGATTATACTCTAAACACCAACGAAATGGAATTAATTAAAAAAGGTCTAAATTTTGCTCCTACACCTATATTTGATCATATACAGCTTGTATCGGATACTTTAAACTTTGCAAAAAGTATGCGAAAACATTTCTTTAAATGCAGCCAGGGTAATAGTTCAATTACAGCAAAAGATCCAGCGCTTACTACATTCTACCGAAAATTTATCATAGATAACTCGGATCCTGAACCACTGAATTCTGACCACCCACTTGAACAATTTTTGAGTGTAGTCATATCAAATGTCTCAAATCCTAATTTTCCCGACGATCTTCCCAGACGAAAGAATCCATCTAATCAAGAGTTTCAAGCGATTTCATCCCTCAAAAGCAACAATGATATAATTATACTACCTGCAGATAAAGGTGACGTTACAGTTATAATGAACAAAACAGACTATATTGCAGAAGCGTACAAACAACTCAAAGATTCAAAAACATATCAACTCCTAAAGGAAGATAAAACTACTGAAATAAACAAAAATATATGTGACTATATCAAAACAAAAGCAAGTTCAGAGGGTATAAAAGAATATTTAATCGACATGTTAGTAAACAAAGAACCCCAAACGCCAACATTTTATTTATTACCAAAAGTCCATAAAAATATTTTTCCACCACCGGCCGACCAATCGTTGCATCCATTGGCGCCCCAACAGAAAGAATATCTGCTTATGTAGATACATTCCTGCAACCATTCGTAAAAGAATCAATGTCGTATGTAAAAAACTCTGATGACTTCATTGAAAAGCTGAAAAGAATACCTCAACCTTTACCTAAAGACGTTCAATTGGTAACAATCGATGTTGTAGCCTTATATAGGCCTACTAACATAAATCATAAAGAAGGTATCAAGGCTTCAAAATCATTCCTCAACCAAAGAAAAACGAATTCCCCCAGTACAGATTTCCTCGTACAGTTAATGACGTACATCCTAACGTGCAATTGTTTTAGATTTCAAGATAAATATTATCTTCAACAAACAGGCACGGCAATGGGTACCAGAATGGCCCCCTCTTATGCCAACTTGTACATGAGAAAATTTGAACAAGACTCCCTTAATAACCAGAAATTCAAGCCCCTGTGTTGGTACCGTTTTATTGATGATATTTTTATGATTTGGACACATGGTACAGCAAATCTTAACATCTTTCTAGATTCCTTAAATTCATTCAGCAACTTAAAGTTTACATGGTCCATATCATCAAAATCCGTTACATTTTTAGACATTGACGTTTTCACTTTAGATGATAAAATTAAACATCGAATTAACATCAAACCTACCAATACTTTTCAATACCTGCACTATACCAGCTGCCATCCTATGTATGTTAAGAAATCCATACCGAAAAGTTTGGCAACCAGAGCAAGAAAACTGTGCAGTGAAGAAGAAGATGCACGAGAATATATAAAGAAAATAAAATGCGCGTTTTTGGAAAGAGGATACCCAGAACGTCTTTTAAATGAAAAACTTAGTTTGCCAACAAGAAACCAACAAACGACGTTCAATAACGAAATACCAAAGCTCATAACTCAATTCCAACCGGGACTTCACAAGTTGAATCAAATAATTAAAATTGGGTTTAGGATCCTTGAAGCTTCATCACTGACAAAGGATATCTTTACAGTTCCACCGAGAGTTGTCTTCAAAAGACCGCCGACTCTTAAGGATATCCTATCCAAACCTAAGATCCCTTTGGAAATAAATACCAATATCTATGAAAAAGGATCCTATGCCTGCAAAAAGTCCCGATGTCTTGTATGCAGACAGATTGAAGAATCCCCTACTTTCAGTAGCAGTTCTACATCAAAGATCTACAAGATACCATCCAACTTGTCATGTGAATCGAAAAATATTGTTTATCAGATTCAATGTAAGAAATGTCCAAAAGATTATGTTGGTTCAACCACAAACTCATTCAGGGTAAGGATGACTGGACATCGTTATGCATACAAGCATCGGGACGAAACCAAACCCTTAGTGACGCACGGTTTTGAACATGGAGATACCTTTGAAAACACCTACAAGGTCAAACCGATCAGACAACTAAAAAGGAAGTTCACCGTGTCGTCACTCAGAAGTTTGGAACAGGCCTGCCAGCTGGTGACCGACTCCAAATTTCCAAAGGGGCTAAATTTGAGATGAGAAAATCGTCAACTCTTCAAGAATATACAAACTCAATATTCTTATATTTTTAAGATACATTGAAGTCTGTACTATTTGAAACCAACTACATCACCACTTTCCATTCAAAACTCAAATGTTTAAAATCATATGTTTTATTATCTTTTATTTATTTATTTACAATTTGTTATCAATTTGGATTTGTAATGTTCTGAAGAAGGAGTATTCCGAAATATAAACATCTTTTAGAATTTAATTTTGGTTTTAAATGATTATATATATATATATATATATATATATATATATATATATATATATATATATATAGTGTAGTTTAAAAAACTTAAGTACCTAATAACCTTAAAATTTTGTTTATAGCTTTATCAAATTAACGAGGTGGCCCGTGCGCAAATTGCGCACTTTATGATTCTGTATGAGTGAAACTCACCTACAGTACATGAATGTTAATTATGAAGTGACAGAGATCTATTTTTGTTTACTATATGGCTTTTAAAATTCATCTGAAGGTAATCAGCTGTTAAATTACAATTCACATTAAAGAATTCGCAATAAAAGTTGGTCAACATTTTAAAGCGCCCTCTAGAAATAAATCAAAGGCGAGGGGGGGGAAGCCCGATACAATATGACCTTTTCAATTACGATTCGTCACTGCGGTATACCCTAAGCTTTAAAATGACACCTCAATCTTAAAAATCGGTTCAGTAGGTCGAAAGAAAAAGGGACGTAACAGACGAAACCCTTATAGAAATAAGAATATAGATTAATGGAAACAAATATTTTTATTTTCATGATGAATAAGCCTCTGAATCACTGATAATAGCAATAAAAGGTTTAAAATACCTGTGCACTGTTGAGTGATCATTGTTTGGTTACTTGCTATTAAAGGTTTTGGGCCTCTAGTGGGTCCTAATCCTAAGCTTGAAAATGGACCCACTAGAGGCCCGAAACCTTTGGTAGCAAGTAACCAAACAATGATCACTCGACAGTGCACAGGTATTTTAAACCTTTCAATGTGATGTTTTTATTCCTTTCATTTGTGGTGTAGTGTTATTATTGTTTATTCTTAATGTTTGGTAAAAAATTGGGTTCTGTATATGGACTTGCATTATATTAGAAACATTATTAACTTCTCTTTTACTGTTTGGTAGCTGTGATTAGATTGGATCACATGCTCTGCAAAGTTTGATTTCCGGGTCGTCATATTATTTGATCTGATTGCTTGTTTGTTTTATGTGCTCGTCATATCTTTTCCTGAATGATCTTCCATTTTGGCCGATGTAGAATTTTTCATTACAGTTGATTTTGTATATCCCAGACTTTAAAAATTTTTCTACAATTAATTGTGTTTTCTGTGGAATTCTAAAATTATTAATGTGGTCTTTAAAAACAAAAAGTGGAGGAAGAAAAGTTAAGGGTATTAATTCAATACTAGACAAATTAGTTCGTCTTGTAGGCTTTTGCCCATTGGAATAAAACTAATATCAATCACATAAATAAACAAAAATAAAGTGATCATTTTCTTAGCAACATCCTGATTCTTAATTAGGTGGAAAGTGTTGGGTGGAAAGCTACGTCTTCATTTCTTTTTCACAACCTTTATTCTCTATTTATTTTCTTTTATCTTTTATTTGTTGTGTTATAATCGTTTGATGTGAAGTTACCTTTAACATTGACATTGAAACTAAAAATTGTTATTTTGGATAAACCTAGGACAGGTTGATTGTTGGAAGTGTTTAGCTGAATAAATATTGGATGTTAGCTTGAGTTGTAATCAACTTTGAATGTAATTTCACTGATTGGTCAGGTGATCCATTGCTACCACCGCATCTTGGACCTGAATGAAAAGCATGTGGATGAAGAGGTGCTGAAGATACTGACCACCGTGCTGGTACAAAGGCAGTCTGAAGGGGACGACAGCATAACCAAGCTGCGGAAACAAGCACTAACTCTGTTCGGCCGTCTCTCTGCACAGGTAATCCATCCCAGCCTAACATCCGATGAAAAGATTGAAGGTGGAAAGTAGTTGAGGTAGGATGAGACGGTGACCCTCTCTAACATTTCTCCTATTTTTATTGGCACAACCTAAAACAAATCATGCGTGGATTGAACTGTCATAGACGTCTGCTTTGTTTGTTTATTCTTAACACGTTATGTTATCTACCTCAATTTTAAGATTTTTATTTTTATCTTTAAATTTTACATTGGTTAAAAGAGATTATCCATATTATTTAATAAGAATATTTCGCCCTTCCGAGAAAGTTGCCTCTTCATTGATTAATAAAAACAAAAATGTCCTCTATGAAAGCCATGTTCTACAAGAAGTTTGCTCCTCTTAATTTCAAAATTTACTTAATTTCAGAAGTTTTTGTTGTATTACCCCATCAATATTTTAGTAAATATTCCAGTAAATGGTCCACACCAAAAGCATGATCGCTTTATATGTATTTTCTGACATCTGGACTAACCGTCAGTCATATTAGCCCGGATGTACAATAGAACACTTTGTAAAGATCCAATCAATCTTTTGGCATGACAATTATAAAAAACTGCATCAGCCTATACATCAGTTTTACTTTTAATTTTAATTTAAAATTAATTCTTATCATTTGGTATTATAATATTCTTTAAAGGAGTAAATGCATTTACTGATAACATAATTTTGTAATTTATTCTTAAATACTTTAAGGTCAGCACTAGAATTTTGAATTTCTTGAGGAAGGTTAACTTCCAAAATTATAGGTTGTGAAGTAAAATTTTGCATTATAATACTATTACTAATTAATGAAAGGAAATAGAATGGCTACTTTGTTGTATTTGGTCCTGCTATTTTTCACCATTTTACTTTAATTTATAAAATTCAACAATTTTAACTTAAACCATTTAAAAGAGCTTAAAAAACAAACAATCTAGTATGTTCAATTTTTTACCTAGCTTAAATGGTTATGGAGAAAATCCAAAAACTATGTATTCCATGTTATTCTTATAGGAAATCAACAAAACCCTGTATCTTGCTTATTTATTGGAATAACTAGATACAATTTGGTATGTACATTCACTAAGTAGGGTTTAACTGATATTTGCTTACAACACCCATATGGCGGCAAACCTACATACTCACCCCATGGGGTTTATAGGGAAAATATAAAATTAACAGAGTTTTATACAATTTTGTGTTTACATTACCTAAATATTACATTTTCTAACAAAACTAACATTTTCTAACAACATCCAATGGCAGCAAACCTACATACTCATTTCTATGGTGAGTTTATTCGGAAAATACAAAATCTCAAGATTCTTTGGAAATTCGCTGAGTACGCAGGTCTGCTGCGACGGGGGGTATTATTTTATTCTACACTTTTTGCTTTTCCATTGTTTGTTACATACTCAAACCTGTTACAGGTGTTGAACAACGCTACAGTCTGGCAGCTTTACGCTCAGCTCGCAGCTTGTGGCGAACCCACACCAGAATCTAGGATGAAGGTTGTATTGATTAAATTTATTCAAAGTTTTTCTAAGTACATTTTTAGATTTGAATTTTTTTGCTTCTGCACTGGATTTTTTTTCAGGATAGTCTTTGAGAAGGTAAATAGGCCTATTAAATAGTTGTTTATAAACCTCGGGGTAAACCTATTTTCCCAAAAAATGGTTTTGTTTCGATTTAGAATATAAATACACACATATTTGAACAATATTAAATCATCTATACTTATTTGCTAATACGCTAAGGCTTTTTTTTTTAAGAGAACTCCTCCTACAATTCTTAACCGATTTTCAAGTTTTTGTTGTCGTTGAATAGGGCTTGATCTGTACATGTTTCCGCCAATAATTGGTGAAATCGGACATAAAATAAGGGAGCTATCCACAGATTAAATTTGGAATACTCCCATTGAAATAACAATGGGATTGGATTGAGCATTTTAAACCATTGTTAATGTAGAGCTGTAAATATGTGTAGTTTTTTGTGATTAATATTCACAGTATTGGATTAGTTGGATGTCTTTTATTTAGAACTAAATGTAACTTTTGTATTGTGTCAAAATGATTTGCTCGATTTTGAGCAACATGAATACTAGTTGTTCTTAAATAAGCCCAAATTTCATTAGTTGTCTTACACTCAACACATTAAGACACTTCAAACACGAAGGAAAACATATTATGAATGAATTACACACCAACCTTAATTCAGTAATATTTTTGTGTGAAGAGTTATACAGCCACTGAAAATTTGGCCTTATTTGAATAAATTGCTGCTGAATTCATGTCCAGAAATCGACTGATCAAGGATTATTTTTACCCCTAAAGGCGGGTACTTTTTACGTAAGTAAGTTATTTAACAAAAAGGTATCAAGGCTATTGAATAATAAAAATATGACTTCTATTGAAAGATCTCAATTCTGGCGCAAAACACAGAGGCTAGTTAGACTGTGTAATTGACCCCAACAATTATCATTGGGCCTAGAGAAAGCGGGAGGTTGATTTTTAATTGAGCTCTTCTTACACAGTCATATGGGAATGCTATATGTTTTTAATGAAGAAAAAATCTTGTTTGCAGGTGACACAGTGTCTTCAGAAGGCATACAGAGCTGCAACCCAAGGCTCGTGGGAACGAGACATTGCTTCCTGTCTCAGAGTTATCACCCTCTGCCTAGATCTCGCTAATGGTACTTTAACTGTCTTGCTAAATGTAAACTTAGTATTCACTCTCAGAAAAATCTCTTGGTAATTTTGAAAATGAATAACCAGAGGCATCTTATTCGGGAATCTGTCTGACAGTTGTCACCTTAGGATTCTTGTGCCTGACATCCAAAGTACATTTATAACACAAGATACCCCAGAAACCATCTAGTGCACTAATTCTGGAGACAGGCCCATGGTATGGAGTTGTTAATTTGGTGTTTCCAGTGAAAGCTAAGTTAAATTTTTATAATTTTGCTATTGTATGTTGTAGACTGAGATTAAATTATCTTTTAAAAGCATAAACTTGTTATATAACCTCAAGTTTAGCTTTGTTTAATATTCAGAGATAACAATTTATTATTTACTGTGTTATAAATCAATGGTGGTATAAAAAAATGCTTCTATGAGAGGCATATCTTTTTCTTTACATGAGTCACATTCATCAAGTTTACACATGAAAATAAAGACCATTATTTTAATATTCATAAATATTCCTAATTTTTTCTGTTAAGATAAATAATTTTAGCCGAAAACCCTGAATTTTAGCAAGAAAATTCCATCTTGAAAGTTAATCAGTGTTATATTTCTCACGACATAAAATGTATGTCTTATAAAAATAAAAGTCTAAATAAAAGAATGAAATAATTTATTCAATCCAAAAGCTGAATTATTTTAAAAGAAATATTGTTTAAAGGACACTAGAAGAGTGAATTTTTACACTAGTTAAAAGTATCGGTTCTCTTAATATGTATTTATGGCCAGTGTGTCTACTTACTTTTACTCTAACTCCTGTGGCCATTGGAAACCAAGGTGGTTTTTGGCCTCGCCAACCATGTGCCTCCAAGCTCTTCTGTCCTCTGCCAGCTCCAAGTCAGCTCCCACTCTTCTCAGGTCCTTCATCACCTCATCAATCCATCACATCCTTGGCCTTCCTAATGGTCTCCTTTCCTCTGGTGTACCTCTGAGCACCATCTTTACGGTTAATATGGCCCAGCCTAACTTCACCGCCTAGGCCACCTTCTACTCTTTATTCCCACAATATCTGGTTCACCATATAATTTATTACATGGTGTGTCTACTTATCAAATCAAATTACTGATGAACCGAAACATTTGTTGCAGCTTATATGCAGTGCAGCAGTCAGTGCGGTTCTTCAAATGAGAAAGTTCAAATGCTTTCCTCTGCCAAACTCCCCTTGAAAAGTGTACTCTCAAAGATCGAGGTGGGTTGTATTCTTTTAAAATTTGACTTAACTTTTATATTTGTCAATAGCTGTTGTAAAAAAAGTTAAACAACAACCTTCTATCAATTCAAGGCATCTTTGCATGGGTTTTGAACACTATGGACTTATTTTTGTAGCAATCAAACAAGAATGTTTTTGGGTATCAACACTTTTAACATGAAACGTAGTTTTATTAGTAACAATTATTCTCTTTTGCTTAAGTTAATCAACAGATACTTTTAAGTTCATATTTTGTGTCGCTCGTCAGTAAGATCCTCGAGTTCAAGTTCTTTACCACCACTCACTTTTATTTTCCTTCGTTACAGAAGGAGCAGGCAGACTTGGTAACCGGAGAGTTGCCAGGGGATCTGTCTGCGAAACACAAGGAGTTGGTTGGAGCATATGAGCAAATCGTCGATGAAATACAAAGACTCCAGGCAACCTAACTACGCTATGTAAGCCTTTGTAAATAAATGTTTTTTTTTAATTCTCTGTTTTACAAACCAATGTAAATCCCAGGATTTTTGTCCCTAATAGTTTATCTACAGTGTTTTTTTTCTGGATATATTTATAGTTATTGCTTTCTAGACCGGCCTTGAATGGTTTGGCCACGGTCCTCTGGAAATAAAAAATTTGGCCGCAGACATTTCCCACTGCTGAAATAGACAAGTCAACTGATGGTACCTCCATGTACAATCATTGAAATAATTAATTTAAATTTTCAATTTACTGACAGTTCAGTTTTGGACCTCGTTTGAAATATATTGCTTATGAGCAAGATATGTCTTGGGGTTCGGTTTTTTTTTTTTGCGATCCAATCATCGATCTTACACTGAAGTTAGGTAATTAGACTAGATACCTTCACTACTATGGTCCCATTGTTGTGGTAGGACTTATGTTGACATACAAAATTATAATGTTGGGTTGATATTATCGTTCATTATACGTGGTTCCATTGCTGGCCACCACTTGCCCATGGTGTGGTAATTATTGCAGCCTTATATAACAAAGTCTGAACAATTAAATAATAACTAGTTGTTACCCGTCGATACTCGACGGATATAGTCCATTAGTGGTAAATGAAACGCTATAATAGTGCAAACATGTAAGGTAGTCTATAAAATGTACTTTTTGAACTGCCATACCAAGAACAATAATATATTTTACAGAAAATACTACGATTAGTTGGAGCGTCGGAAAAGTAGGCCTATTCCTTAAAACCAATCAATCAATCAATCAATCAATCAAAAACAGTTTTATTTCAATATAAATATACATATTCACAATATTCCACTGGTCAGCTTAACATAAAAAAAGTAAACTTAGCCTAACTTAACCTACCTGACCATCAACAATATGAAATTTTATCCCACATAGGCTTACGCCTGTGCGTGGGATAGAGTCGTAAGTCTAATAATTATAATAATAAAAAATAAATTTTAATTTAACTGTTAAACCAATTTAGAAAATAATGGAAATAAAAAGAAGGAATTTGAAAGAGTTTATCTATTGCAGTTATGAGAAGAATCATAGGAAATCTAAGGAATTACTAAACTAGAGATAACTTTATGATAGACGGAGTGACTTTCCCCCCTCCCCCCAGACAGACGGACTAACTTCTGACCCCCCTTCTCCCTCCCCCCAAACGGACGGACAGACGCATCCATTCAATGCACACGCTCTATCTCTCTCGCACACACACACGCACACAAAATACTTCCGCACACAATGCAATCATGGCTATTGACAGTATATCGACGTAATCAGACTCTCCGTGTTTTCCCTTCCAATCTCGTGAAGCCAAAGTTTAATTTTGTTCTTATAAACTGCATATGACAGTTCTGAAATTTTTAAATGACTTGGTATATTTCGGAATAATATATGTGCAATATAGTACGAGTTCGTCTTTGAAAGTGTTTTGTTAAGTTTTGGAAATTTAATTCCGACAGATTTTGTAGTCCTAGTTTGGTAATTGTGAGATACTGTCTGAAAAATATTACCTTGGTGTTTATAAATAAAGCACGCAAGGGTCCTAACATAAATCTGTCTGACATCCAAAACTTGGACTTCGTCAAACAATGCATCGGTCGCGTACCTCCGACACCTTCCGGTAGCTGCCTTTAAAATAGCTTTTTGTGTTACTAATAGTGGACTGATTGTGGTCTTATACCCTCCTCCCCATGCCAATATACCCCCTTCTAAAATGGACTGAGCATATGCAAAATAAATTGTTTTTATCTCTTTAAGTGTCAGAATATTACTAATTCGGCGAAAAACGTAGATTAATTTTCTAAGTCTATTATTGACGTATTTTACATGTTCTACCCATGACATTCTGTGGTCCATTATGATTCCAAGATATTTGTAAGAGTTTACACGGTCCAGGGAGTCACATTGACAAGTATCAGAGTCCCAGTCCCCACAAACATGTAATTTAAAACTTGTAACCGGAGTATCCGTTCTGTCTCTTAGGGTAATAGGCATGAATTTAGTTTTTGAAACATTAAGTGTTAATAAATTTTGGTCAAACCACAATTTAATTTCTGACATGTCTTTTTTTGCCCTCTCAAATACTGATTCCCAACTGTCTCCTTCATGGAGGATAGCCGTATCATCTGCAAATAAATAAAGTTTACCAGAAATGTTGACTTTAGATAAATTATTTATATAAATTAAAAAAAGTAGTGGCCCTAACGTACTTCCCTGGATCACCCCGTAGTCTATACTTTTCAATCCGCTGTCAACCCCATTTATTGTTGTTAGTTGCCTTCTACTCTCCAAGTAACTTTTGAACCAATCGTGCGGTATTCCCTTAATACCAATTATGTGCAGTTTCTCAAGTAGTTTTGATCTATCTACGGTGTCAAATGCTTTAGCTAAATCTAAGTAAGTTATTAGGCACCGTTTATTGTTACTAAGAGAGATATTTATATCTTTTGTTAAGTGAAAAAGAGCGTCTGAGATGTTTTTTGATTTTCTGAATCCGAATTGTTGATCTGTTATTATGTTATTTTTTTCTAAATAATTACTTAATTGGTCTTTCACAACCTTCTCTAGAACTTTAGAAAAAACGCTTAGCAAACTAATTGGGCGGAAATTTGATTTGATTGTGATATCATTAGATTTGTACAGCGGAATTACTTTGGCAACCTTAAAGGCATCGGGGAACACGCCGGTCGTTATGCTCTCATTAATAATGTGCAACAACGGTTTGCTTAGAGACTGGAAGTGTTCCTTCAGAAAGTCCGCCGAAATACCGTCATAGCCTGGAGCCGAGCCGCCGCGCAGGCCTGTGACGTAGTGAAGTAACTGGTCTTCAGTAATCGGATTAAGTGTAAAGTCGGCATCTATAGTGTAGTCTTTGTCATTAACAACAGGTGGACCGGCCAATAATGTTGCATCCTTGTACTTATAGGTCCTACTCTTTAGTATTTTATAAACATGTCAATTTGATTGTTTAGGTAGGCGCAAACCTAATTAGCCTAAGGAAACCGTTCTATTAGGTTAAACAACATCAGAAATAAGTAGACTAATATCCACTTGTAGGCTTATTGGATAAATTGTTCTTAACAGTTTTTTTTTTTTTTTTTTTTTTTTTTTTTTTTTTTTCAAGAATTAGGAAGGCCTAGAGTTGTAACTTATGATGGTTGGCTTTAACAAATATTGGTGTATTAGGGTAGGATAGAACGTAGAGAAACCATTTATAACCACTTTATATCGCAATATTTATGCTGTAGTAGTGTGCAAGTTTCAATAACTATCCAAATTTAAAGAATACAAATTTATTTCACAGAAAAATTACATTTTAGTTGGAGTGTCTGTCAAAGTAGGCCTTATAGGCATATTCTTTAAAAACAATAATGCTGCACCCTTACTATGTAACACAGACACTCTTTAGTATTTTATAAACATAAAAATTCGATTGTTTACTTAGGCCTAAACCTTAGTAGCCTAATCAAAGCGTTATATTAGTTAAAAACATTAAAAAATAAGCAAACCTAAACTATCAATTTGTAAACTTGTTATAGTTTAATAAATAAGTTTTTTGAGAGTTTCAACAGGCCTATAAATATTTTAATGTATCTATTTTGCTTAAAATAAATATCGGTACCATCAGTAAAACATTTATTAGTGATGCCGTTATTAGACACATTACAAAAAGTATAAGTGTGAAGATCGGTCTGGAACCCCGGCCGTTTGTATCGGAGTAAGTCACGCTACCGACTGCGCCACAAATACTGTCGTTAAAAAGTAAATGTAAAGCATTACAACGTTGCAAACGACAAATTGATTGCACAGAATTTCCGATACATCAGTTTCTTTTAATACAAATGTGAGCAATTTATTTAAACTAAACCTTTACAATTTAGTCTTAATTTTAAAGCAATCAGCTATTTTACATAATTAAGCAACTTTCTTTCCATTTAAAGGATAATACATCATAATAATTGTAAACGTTTTTAGGTACTGACCATAATAAACCAAATCCTTCATGAACTTTTGTTCATCCACTCTGTATTTAGACAAAATACCTCGTGTGTTTACAATCAGCTGATTGAAATCATGTAAAATAAATAAATTGTTAAGGTTTGAAAATGTCGACATTTTTAATTTAAGGGTTAATTAAGATAACGTTAATTATATGATTAAGCAACTTTCTTTTCATAAATGACAATACATCATAATAATTGTAAACGTTTTTAGGTACTGGCCATAATAAACCAAATCCTTCATGAGCTTTTGCTCATCCACTGTATTTAAACTAAATACCTTGTGTGTTTACAATCAGCTGATTGAAAGCGTGTAAAATAAATAAAATGTAAAGGTTTGAAAATGTCGATATTTTTAATTTAAGGAAGTAAGACAACGTTAAAGTAAATAAAATCTGCTAATATATAAAGGTTTACGTTTTATTTGGTACAAACTGCGTGTAAATTGGTCCAGTGGAAGTCTCAGACAAACTGTCCAAAGGATTGAAAATGTTGGCTTTTTTCCCCATGTTAAATCTCCATAAGAAAAGGTTTTTTTGAATTTTTGACACATTTAACGTAAATATTTTTGAAATACGAATAAAACCTGCTAATATAGAACCGAAAACGTTTATTTTGGTACAACCCGCATGTAAATCGGTCCAGTAGAAGTCTCAGACGAACTGTCCAAAGGATTGAAAATGTTGGCTTTTCCCTTCATGTTAAATCTCCATAAGAAAAGTTTATTTTTCATTTTTGACAGATTTAACGTAAATATTTTTGAAATACAAATAAAACCTGCTAATATAGAACCGAAAACGTTTATTTTGGTACAACCCGCATGTAAATCGGTCCAGTAGAAGTCACAGACGAAGTGTCCAAAGGTTTTTGTGTTTTAAATATATAGATAGTAAATGTCAGTAGGCTGTGCTGGGCGCTATGATTTAAAATCAAAATGACTACTTCAAGTTCAAGTGCCGCAGGCTTTACACCGCTATTCACACTTTGGGTGATGTTTGCAGTTAAATTTCTTTTGGCGTATAGTAACCTGAGGATGCTCATCGGTAATTGAATGAACGGGTCGAAGAGGAGTGTAATCATCTCCTCTCCAAGTCTCACACAGACTTTTGGGGCCTCGCTGTATTGATGAAACTTGGTTTCAATGTTCGTCGATAACTTTTGAAGTAAGTTTCAGATTGACTTAAAACTTTCAAAGTAGATTTTATGCGTAGTTTGTAGACTCAAGTTTGTTGTTGAAGTCATTCTGTGCATTATTAAACTTATAAGTCGTAATTGAATTTTCCATAAGAAATGCATTGCAGGCTGTTTTAGTGGTGCTTGAGTTGTTTGCTTTTAACTGTCTGTGTGTCAGGCAGAGAGGAAAGATTTTAAAACTCAGTTGATACTATATGACTCTAAAAAATAAAAATGTTTATTTCACAAAAATAACTTATAGATACAGAAATCTTTATTTTGTATGATGTAATAACAATAAAAAGAGGTTTTTATGAAGAAATAATAATAAAAGTTGTAATCTTTGAAATTGACAGATTCAGTCTAAATAAAGAAAGAACCTTAAATCAATTAACAATTAGCTGACAGCAACAAAAGTAGACTAATGTCAGAAGTAATATAGTAAACAAACGGTTTGTGACAAAGGTTATGTTGTTATACTAACTTAAAGCAACTAACTTAAATGTAGAAAAAAATATAAAAGTATCCCAATAAATAGCTTATCCCTGTAGTATACAGTAAATAGTTTTTAAGTGCATGAATTAATTTCTGTGTCTTATTACATTATTGGCATGTGTTTTACGCATGTGTTCACACACGAAAAATATGCGTACTCCTAGTAGTGTCCCTGAGCGTTGGCCTGAGCGTCAGGACAGTTTGCTTAAGAAAGGAAGCACTGATGAACACATGTAGAGTGGCCTAGCCGGCTGTTTGGGTGTAACCAAGGATTTTGTAGCCAAAATCAACAATTAAGTTTGAGAACGCATGTATTTGACATTAAAGCATCTGTCCCCAAGGTTTGACTTCAAATACGAACACAAAAATTCACACTAATCATTCATAGGTTCAATTTTGACAGAATTCAGCGGAAACAGGAGTGGGTGTGGTGTTTCGGCAGCATTTGACCTTGCAGTGGTCATTTTGATTCTGAATCATAGTGCATAGCGCAGCCCAACAGCCTTCCATGACTTACAAATTGTTTCTTCGAGAGTTTATCAAAGCAACACTGACATCCCACTCCACATGCATGTACTGTACCTTAATCACTTCCTCCATGAGATATAAATAGAACTCACTTTCTGAAAAGCCCTCATATAACCATAATTTTATCCAAAATTTTTCCAAATTTGAAGAGTTCTTGTATCAATCTATCTCTAAGTTAGTTTCCTTTAAAGTTAACCAAATATGTGGAAACACATAGATTTCCTAAAATTTCAATTAAGAACAAGATAAGGGTGTAAATCAATAAACATCTCATCAATTTACAATGCAATGGTTTATATTTGTTTACAAAAAACACAACAGTGTTCAACAGGTTGACGCAACATATTACAACACTGGGTATCAAACTGGCATATGAACAGCCGCTCAGGTAATGGTAATGGTTGCAGTGTGACACGCGAGTTATGTACAGGAGTGCTCAGGCCGGCTCTCACATTCACTCTCGATAAAGAAATCAATCGAACAATCTCCCACTCTTTCTCTCTCTCATTCGTTGTTCATAAATACAACTTCAGTGTTTAAGATGATTTGGTAAATATTGTACCCCTCAAGTTGAAGTTGTGTTTTGTGGGAATGAATTCATACAACTTAAGTTACAACACTATTTACGAACGTTAAACATTTTGTTTTACCTGGATAAAATAATGAGTTTATTATATAATAACAAAAACTTCTCTTTAATTTTATAGGCTTAAAACAAACAAATATGTTTAATTTAATTGAGTTTTAATATCTTTCAGTTTTGTGTCATGTAATAAAGTTGAACGAAAGAGTAACCATATATTTTAAACCAAAGATTTTATAGTTGATTAATGTTACAAGGGTGCAATATCAACAAATCAAATCAACGAATTGAAAGAAAATAAAATGTTTACAAATGTACTGTAATCAGTTTTGAGACAAATTTTAAAAATTCATCAGATATCCGTTAACAATATATTTTTCAAAATAATTTATTATGCTACAATAATATTATTATAAATAATATCATATTATTTAACAATAATATTATTGTTAAATAATTTATTATAACAAATAATTTGTTATAGTTGAAAAATGTTGAAACCCCTTTTTGAAAACCACAAAATATTCAAAATTATTATTTTGGCGGCTAACGCCCATTTGGTATGGTGTGGAAGCACACCAATCCAAGTGTGATTGCAAGTGGTATGTGGCTGTGATATTACATAGAAACCAACCAATGTTCTTCCGTGGTTAAATAATCGGTTAGATCTTGCTGTCACTTGCAGAAAGCTGCATGACGCACCAATTAAGTGATTAAAACACCTTCAAAACGACTTGTTATCTGTGTTTGATTAACAATGAAGCCTGTTGATTCAATACAGCAAACAGTGTATAAAATACAATACAAATGACAAGTCGATAACAACTATACACAAACATCTCTAACAAAATATTGTCACAGTGATTGAAACTATAGAGACATGTAACTAAACACTGATATAACAAAGACATGGACTATTCTAACATCCTAACGGAAACCATGAAAGACACCAGAAACACATAGTAACGTTTAGAATCTTTGCACACCTAGCTTCTAACATTGGATTCATAATTGTTATATTAGTAGGCCCATCAGCAAATACATAAATCTTGTAGGTCCAACAACACAAGAATGAAATGCAAAAAGAATTGTAGCACCGTTGACATTTAAATACTCTCGTTAGTGTCTGTTCTAGTTACAATATGACTATGGTTGCTATTAACTGACATATCTACACAAACAAAGAAATAAAATAAATATTAAAGGAAATATTGCTTAGTTATGGCAAACAATTACAAAAATATTGGTAAAATTAAATTATGCCTAAAAATCCCCATAGCTGATTAAGGCCGTTGTAAAAAAAACTGCACTCTAACAATAAAAACATTGTTTTAAGAAATTTCACTTTTATAAAAATATACTTTTAACAGACACGAATGAAACAGTTTCATATTCACCATTGTTTACTTGCTTTTCTTACTTCCTTTACTTGCTTTAATTCAATTTTCCTCAAATATAATTCCAAAACTAATTTAATGATGTGTTTTCCACATTACAGATCTACTTTGTTTTTAAATTTAACTAGAGTTTTATATTTTTGATGTTTAAAAATGTCACTCTTTAAAATTTAGTAAATCTCTCGCATACTTACAAAAAAGTATAAATTTACAATACTGTATTTTATTGCTCTATTAATCAGGGTTCGCCAATTGGGTGAAACCTCTCCCTCATCTAATAATTGGCAGCCATGACTTAAAAAAAAAAAACATCAAACTTAGGGTTTTTATAGGCGGGGTAAACTTTTGTAAATGCCCAAGTTGTTTTTACAATTCTTTTCTAAATTTACTGATAAAGTCCTAAATTCTGGTTGACCATATATCTAGCCAATTTTGGTCCACTATGTTTTATAAGCATGAATGATATCTGCAAATTTCCTGTCCTTCCTCTGAGACTGTAAAGGTGATGGCAAAATAATGAAATACCACTCTTTCCCCCACAAAAAGTACTCAACATTCTATGAAATGTGAGTGAATCTCACAATGTTTTAAGTACTGGTAACATTTTTTCAGCTAAGGCCCATTCCTACGTAGGCAACAGATGCGACCCGACGAGAGCGACTGAATCAACGCCAGCGGAACGCTTGTATCACCAATGTTGTAGATTGTTGTGTTCCACGTGGATGCAAGCGTTGCGGGCAACAAAAGCAACAAAAGCGACTCTGGCGTCTATAATTATTGAAACACTCAGTTTCACTATGTTGTCCAAAAAAAAAGACGTAAGCTGATGCTTCTAGAAACTTTGACACTCATGTATTCTTATTTAAAAAGAAAGGTGTCCGGAAGATGAGAAAAATACATTATTTACAGTGAATTACCCTCGCCTTGGAATTTAACGCTATACATGATAAGAGAAAGAAAAATTTACTACGTGCGGTTTAGAAAGGATGTCTAAAGAAATAATCTGATAACATATACAAGTTGCATAGGTAGAAATGAAAAACAAACGTCTACAACACTCAAAAATATACTTAAATTAATACTGCAAATAATACAGATGGTAAATATTAGACACGGTATTATTTTCAGTATAAGTGTAAATATTTTTAAGTGTTGTATTCGATTGTTTTCATTTCTGAATGCAAACAACACGTATCAATCATGCCAGTAAAAAAGTGTATATCTAGAGCTAGGTAGTTTATTAGTCTTCCAATTGAATACAGCAATGATGACTAATCTCAAAAATTATGAATTACTAGTGGTATAATTACATCAAATTACAATTTACTATATACACCAGTTAAAAGTAAGGCAGACTTAAGATTTTTCACGTTAGTCAATTTGATTTTATCATAACATGTTCCTGCAATCAGATAAAGTTATTAAAGTCTAGAGCATTATCTGAAGAGGTGGTTTTGTTTTAAGAACAAAGCACGTCTTCAGTTAATGGGACAAAATAGTAAAAATACTTACCATACAACACACAACAATCACTGTCGCTGTGAACGCCAGTGACAAGATACAAAATGATTTGAAATTTCAAAATACGCTTGCAACGCACACTGCCAAAGCGTCGCTCTTGTCGCCCACTAAGTACAATCCCATGCTCATACATTGGTTTGAAATTTTGTCGCTCTCGTAGCGTCGCTTCTGTCGCCCACGTAAGAACAGGCCTTATGATAGCTGTTTTCCTTTAAGGGACATTTCCATTAGAAGGGTTACAAGTTTATCAGAAATATACACTTTTTAGTGCAATGCAGATGTTGGTAAATATTTGTATTCATACTTTCCTTTCCTAAATAACTAAATGCTTTTAGTAAATGGCACAAAGTTGTTTTTGAGCACTTGGTATCATTGGTTGTCAAGCAGATTAAACAATAAAGGTAAACTTGTTTTGTTAAAATAAATCACCACTTTAATGTAAAAAAATATATTTTAAATTAATTTTTATTTAATTTATGCCTAATTACTTGAAAAATAATCATATTGCTTTAACCCCCTCATAAAAATTGATGAGGTTACTTTCAATTTGATATATGGTTTGTTGTAGATAGTGTAAATTAAATTGCTATCGTATTATTGTATCCAATTGAAACTAAAGAGTTCTTTTGCGGATACCCAGTATTCGGAGCTCTTTGATTATGATCGACCACTTTAATCAATCCAACTGATTAGCTAATTTTGGATATGAGCTAGAGTTTAATTAAGGAACAAATAAAGTGCTCTGAAATTGGGTAGCCATTGACAAAATTATCCTTTTGTTTAATTAAGTTTAATTTTATGGGTGACCCTACCTTAAAATTAATACAAAATAACAAGGTACTAAAAAAAACTTTGAAAGTTATGAATGTAGTGCAAATGATATTGTAAACCCACTAAATTTTTACCATACCAAAAAAAAAGTTGCCCTATATATAATTTGTTTACTTCAGTTATAAAATTAATAAAACAACACACTTTAATGTGAGTTCTTGAAATTACAAACCAATTTCTATAAATTTAATAGTAGACTAATCCAAACATATTCAAACTAAGAGAAAATTGTATTTGTTTACCACCGTTAAGCATTATAATAGTTTTTTAGCATGTATTTTAGACAAGGGCAGAAGCAGCTTTGGATTTCTTCAGTTATCTAATTAAATTGTAGGCATTTCAATACTGGTTAAATGGTATAAAGCCCTTATGAAGGCAAGAAAAGAAATTGATCATTATTACATTCCAAATACTATTTGAGATTTGATGTTATGCAGTCACAGAGACAGACATGTTCCCTGAATAGTAGTTTTCATCACTAGGACGGAAAGTGGCTTTTTTCTGTGCGCAATTGTGTTTTACGAGCGAGGCGAAGACGAGCTTGGAAACAGCGATTAAGCACAGAAAAAACACTTTCCGTCCGAGTGACGAACAAAGTTTTTCATCATACTGCAAAGATATAAATTGGATATCTCATTTTAAAGTAAATCAATTAAAATTTCACTATCTATTTTCTTTAATAAGTTGACTTCCATCTTAATTTAAATATTCCTTAAAAACAGCTGATATATACGTTGAATTAAAGAAAAGTCAATATCTTCCATTAAAATTGTAGTCTGCAAGTCGTTTTTTGTATACATTGGTCTTATTTGTTTTGGTTTAGTATGATTTTTGATTAAGAAAAAAACAACTTTTGACGTTAGCCAGAGAAAAAATTAACAGATGTTTTTCGGTACACTTTTAAAAGGCTACAGAAAACGCCAACTTTATGGACTAAATACAGGACAGAAAACGGCTGTTCTACGTGCAGTATGATGAAAACGACTTTTTTTATCAGGTGCAAGGAGAATAAACAAAAATAAATCTAGCAATTCAAATTTAAAAGATTTTGGCAGAAATTTCATACATCCAACAACAAATTATAGCCTACACACATGGAGAAAAAGAGAAAGTAAGAGATTTGGCACTCAATTGAAAAGCGAGTGAAACTAACTAATCGTTGAGACCAGGTACAACGGAAAGGCAGTATTCACCTAAAGCACTTTACTTACCTTGGTAGCTAGAGTTCTGACCATAACTACGTACAAAACCATTACTACGTAAAAAACATCCACTTAACACCTAAGTCCCTTTCTTTTCTGAATTAGAAATAGAAATGTTTTGCGTTAATTGATAATAATGGTATTTACATAACTAAATTTTCAACATTTTTAAGATTATTTAAAACATCTTAACATTTTAATATATTTTGTTTAACTATATTTTATGAGTAAGATTTAGAAAAAAATATACTTAACTTTTATTGGGTCGTGGAAAACGATGACAGATTTTTACTGTCCTAGCTGTTTGTCCTAATTCAGGTTGCTATTAGCCAAGTTCTTAATTTCTTGTATATAAAAGTAAATGTAAACTCTTAGCTTAGTTTTTACGTTTTATAAAGCTATGTACATTACATTCACATATTAAAATGTGCTTCATTTATCACATTCATTCAAAATCGCAAAGTCAGATGTGATACACAGACAAAATTATTGCAGAAATATTAAGGTTCAATTTTTTTCTATCTTTCTGAAGAAATAATATCCCGGTCACTCAAGGATAACTCACAGTTAATTTTTTACCTTCTAGAAGGTTGGATTATGACTCAGTATTTCAATGATTGTCATATTTACTCTATAATATGAACATTTTATATATAAATTTCACCAAAGATTAAGAAAAAGGGAATTATTTTTTTAGTCAGCCTATTTCACCAGATGAATCAATTGCTATGAGAGATAGATCACTTCATGCATGCTGTAAGAGCTTCTAGAATGAAAGTGGTACATCAGCGTTTCTCCAAGATTAGTTTAAGTGGCTCGCGAATAGTTAGGGTGGGGAAACCCTTGCTGAAAGGATCTTCTATACAAATGATTCTTCAAGAGTTCGCAACACTTATGTCTCTTAGGGCACAACCTGTTCAGGCTCTAATTTCGAGTTTCAATTGAATTTTACTATGCCAGATGGCGCCAATGTATACAGAACCTAATAAGTAGGAACCTCATTATGGAAAAGTGGAAACACCACCCTCAAAGAACACTTGTGGAAACACCACTGCTGCACCACCACAATTGATTTTGTAGTGTAAGATTAAGCAGATTCATTGAGTAGAAACGGCTGGTCAGGATAGATTTACAGACATTTATTGTTGTTTGTTTTTTTGTAAACAAATACACACAGCGCCGTCTTTAGCGTGTGCGACAGGTGCGGCTGCACAGGGCCCCGCATCTGGGAAGGTCGCTATGTGTTTAAAATGTGGTTTTTTTTACTCTTTAAGCTATATCAAGACCAGCATGTAAACTTTTTGTATATCTTAGTTATTAAGACCATTAGATGTACCTCGGTCGGCGGACTTCATCAACCTGCTCTGCAGACATAATCACACTGCTCGGCAATCATTATTGCCTAAGATTGGCAGACACAATCGGTAAAACGTCTTGTAGGAGTGACACGATTGCCCCAGTCGGTGAACATGATCTTCCAAGATCCGTGGACACTATAGTTTGCATAAGGAGGACACTGAATACACACAATTTGACATTATTTTGAATGGTAAAAATGCGCTTATGACCCACCATCGGTATTAGGATAAGTAGCATTAGCATCAGCGCTTTATTCCACTCAGGCATATCAGGAGGAAAATAAAACTTCTTAACAAGTAATGTACCAACTTATTTGGTTCTGAATACATTGGTGGCGTGGAGGTATTTGTGAGTATTGTGGTACATCTGTCATCGCTAATTCTGTGCTTGAGACTCATTCTTAAAATTCTAAATCCTCTGACATCGCCTAGCCTTGAGGTTTGCTTTAATTGATCTTTGTGGCGAAATGCTTTGTAAAACTTAACAGAGACACCTTCACTAACTGTTGTGAAACAGCAGAATGGTAAATCTGACCAGAAATTATTCAAGATTTTGATTAAAAGTCAATGGATATAACTTACTTCAAATAATGTGATAGGATAGATGTGAAAATGAAGATAACTATATATTTATTATCAATAAAAGAGACATAATGAACCACTGAGTTTGTAGACATAACTATAGCTTTCCATTAATAAAGTATATCAAATGTATTAATTTTTAATCTATGTAAAAATGATTACATAAAGATTTTAGTGTTTTGAAAAGGTCACTTCCTTTATTTCTATCCTCCTACCCTCTTGAGCAACATGCTTTGGACCATTTTAATTCATAAAAAAGTGTGTAAACTATGTATACATTTTTGTTGCTTAGTTCATGATACAAATTTTATACTTAATTTATGAGTCTGCTTAGCTATATTACATTTAAATGTTTATTGTTATTTTTTATATGAATTATTCCTTAAAAAATTACAAAAGTGCTCTTTCATCAGCTCTTTCTTGATCACAGATCACACTTTATCACTATTAAAACACACCATCTATCTTAAATATTTTTAATTTTATTTAGTTGTTTTTTTTAATTTTATTTAGAATGTAATAAAAATAATTGTTATCATACTGCAAGCAGAACAGTCGTTTTCTGATCTATAATTAGTCCGCAATTTTGGCGGTTTTTGTAGCCTTTTAAAAGTGTGCCAACAAAATATTAGATAATTTTTTACAGATTACCTTCGCTTACGAAGTCGTTAGATGATTTGTTGCCTCACGTCTGTTTCAGTACCCGGCCGGCCTAATGGTGGTGACTGGAATGAAATGCTAGATCTTGCGATTGTATTAACAATGAAGACACACTTCATTTCTTATAAATAAATTATGAGAAAGAACTGGGAGGGGTAACTTTGATCAGGTTCATGAATAAACCAAATACCGCGCTTACCACGCTAGATAATCAAGTATATAGTGGTTTTAGTATCCCAACAATAATCAAAACAAATTTAAAAAGTAAAAAAAAAAAAAAACAGCTCAACTGATTAACTGAACTCCATATTGTGCCACATGAAAGAGCGCTTTTGTAGTTCTTCATGTTTTAACATTTAAAAAAACAGCACATAACTTATAAGTAAAAACCCCGCTGAAGTCAAAATGACTGCATTACACTTGGAAAACGGCAATGCGATATTCACTATTTCTTAAAACAACCAAGAACTTAACATTGACATTTCACCAATTAAAATTTTATGATTGTAGATGATTTACAGACTAATGTTGGATTACAGCAGAGTATTTTTACCTCAGTTAAAATGACTTCAATCTTCAATCACATCCACATAATAAGCTTTCAATGATTGGGTGACTATTTTGCACAAAACAATAAATTGTCTAAATATTTTAGTATAAAACTTATTAATAATCCCGATACCTATATTTCATCTAGCCCTCAGAATTACATTTTTACACATCATACAATGGCGTTGTACAACAATTTGTCATAAATGCTCTATAATATTCTTTCAAACTTTATTCATTTCGGTGACAACATTCTTGACTGTTCTTGACGTGACATTCTTATTTTTACTCTTATCCTACTCAATCTGACAGACTACTGAACCTTATTTGACCTGTCAAATGCAGTTTGTTTTGTCCAAGATAATGTATCACAATCAGGAACACTGAGTACATATAACTTACGGTAGCCAGTTGAGGTTGAACAGTAGGGCAAACGTCGTACCGACTGACAGTAAGGCAAGGGGTCATTTGCAAATTTACAGAAAGGCAGTTTGATAAATAAACAAAGCAAAATGTCGTCAACTATGACCCCGGGGGGAAATGAAAAAGGGGAATGGTCTCTGGAGCATCTGTCTTTTTGTCCCGGAACGAGGTCCCCCTTTTCCTCCTCCCGGAAAGCTGCCGTCAGACTTTGCTCTCGTCGAATTTGACCTGGAACACATGGAAAAAATTCAAATTAGAGCACAAGAAACTATATCTCATTGCAGTCACCGCCGTAAAACATTCGGCAATAATTTTAAGAAACCATTTATATAGTTAAATTAATTTGTATTAGTATTCTTTGTGAAAGCAACCTACGCTGGCAGGAAGATGTTAATTCAGCCTATTAATAAATTACAACACCATCATTCCCCTTCAATAGATGGGATTATCACCAAAATATAAAACATAGTATGTAACGAGGTGTTAAAGGTTCATACATCATTTTTCTTGATATTTTTGTGTGTTGGAAGCAGAAAGTGTAATGCAATGGAACTCTCTTAACCGACCTCAGATCAACCGTTCATCGGATTAACCGACCATTTCCAGTAAAATACAAACTTCTGCAGTGTGAGCTGATGTTGTGATAATGATCTAAGAATAACTTTGATGTTTCAACAAGTCAATCATATGTTTCTGTAACAAGTCAAATTTAGTAATTTCTCTCAATATTTCGTGTTGGTATTCTTTACTGTGTTAATCGTGTATTTATTAACTAATGTACTGTGTTATGAACAATTGATCACGTTGCAAAAATTTTCATCATGCTCAAGTTATTTTAACATATATTTCAGGTATTATTAGGTTTTACCGACTTTTTTTGTTATCCGACCACAGTCTGGTCCCGTAAGGGATGGTTAAGAGAACTTCTACTGTATGTAATAGTTGTAATGTACCATTTACTACATTTTAGCGAATTTCCCTATAAGGAATACGCTATTACGGTAGTAGCCATGGTAAGACCTAAGCCCGGGACCATGTTACATTTTCATTTTGAGGTCCCCAGAAGCCAAAAACACCATTCGTTCATTTTCATATATATGTGTGTGTGTGTGTGTGTGTGTGTGTATGTGTGTGTGTGTGTGTGTGTGTGTGTGTGTCTGTGGTACTGATAACTTTTGAATGGGGAATGGGACCTCCGATTTTGATGAAATTTAGTATGAACATGTAAGACAGGTCTATTTTCATGAGTTCGCGAATCAGCATGATTGGGTTATGGGAACGGGGTTTTATGGGGTTTCAAAGGGGTAAAAAATGGGTGTTTGCCATTTTTGGACCTTAATTTTCAAAACTCAACAACTTTAACTAAAACCATTTAAAAGAACTTAAAGAAAACAAATAATTTAGTATTTTGAATTTTTAACTTGGCTTAACGGGTTATGGAGAAAAGTCAAAAATAGGATTTACATATTAATCTTATGGGAAATCAACAAAACCATGTACCTCGCTTATTTATGGGCATAACTTTATAAAATTTGGTATCACTAGGTAAGATTTAACTGATATTTGCTTACAACACCCATGTGGTGGCAAACCTACATACTCACCCCTATGGGGTTTTTATTGGGAAAATTAAAAAGTGTGGAATATTTGATAGAAATTTATATTTACCTTAACTAACCATTACATTTCCTCACAACTTACATTGTCTAATGACATCCCATGGCAGCAAACCTACATACTCATTCCCATGGTGTTTATGGGGAAAATACAAAATCTCAAATTTCTTTGGAAATTCGCTGAGTACGCAGGTGTGCTGCGACGGGGGTATTTTTTAACCAAACAGTATGCAGACAGTGCAACTTTGTCCATAGAGTGGGGTGTTGCGCTCAGCTGGCCAGACTGCTTCTTGTACTCAGAGCTCACAATCCAGGGGTATAAACTGGTTATTAAAAAAAACTCCTTCTAGTAACAAAGACCTTCTAGTAACAATTCATACCTCCCTGGGGCGACGGGCGGGGCGCGACGCTGCAGGGGGCGGTGGCAGCACCGGCACGATGACGGGGACAGGGATGAGGGCTACGGGGCTGGCGGGGCCAGCGCCTGGGGCGGTGACGGGGGGCGGAGGGGACGAGGACACGAACGGCGACGTCGCCGGGAAGTGGTTTGCTACGATGGGCACCCAGCACTGCTGTTGGCCCCCTCTCAGCGGGGACTGGCCTGCGAACAGACAAGGGGACGGTGAACATGGGAAAGGGAAAGTGATTCAAACTGTGCACTCTAGAGTTTTGCTGTTCCAAATCTTGATGTGCCAAAAATGGGCTTATTGTGTAATCCTTACGCAGTAAAACATTGATCTTTTAGTTACTTAATAACAGAGGACATACTTAAAATAAAGGACATAAATATATGTTTTAAAATAAAAAGACATACTTTGTAATCTATAAAAGCTAAATTAATTACACCACTGATTTCTCTTCATAGCAAATGAAAAGTAATTCAAAGTAAATGGTTGTATATTCAAACTAATTTTGTGGTTGAATTGGGGGTATTTTCATTAAATTAATTTCTTTAAAAAACCATTTAACAATTCATTGACTGTTTTTCAACAAAAATACAAATAATCTATTGCCTTTGATAAAAAAAATTAGAAAATTTACGCTCTAAAAAAATTAAAGTATTTTTTTACTCTTAAAAATTAAGAGAATTTTTTCTTTAATATAGCTGGCTATGTACACCATTGGGTTCTTTCAACAGCCCAGTGGTTCACGTTTGAACCACCCTCAAAGGTGTTTTAATGAAACTAAGGCGTGTATTGTGAGAACCAGTCTATTTTAGAGGATCGAAACTTTTTGACAGTACATATTCTAACTAGGCGGTCTTTCATTCATATACCGGTACCCATCTAATGGCTTTTCTATCATTACAGACTGCCACACTAGGGTGCCCTATTTGAAATTCAGTAAAATGTGTTTTTTTTTATAAAACTAAGCAAAAAAATTAAATAGTTAACGTTTTAAAACCATCTTCGTGCAATCAGTAAAGCTGATTAACTACATTATAAAATTAAAACTCTTTATAAAAATTGTTTTAATTTTAAGTTATGAATAATACCTATATTAAGATAATATAACAATAATTATTATAAAAGAAAAAGCTGATTGTATTACAAATACACATTTAGTATTTGAAAGAACAATAAAGTAATTTTAAAGAGAGAGAGTTTATTTTCCAAAACTGTCAATCAATAAATTCGATGATTGAGATTGTGACGGAAATGCCATTAATCTCTGAACCAGCCCTAATTAACTTGGTTTAAGAAATATTGAATTAAACTTTACTTGAAGAAAACCTCCAATCAGTGATGGGTCGATGGATTTTAAATTAAAGATTATGAATATCATTAATATTTAATTTTTGAACCCAGCAGTGAGTTTTTCATTAGTTGTTTGAAGAGACTCTTATACTTAAATAAACCAAAATCACTATAATTATTATAGTGCATACAAACTGTTAAAAAAAAATCAAATTTTATTTTTTATTTGCAAAAGTGTTTTACAGAGTAAGTTTTCATGTTAAATTTACATCTATAGGCCCTATCATATTTCATTTCTCTATATCTTGAAATTCAGCACATAAGTCGAATTTTATATGCATTTTACCTCCACAAGCCGTTTAGCTCTCTATATCACAAAGAAATCTATTGACATCTGTACTGTAGGTCGAAACCTCGGCGAACAAGTCTAACTGGTTGGTACCTAATACATCTGGTCCAGCGTCTTTGCGTTGTCATGATACTCAACTGAATATTACCTTGGTAAGTTGAAATTTAACAAAAAATTACATCTATAAATATTCTTAATTTGAATTTTATGTAACTCCACTTCCCATAATTTCGAGTGAACGAGAGTCGACTGAATATTTTAACTAATGTATGGGCTGATATTATTTTTACATTGCTGTTTAGTAAATTATTGCGGACATTTTCCATCACTGATTAGTAAAAACAAATTCACAACGTTTCGGGATCTGGAATCTGATCCCGTCTTCAGGTGGAAGAAATATCTAGAACATAACAAAGTTAGTAAAAACTCACCAGGCAAACATGGAGAATTGCACAGCCAAACCTGAAAATAGCAAAGGCAGCCACAAAAATTAAATAAAACATGAATAAATGCACAAAGCTTGAACAGATAACTGTGAAAGCAGTCAAAACAAAACACGATAAATGTAAATGAAAAAAACACAGCACCAATCAGGAGACAGACACAGAAGCCAACCACACGCCAGCAAAGTCGGGTGTGTAATGGTTCCAAGAAACAACACGTCCAGGTTCGCCTGGTGTGTTTTGACTAACTTTGTTGTGTTCTAGGTATTTCTACTATCTGGAGGCAGGATCAGATTCCGGATTCCAAAACATCCTTTTGTTTCTAACCAGTGCTGGAAAATGTTTGCAGTAATTTACCAGACAATAACGTAAACTCACCACCACCAACAATGAACTTCAAACCAAGAACAATTTTTAACTGTTTAGACAATTAGGAATAGAACATGGCAACTCACTGCCAGACATGCCGAGCGAGCCCCGCCGGTTGTGCTGGCCCTGGCGCCAGGCTATCGAGCGTACATGGCCCTTGGTCCCCGTGGTGACGGCATCGACACTCAGCGAGCGTGTCATGACATGTCGCCAGTGGTCGCCCTTGCTCGCCCGTCCGCTCATGTTCAGCTGCAGGGCAGAGCCGAGTTGCTCGTTGAGCGAGTACAGCTTCTGTGTTATGTCCTTACCTGCGTGCAGACGAGAGAGTGAGCGAGTAGGAAGTGGTAGCGATTGTTGTTGTTGTACTCTTTTGACAGTGTCATACCTTAGTGTATATTGAGAGTCACATTAGATTACAATTATCAGAGAGTTTTTGCAACATATGGTAAACATTACGGAAAACACGCTAAACGTTATTTTGATATTGGTAAATTTATAAATAATTCGCAGCACCGGATAAATAATGATAAAGTTTACAGCTGATCACTTAGCAACGAGTTTTTCATAGCTTCAAGCAGTATAAATAGGTAAATCAACCATAAATGAAATAGTGTTTAGCGTTTACCATATTCATTTACCGTATGAGCTCCAATAATAAATGACACATTTATTTATTTTATTTTGGAGACAGTTTTTGTTTTATTTTTTAAGAACACAGTAATGTCTTGTCTGATTGCTAGTTCAGCTATTTAAAACTGAAGGAACCTTTTAACAGGCTTTGCCTTAGAGGCCCTAGACCGGGGCCGACGTAAACTACGGGCCTGCAGGCTATGACTGTGACGTCACAGGCGGGGGCTGACCGGCCGAGCGGTGTTACATTGCAAAGCATTGCGCGCGCCCGACGTCGAGCACTATAATCTGCTCTAACTGGCGCAAATTGTATTTGATATTTACAAATTATATATCATTTTAAAGAGAATTAAAAAGGGAATCGAAAGGTGCAAATAAAATAATATTATATTGTGCGCAACAAAAGTTTAGAAGAATTAAACTTACATTTCATTCAATGTATTGGGCCTACTGTGATGACAACTTATTTACTTTACGATTGCCTTTTTTATTGTTATTCAGATTATCACTAATGTTCTTCAAATAATTGATCAAGAGGGTACTACAGAAAATTACACATTTACACATTTCTTCACTGTTACTAAGTTAGAAATTTTACAATTAATTCAGACGAACACAACATTGAGCGACATTCTTTACCGCTATTTATTTATTTTTTATTGAATATCTCGGAAAGTTATATTATGAGGTTTAATTTATTGGGTAACCTTTTTCACCATGAGGTCAAGGAAAATTATCTTAGAGTTTTTTATAGCCAATGTATTAGTTTTTGCAAACAGATGCTTAATTTTTTAATCTTGCTAAAACAAGGTCTGACAGTTAAAGAATTATATAGCGTTAAATTTATTTCTTTGTGAGTTTATTAAATAGTTAAATGAATTGTTTGCTTCTCTTAAAAATTTTTATTTGGTTATAAACTCTTGATGGCGGCCTTAATAGCGGCCCATAACCACCTGTCAATTTATAAGTAGGGTCTACCGTATTTATGTGTGGTGTCATAAGGTCTTTCCCTGATTTCAAAGGCACACGCATCTTTATATATATATTTTTTTTTCAAAGGAATGCAATCTAGTTTTCCGTTAATTCATTAACACCTAAACTCTGCGGAATGACAGCAATGTAGTTTACTTATGATGTGCACTACAAAACACAATCGTGATTACCATATTAAATTGCCACCTCGTTCACCAAGCTTGACCTCTCTGCATTTCTTAATGTTCTCTGATTTGTCAAAGATTAGGTTTATTCTTTCTCAGTTTTTAATTGTGAAAGTCTAAAAGGCAAAACGATAATTAAATAAACGTCCATTACTCAGGAAATTTTAATTGAAAAAATTAAATAAAAAGTCGCTTAAAAGATTTACAGGTTACCCAAGGCAAACACACAGAAGTTTATTTGAGTTTAGAAGGGTTTGAGTGTAGCTGTAAAAAACATAAGAAGTCACTTGTAAAAACAGAAAAATAAAACTTTATCTTACCAAAATTTTTTTCATAGGCTTACTATTGGTTTTTTTTTATCAGGGCAAGACATTATGGACACCCTCTTTAATACAATGTTAGTTAAAACATTCACACGATATTGTCGTTCTTTCATAAAACTGATACCACGCAAAAATTATTATAGTTAGACAATTAAAAAAATATACCATACAAAACTGTTAGTTATGGGATTATATATTTTAAGAAAGATTTAGTTTGTTTTTGATGTTAGTATTTTTTTCTTAGATTTAGTTGTTTTTTTATTACCGGTACGTCTGTCTCAAAAAAGTGGTCTTCTAAAATAACTAAATTCTTTGTTAGTTCAAAATTTTCCCCGTGATTACATTTATCTCACTTATCTCTTAAAGCTACATGTACGTCTGACGGAAGCCTAAAACATATTTATGCACTGTTCCTGTTCCATCGTAATTAGATTTACAGTTCCGTACCCAAAACGTCCGTTGCATTTATGACACAGGATTTAATAATTATTCTTATTACCTCCACAACACCGATTACCTTAAGTAAAAATACTGTTAAAACGTGTAAACGCATTAAAAATTAAGTCAAACACAGCTGTCACTGAACGGAAGGGAGGCGACTCGCGAGTACAATGTACGGAGATCAGGCTGCTCGCAGGGTTCAGGAGGCAACAGCCGGCCTCCGATGGTGACATCACAGCTGCGGCGCGGGGAAGCCTGCCGGCCTGTAGTTAACGTTGGCCCCGCCTAGACTCCTAAATTTTCTCCTACAGTAAGAATAAACAGTTTATTAAAGGTTTTCTTACAGTATAGTTTATGTTCTAAAAGTTGATTTTAAAAGTTTTTAGTTTACGTTAATTAATTTAAACTAGAGATCGCATCCTGATCGAAATTCGATCAAAATTTCAGTTGACCTGGACCCAAGAAGTTTAAAAACATTGTATAACTGAAACATATGTTCTTCCTGTTTTTCTAGCAGTTGTTTTTACAACAGCTGTTTAATGATTCAATCAATTCTCCTTCCCCCATAAGATTAACATTGGAACTTTGAAAGCCTGTGGGGCGTAGCCCTGGAGTCGGATGAGAATTAGAATGGGATTCTGCTCATCTACAGGACTATACCTCTCTGACAATATGCGCAGATTTATCCTACGATGCACACGAGCTGAGAAAAAAGGAGGAAACGAAACATGCTTGCCTATTAATATATAGATTGACTTTTTTTGTGTTTGGTTTATATTATTGGTTTATAAATTGTGTTTAATTGTTGTGATACTATCAAATGGACTATAAAGTGATTTATTACTGAATTCATTAAGTGTTAGATAGGTGTAAATGTTTTAATCTGAATTGTGTAAATCTTGTAGATGTGTTATATATTAAGCGCAAAAAGCCCTTGCGGCTGACGCGCCTTGGGATTATAGGTCCGCCCCATTGAATGAATGTGTTATATAGCGCATAACTTGAAAACCGGAGACATTAAATATTTTTTATTCTTATTCACAGTTGTTAAGGTAGTCTAGATCTACTTTAGAGCTTGGAAGACATAGTGTTGTTGAAATAATAATGAAGGCAAAAAATAAAACTGGTTTTCACACTGGGCGTACAAAATGTAAGATTTTTTTAATGTCTGCAGCATGATTACTAAGCATTGACAATGACAAAAAATGTTCAGTCTCATTTAATAATACAATATAGAATGTTTAAAACACTTTAAATAGCTTTGTAAAGTTGTAAAATATGAAAGCATCAAATGTATACTTGAAGCCTACAAGGAGTTATTTAGCCTTCGTTTTTGCTTGATTAAAAAACTTTTGAATTTACTAATTTGATTTTAATGTTATTGGCTAAAAATACTGTCTAATATTGTCTGCATTATAGACCAGGGGCTAACATCATGGATTTTAATAAAATCCATTAACTTGAAAATGTCGTATTCACTGCGAAACATGTTGTGATTTATTCCAACAAAATTTGAGCTGCTTGACAGAAGGTGTGTATAATAATTTATTACGATTTTAATAAATTCTAAATACAGTTGTTGAAATAATAATTACAACAGCTAAACTATAAATGAACATGAATCACACACACACAGACTAAAAAACTTTAAAGGGTTAAGGAACACAAACATGTGTAAAAATGTTTCCTATTGTGGGTTCATAGTGCTAAAAAAGGATATTAATAGTATAATTTAAAACTTGACATGCCTATGATACACCGTCCACCGATACCACACCTAATCTATTGGAGATTTACACAGAAAACTATCCTAATAATTTACTAAATTCTAAAACAGTTTCAGTCATGACTTTTTAATTAAAAGAATAGGTTTTAAGAATTTCTAGTCATAATTTTAGGTCAAAATATGATGAGAAATCTAATGCATAACATGAAGAGTGCACTTACAAGACCTTGTGGTCATGCCACCTTTGATATCTCTGAAAATCATCATTACACGATGAAGAATTATTTCTCTTTTACCATAGTGCTCTTTGAAATAATTCTAGAACAGTACAAAATATTTTTCCGATAAACCATACAATGTTAATGTAGCGTTTAAATAATAATTTTTTCATACTATGATGTTTTTGACTAATTGGACACAAATTTTTTTATAACCAAATAAAAATTGATTGAAAGCACCTTAATCAAAATAAGTTACTTCTGAGAAAATTATAAAACCTTTAGAAATTAGATATTGTTTGGTTAAAATATTTTACACTGTTCAGTTATTTTATTTATTTTTTTCCTCTCAAAATAATTAAATCACTATTGTTGGGATATTTTCAGGTTTATTACTGAAGAAGTTTTCATTGCCAAACTGAAGAGTTAATAAATTATTGTGGAACTCTGAACATTTGTTGAAAATAAAAGTAGTCTCTGTGATGTAATAAACCTGGGAGAGAAGACTTTTATATCCATCAGTGGAACTTTTTGATTTGCTTAGGTACGGACACAGCCTGAAGAGGTATCAGAAAAAAATTTCAAAGAAAATTGTTTTGGGCTCTATTTTACCACTTCTCAAAGTTATGTTAACTTAGTCTTATGGTTACTTTGTTTAAAGTATACAATTTTAAAGCATTTGTAAAAACTAAATTTAAAAAATTTGCACTTCAAGCCAAAGTGCTTTATTTTTAGCTCTGTGTGAGACTGTAGTTTTTATTTTATTTATAAAAACTAGTTCAACATCTTGCCTATTACTTACCAATAAGGTTAGATAGAATCGTCCTTAACATAGGTCTGTGCCTGAGAACTCTGTCCATTCTCAGTTTAGGCCAACATAGGTATAGGCTTTCTTCCTCCGCCGTTATCGTCACCTACACAGACATATTTACATGCTCGATTTACAAGAGAAAAATTATTTGCACTTCATTGTAAAATCCAAATTAATTACATGACTAATTTCATTGTGGACAAGCTTTAGTTTGTGAGTACCATCCAAAAAGAGGTAATAAATAACTTGTTATGAAATAAAAACTATTTAATTTAATAAACATTTTGAAACAAAGTACCCTTTTTCATTTTATTTTATCACATTTTATTTTATCGACAATTAGTTTTGGTCTTAGACCACTTTCAAGTCGATTTTTAAACATATCGACTTGAATGTTTAAACAAATCGATGTTTAATAATCGACTTGAAAATGGTCTAAGACCGAAACTAGTTGTCGATAAAATAAAATGCTATAAAATGAAAAAGGGTACTTTGTTTCAAAATGTTTATTAAATTAATTATATTAGTAACTACAAACAAAACTCTTCAATTTTCAAAAACTATTTAATATAATTTACATTTTTTTTTAAGTTTTAATTACATAAGTTAGTTATAATTCTTGGATCTTACTGCAGGTCTTAAAAAGTTCAAAATTATACTGCCTTTAAAAATAAGTAAGCAACATTGTTAAAATAAATCATTTATGTCATGATTTGACAGTGCTCATTACTGCATCCTGGGAATCAAAATTAAAATTGTGTATTTATCATAGTGAAAGTGAATAAAAAATAATCTTACTCACATTATAACCCCTAAAATATGTTTAAAATGTCTGAAAAGTTAATTATTTCTGTTTAACCTCTGCCAAAAATATTAGAAAACAAAGCCGTTCAAAAAATATATAAATAGAGTCCTGCTATTTTGAAGTATCTGTTTTGAAAATCCACCTAATCGGAATGCAAATTGTAATAAACATTGCTTTTTTACTTAAAAAGGGGGGAATCCCAATTGTTGATATTACATGGAGTTTAAGCTCAATAGACTTGGTTCTATCATTATTGGGGCCCTGCATATTTGTGGTTCAATCCTCCGCTGACTCCATCTGTATTTTCCGCTATTTAAAACAGTTCCACTATAGCACACTCTTTCCACGGCCCAATCGTAATTGAGTTCCGTTGTAAGTCCTTTTAGAGTAAACAGCGGAAGAAATCAGTAAATATCTAGCACTATTTATAAATTCCACCCATTCCATGAATTCGCTAAATCGAACCAGTTCTCTGGTCCCTGTTTCGTTTGGATTAGTGGCACTTCACAGTTATGTCTTTGCAGTTGCAGGATTTCTTTATCCACTGATTTGTTATCTTTTTGCTTCTAACATTAGTACCTCGCAGTTTAAGTATTCTTTCGGATTGTTTACCTGGAAGAGGTCGTCGCTGGTCTCGTGGCCTGCCTCCCACTCCGGAGAGTCGATGAACTGGAAGGGGTGGATGTAGTGGAGGTGCATCCCCTCCACCGTCACCTTGAGCCTGCAACCGGAAAACTGTCACGGCACCGTCACGACATCACAAAACGATTAGGTGCGCAGATATGGCTGATTATTACTACTTGGTTTCATTATTAAGAAAGTTGAGAATCTATACTGTAAAGCCATAAATGAAAAGGTAAACAGAAAAAGGTTTTATTTGTATATCAAAGAAAATATTCCTTTGATGTTATGGTGTGCATGAAAATATAATTCTGATTCAGACCTTATTTTTGAATTCAACAAATAATTAAGACAGTCAGAAGAGAACTTGGGTCCAAAATTCATATGAAATATGTATAAAAATACATATAATAAATTTGTACCATAACTGAAGTCTCATAACTTGACGAATGGCCTTAAAACAGCTGGAAAAATTGGTTACTTTCCCAAAGACATGTTTTTTTTGGTTTTGAATTATATCAATGTAGGCCTATACAGATGAACTGAATAAGTTTTGGGACATCCTCATGGGGAAGTGTGAATGCCACCCTTGAAACACAGATAGCACTACCAAGATCTAATTTTTAAGGATTATGATGATTGGTTGAATGAAAACAGATGACTAAAGAATAATTTTTCAGAAGTTTGTTATTGTTTTGATTTTTGTAAACAAATATGCTTATTTTGACATTTGAGAGGTAGGAAGAGCGCTTTTCGTGATAATAAGGAGAATAAGTAATCCTAGGATCAGCGCTTTATTTTCCTCTGGTTTTTGCGGCCAAAACTAATTTTTTTTTAAAGGGATGTCCCAACTTATTGCTTCTGTATACATTTTTTATATGTACTGTAATGTTTTTTTTTTTTTTTAACAGCTGACAATCAATTTTTTAAGTTTTTAATTATTGATCATTCAATAGTCAAAATTTGAGTCTTTTACAAGGGAATTTTTGATAAAAATAAATTACGATAATAAGATGATTTGTAAAGAACATTTCAGAGAGAGTACAGGCATAAAAAGCAAAATGGAAAGTGTAAACTTTTTTTACTTGTAATGAGGGAGTAAAGTGTTACTTTGGCTCCCCAGGGAAGCAAAGTATTACTTTGCCTCCCTAGGGTGATAGATGTTTTTCCAGATACACGAAATTTCCACTATATCCAGTTAATATGCAAACAGCTATTTAAAACATATTTTTATTTCCCGCTGCATAATATCAAATTGATAAGTAGTGTTTTTTTTCTATGGTATTAATAAATGCAAATGTGTTTTTGAGCAAGCAAACTCACTTGCCCCGCAGCAGTATAGAGAGTCTCTCGTCAGCGGGGCTCGAGTCTTCCACCGCGTAACTCTCACCCGCCGAGAGCTGCATGAGAGTCGCCTCACGGGTAAGCTCCTTGAAGTGCTTTCGAGACACCTGTAATCGTAATGCTGAATGGAATCCAACAATTTGGAAGCAGCCTAACTTATCTGCATTTTTATTTTGCCAAAGAGATGTGTATATTCTATAAAAATATTTCATCATATCCTTCAGCCGTATTCACCTTAAATATGAGCAAATTTTTTTTTACTTTATGCAGTAGCCAATACACTAGTATCTTCAATCAATTTATAACATTAAACAATATGAGAAACTTGTTTACAATAGATATGAGTTAGATTCAGTTTAACTTGGTTTTTAAAATACTTCATTAGAAATTATTAAGAAATTAAACTAACATCCAACATTAGTTTTGTCATGAAGTATACTACTGTATCTCGATCGCAGGAAGAGGTGGTTCTAGTGGCGCCTGTGATTGTTTACCTTGAGCGGCTTGAACATCCTGACGTACAGCTCAGTGAGTTCGATGGAGAGCGCCGGCGGCAGGAAGCGGCAGGTCAGTATCACCGCGTGGACCAGGTTCAAGGCCGCCAGGAGCATGTTCCACGCGAACATGTCAGGCGTGCAGACGTGAATACCCGCCCACAGGGCCGACACGATAAAGCCTGCGCACAGCAGCGCTCTGCGCAAACAATGGTGAAATATACAAAACCAGATTGCCAAACTGTCTTGCGAGTCACTGTGTAGCCTACCTGTGAGAAGAGTTACTTTCAAGAAGGAATCCCTGAAAATCATGGCATTGTCTTCAAACTCATATGCAACAGACGGTAAAGGCTAAATAGCAGTTTAATTTTTCAATCAAGTGTAATTAGAATATAAGGTCAAATTCATTTTAAATAATGCGTTCAAACTTTTTTTAAGGCAGCACCTTCTACTCAGTTGTGCATTTATATGGAGATGGCTTATGTGAAATGAGTCAGCATCCTCATTCCATTTGACAGTTCTGTTTCAAACATTCCTTGTTCTAGTTCAGACATTTCCAGGTCTAGCCCAGGTAATCTTGGTTCTAGACCAGACATTCCAATTTTGGCAGAGACTCCAGACATCCCAATTTACAGCTCAGATTTTGTCAACTATTAGCCCAGAACTGGCCAGAAAATTTTTCCATTAGAACCAATGAAGATTACCTCAACACAAGGACGCTCTGCTTGAATTTCCTCGGCACCAGGAATGCGGCTGCGAAGAAGATATTGGAGAGCTGGAAGAGGTTGTGCTGCGCCGGCTCCCACTCACCGCATGATAGTGTGACTCCGCCGTCGTCCGCTAACGTGGCGTTGGCGCCGGTGTCATTGTCCGCCACCTGTGTTTATATTACTGTTAAGTTTCTAAGAATTTATATACATGATAATTCAACCCAATCGGTGGACCCCTCGCGTTGCTTCCCTGGAGCATAGGGTCCTCTGGTGGGTGAGAGCACTGGTAGCAAATTTCCCTATAGGGAATACGCTATTACGGTAGTAGCCATGGTAAGACCTAAGTCTGGGACCATGTTACTTTTTCATTTTGAGATCCCCAGAAGCCAAAAACACCATACGTTCATTTTCACATATATGTGTGTGTTCGTGGTACTGATAACTTTTGAAGAGGACCTTCAATATTGATGAAATTTGGAATGATGTAAGACCAGGTCTATTTTCATGAGTTTGCGAATCAGCATTGTCGAGTTATGGAATGGGGTTTTATCGGGTTTCATAAAGGGGTCACAAATGGGTTTTTGGCATTTTTGGACCTCAATTTTCAGAATTCAAGAATTTTAACTAGAACCATTTAAAAGAGCTTAAAAAGACAAACAATTTAGTATTTTGAATTTTTAACTTGACTTAACAGATAACAGAGAAAATCCAAAATTTGTTTCCCATTTTATTGTTATGGAAAATCAGTAAAACCCTGTATCTCGCTTATTTATTAACATAACTTCGTAAAATTTGGCATGTACATTCACTAAGTAGAATTTAACTGCTATTTGCTTACAACGCCCATTTGACGGCAAACACCCCCATGGTTTTTATGGGGAAAATTAAAAATTGCTGAATATTGATATTTACCTAACCATTACTTTTCCTACCAACTAACAATTTATAACAACATCCCATTTCAGCAAACCTACATACTTATTAAATAAGTTTGAAATTTTGTATTTTCCCCATGAAAACCATGGGAATAAATTTTATTCCCATGGTTTTCATGGGGAAAATACAAAATTTCAAATTTATTTAGAAATTAGCTGAGTACGCAGGTCTTCTGCAATGGGGGTATTTTCTGTTTATTGCCTCAGTGTTGCTCAGTGTTTTGTAGAGGCAGGTTGATACGTTGCCTTGTGTAGTTCATTGACTATAGTAGGATTCATGAAAATAGTCCGACGAGAGTCGATACATTTTTGCCAAATTTATTCTGAAACACATTTTTACACTGTATTACACATGGTAAACATAACCACAAATGACAACATTGCAGGGCGAGAGGGGGTGAGGGGGGACACAGCTGTTAAAATTTCCATTGGACTATTTTCGTGCATCTTACTATAGCCTATTGCACAGTGCCGTTCGTTCAGGTTTCGGTGGGTATACAATGGGGTCTATCAATAGATCTAAAATTTATCCCCTTGGTTTAGTTATTTAGATTCTATGAAGAACTGAAAATAAATGATAATAAATTAATATCTAAAAAAACATGAAATTAAGTTTTAAGGAAATAAAAGTAGAAACATAGTAGTAGAAGTTTTCCGTTCCAATTGCCCCAACATCCCCAGATAATGTATGCACTAATGATTTGGGGTAACTATAACTTAATTATGTCTTAGAAAACCCCTTTGAGGGCTGTACGGTAACTAGTTCCGAGTGAAGCCATTTTTTCAGCGCATAGTGCGGAGCCATAAGTGACTTTTAAGTATTGAGTTTAACATCCAAAAACAAATAATAGTGATGAATGTTTCTAATGACTTTCTTTTGACAATATGGATAAAAAGATTTTATAAAAATTTTAAGCTCCCATGTTACCCCCAACATTGATCTTCGTAGCAAATGTGTAGGATGGAACACCCATATTGAATTCATATCAAAGAAGCTGTGTAGGGTAATTTTCTTACTTGGACGCATTTTGTATTATGTTTCTGAGGGTATTATGTATTTTGCTTTAATTCAGTCAATGATTAAATAAATGGCGTTTTAATTTGGGATGATATTATTAACATTAAAGATATCCTTATTCTTTAATATAAAGCAATTAGAGTAATACGGTATCAAAAGTTGACCTATCAAAAGAAAACTTTATTATAAATTAAAGATTATTCAGTAATAAGCCTAGATTTTTTATTTTGTTTCTTTCACATTAAAAAACCTGCAAGCTCCAATCCCTAAGTAGTGATGTGCATATAGTACGGTAATAATAATAGAAACAAAAATACAATTTCAGTAGAGCAACAACTGTAGGCAAACTAAAACACAGCATAGTCATAGTCACTTCTCAACATATTTTTAGCAAAAGCAGATTCTTTGGACAATTTATCACACGAAGATTCTGATAAAATTTTTCTAATAACTCATTTTATGCTCTAATAGTTTTTAGACCAACCTGGAAATACAAATATGTTTTTATATAGTTTTATTTTGTGAATTTATTAATGTTATTTTAAGCCTTTATTTGATTTTTCCTTGTATTCATAGATACTATTTTTACTTTGTCAATGCATTATAACAGTAAACTGTCCCATTGGCATTCTGTCCTACCATCCTGAGCAGCTCCTCGATACTGAGCTCCGATTGGTCGAGGTCAGTCCAGTTGCTCAGCTGATTGGTCGTCGTGTTCTCCATTGTCACCAAGGTCAAGGTCAGCGGTGGCACTCTACAACGCCAGATCTCCATCACCTCCGTAAGCATCAGGCTGAGCCGGAATCACTGGAAAAAATAAAGGGTATCAGACAACACAACAACAACGGAACCCAACAACAGTGTTATGATAGCTGTAGTAATGAGGGGCCGCTGCCCGCTGTGCCAGAGCAGCACGAGTTGAACTCCATCGTGCGGTTTTTTGCAACGTACTGCGTTTGCCCCTAACATAACATAAAACTTAATTTTTCCACAACAATTTGTTGTAGAGCAAACGGTAATTTAAAGTAAGTACCGGGGAGCCGAGCTTCGTTCTATACATATGTTGTAAAAAAGTGTTACAAAATATAACATTTAAGTTAATTATGCGAGGTAAATAAATTTTGATTGTAAAATTGTTTATAAGTAGGATTCTACAAAATAGTCCGATGAGAGTTGATACATTGTTGCCAAATTTATTCTGAAACACATTTTATACCAAGGCAATTAGAATATACTATACTGTGTATATATAGTATTACACATGGTAAACATAACCACAAATGACAACATTGCAAAGCGAGAGGGGATGAGGGGGGACACAGCTGTTAAAAATTCCATTGGACTATTTTCGTGCATCTTGCTATAGTACTAGGAATACGCTCCAATGTCCGTCCCGTACGAGAATTTTTACTCACTTTTTAAGTTATTAGATGACGCTTTTTATGATTCTTTTTTTTTTTGAGGGAGAGGTGAGAAAAATGCATTACGCACACAGGTGGCGAGCCTGTAGTGTGGGGCTCCCCTAAAAACGGGTTTATCCACTAAAAAACCTCCTCTACTCTTTAGGATTCTAACCTGGAATTGTTTATCACATTACGTCAGGCTGGGCCTAAATTTGGCTAACGCCGGTGGGGCTCACTCCTTATCCAGCCACTCGATCAAGGGATCTGGGCCACTTCGCGGTCCAGATCGGGTTTCTTTTCCAGGAGGATGCTCCGGACGAACTGTGATAAACAATCCCAGTTGCCCTCATCCTCCAAGATCTTTTGGCAGACGGAGTCCACCGAAAATGCACCAAAAATTTGTGTGGCCTTCAGGCGGGACAGTCTCCAACGGGGGCAGCGGAAGAATGTGTGTTGCGCATCGTCGGGAACGCCCGGACAATAAATGCAGTCCGGTGAACCGGTCTTGCCCATCCGGTTCAGGTACGACCGAAAATAGCCCTGAATTGGCCGCCGTTCCACCCATGGTTGGACGTGCTTGATAAGTCCCGCAGTCCATCGTCCACGGATGTCGTGCTCCCAGCTGTGTTGCCACTGCTGGATGGTTCGGGAGCACTCTTCTGTTCTTGCCGTGCCCTTGCCAATCTCGCCTTGTCTCTGATAAATTGCCTTCCTCTCTCCTGCCAAGAGCTTGACAGGGATAACTCCGGCGACCACTAGGACGGCAGGCTCGGACACTGTCCGGTAGGCGGAACACACCCCGAGCGCCGCTCGACGCTGAACTCGGGCAAGTCGCAACCTGTACTACTCTTTATCAAGAGTGTCTGCCCACACCTCTGCTCCATAAAGAAGCACGAACTGAACCGCGGACATCAACAGACGTCTTCTGCTGGATCGTGGAACCCCGACATTGGCCATCAGCCTACTAAGGTAAGTGACTACCTTAGCGGCCTTGTCCACTGTATGGAAGATCTGATCCCTCCAGCTTAACTTGGTGTCCACCATAATCCCGAAGTACTTAGCAGCACGAGTTGATTTGACCACCTCCCTTCCCACTCGGAACAGAACGATGGTGTCTATCCTCTTCTTCATAAGGATCACAATCTCCGTCTTACGGAGAGCAAGCGAGAGGCCGTGATCGGACATCCATGTGTCCGACCACACGCATGACTCGGTTCAACTTTAGTTGGGCCAGCTCAACGTTGCGTGCGACAATGAGAGCTGCCACATCATCGGCGTACCCAACCAAAGTGGTTTCCTCAGGCATCTCCGACCTCATCAGGAGGCTGTCATAGGCAACGTTCCAGAGATCCTGGCCTAGTAATGAATCTTGTGCGGCACCAGAAGTGACTTCCATCGTTCACGTTCTGTCCCTTGTGTCGTAAATAAGGCTTTGAGAGCAGAGATAATCCTCGATGAGTCGCAACAGATATGCAGGAACACGAAAGGTGTTGCGAAGCGCATCCAACATATCGACCCACCTCGCCGAGTTAAAGGCATTCTTGACATAAGCGTAACAAGAAGCACTACTCAGCGAGGGGAATGGTTGTAGCTCTCGGCTCTCTTCACAGCTCTTCATGGACTTCGGTGATAGCGTCAATCGTTGACCGTCCCTTTCTGAAGTCAAACTGACGGGGGTATGAGTCCCCGGCAGCTTCCACGGCAGAGGTCAGGCGGGAACGGATCAGCTTCTCGAACAGCTTCCCAGCCGTGTCCAACGTGTAGAAAGGCCTGTGGGACGACGACAGCTCGGGATCACCTTTGCCGTTGCTGATCAGTACAAGTCTTGCAGTTTTCCATAGGGAGCCGGAAAACACCCCTTCTACCAAACAGGCGTTGTACATTCTCAACAAGTCAGCATTAATTGAAAATACTTTCTTTAAAGCCTTGCTGGGAATCCCGTCCGGGTCAGGAGCCTTGTTGCTCTTTAGGGAGAGAACGGAGGTTTCCATCTCCTCGAATGTGAAGAGTGGAACGTCATCTAACCGTCCAAAGTCAACCGGCGTACATCCTAGGCCTATCCTACAAATAAATACATACAAAGAATGATTTTAGCTAAGACCTCAAAACAAGCAAGTAACTTAATAATAATTATGCTTACAATATTATAGGTAAATAGATTGTAGAGCAAAAAAAAATACAATTTAAAATCCGTAATTGCAAATTAATAAAAATCAAGTAATGTAAGTATTGTGGAATTACGCTTACTTAACACTTAATGCATATTTTGTTACCTGAGACATAGGCTACAATGGCACAACACATTCTAATTAGTTGTTCAATTTAAATCTTTCTCCCAAATAGATATTATTTGTATCCCATAAATTAGTTAATCGCATAATTCCGTACGACAGCAATTCATTCCACATCAACATGCCTATCTTTTGGTATAATTTATAACTTCAACAAGTAAACATCAGTGTTGATCTATTTAATTTAACAAATAGGTCTGTCAACATATCAATTAAATTTTATTTAAAAACGTAACATAACGGCGAGCAGATATAAACAAGAAAAGGTTATGTTGTTTTCAGCATACACAGCGACAACTCAGCTGCGATGGGGGAATATAAACTGATCATAGCAACTGCATTAGTCAAATCATGTAGCCTAAACAACTAAAGTTCTGTAAAAAATTCCGGAAAATAAGCTTTTTTAATACTTAAAAATAATTGCTCGATTATAGTTTATTATCTAGTTTAAAATACTTAAAAAAATAACCTGAGAATTCCATTGAAATCATATTGGTAATAAAAAAGCCTTTTGGGGGTCTAAAATTCGCCTAAGTGAAATTTAAAGTCGATTGTACAAATTTTATACTCTATGTTCCATAGAGTAAAAATTCAATTTATACTCTATGTCCCATAGAGTAAAAATTCAACTAGGCCTACAGTTAATTGAATAATATAAAACAGCTAATTAATTGCAATGGTATACGATTTAAAGAATTAAATTTAATATATGTTTGCCGCTATCTGCTTTAAAATAGAGATGTGTCCGTCGAGTATCGACGGGCAACGACTCGTATTTTTTATTTTATTATTCTTTTTACGTATAGAGATTTACTTCAACGCCTTTATTTTTGGACAGACTAAGGAAATAAGTTGCCGGTTTAAAAGTCCGATAATTAATAATAAAAATACCGGTTCACTCTTTAATAAACCAAGCAGATATTTAATTGTTGCGGTAACCGCCGTTCAGGGCCTCGTTAGCATTGCGGTAATGAGACCGCTGAGTTCATTCATCTAAGTTCCAAGACTTTTCCAAACAATCAGTTTCCCGTCGGCCAGTCCCAGGAGCACGCAGCACGCCGAGCGGCGGGCGGGCGAAACAAAAGCGCATTGTCGCGCCTGAAGTATAACGAGAAGCTTTGTTGATAAGCTGGGGGACAACGCCGCGCCACGCTGACTAGAAACTACCAACTAACAGTCAACTCCCGGTTATTGGCAACTAGATTGGCGCTGCAAATTAATGACGAAGGTATTATTATTTTTTCTTAGTTTTCTCATTTATCTGTTGCCTTTCTTAATTAGAGAGAGTGTAAACAATCGTTTTTCTCATTTATAAAATGAGATCGTTTATCGTTTGGGCGATCGTTTTTCTTCTTTCACATTTACACAGACACACAGTTTGTTTCAGCTACAGTTTTGTCAGAAACAGTTCGTTACAGCATTAACAAATCGGGGAATGTTTAGTCTGCTCTATTTGAGGCGCAAATGCGTTATGGACTGATTGTATGGGGGTTATCATCTCAGGGGAACCTTCAGAGGGTATTACGTCTACAGAAAAAGGCAGTCAGAATTATGGCTGGACTGGCATTTCGTGACTCATGCCGGGGGGAGCTCAAAAGGCTGAAACTACAGACAGTAGCTAACCTATACATTGCCGAGGTAGTTACCCACGTTATTAACAAAAGACCCATAATAAACTTCTCAGAGACCCATCATTATGACACCAGAAACCAAATCAACTACATACTCCCTGCACATCATCTGTCAGCCTATGAGAAAAAAACCCAGCTACATCGGAGCAAAACTATTCAACACCCTTCCACCTGCACTGAAAGAACAAAAAACAACAGGAACTTCAAAGCAGCTGTTCTCGACTGGCTACTGAAACAAGAATTTTACTCTGTTGAAGAATGCCTGGAGGGACGAGGCCAACCTCATCACTGAAGAAGAAAAATAATGACGCCATGACTGTACTTAATGTTCATGTCAATAAAGAGTATTTTGTCTTTGTCTTTGTCTTTGTCTTTTGTCTTTGTCTTTGTCTTAGTCTCCTTAGTGGAGTTTTAGTGTTTTATGTCAAAAACGTAGTAGGCCTACCACCTGAAAAAAACATCGGGGGCTAACATGGGTGTTTTTCATCAAGAGCGGAATTCCACAGTTCGAGGACTTCCTCGGTGACAAAGATGACATAGAACAATGATGGAAGACGAGGCTGCAGGCTGTGAGGCGGGAGCGAGAGATCTCAAACAGGATCCTCTCCGACCGTCCTCAACTCAAGCTACGCAGGACGGGTCCGAAACGAATTCAAGGAAGAGGCCGAAGAGACAGAGGGGGGCTCCTCATCAAGCAGCACCGAGCTTAGGGAAGTGCTGGACACGGCGCCGACACCGGGTTTTGTCTCTGCATACAGTTTCGTAGATTAAGCTTTAATAGGTAAAGTCTTGAGGGCGTTTATTAAATTAGACATGACTCCATGATGATGCAGTATCCAGTACTTTATTCATCAAACAAAGAGTACTAACTAAAATTGTTGACATGGAGTAATTGATATGTTAATAGCAATTAATATATATTAACATTAACTATAACACATACTCGCAGATCACTCCTGTTCCGGCTGCTCAGTCCGCCCCGGGCACTGTTGTTGGTCCAGCGGCTATCACCACCCCTGAGGAGGCTCCTGCTGCGGCGGCTCATCTCGCCCCGCCAGCAACCTCTACCTCAACACCTTTGGGGAGCTGGTAGATGTGCCTCTCTAAGAAGGAAAGGAGGGGGCTGAAGCGAGCGGCGATCATTTTTCTCTTCTAGCGTTCGCTTGTTTCCGAATATTATTTTAGAATATTTTTTAATATCGCTAAGAATATGGCACTGGATTTAGCTGTTATGCATTGGTTCTTAAAAAAAAAAAAACTTTTAGGCCTATATTCCCATCACTTCAAGACTTCACCCAAGCATCAGTGTTCTATAGTTAGATTATGATTGTAGGCGTATACTGTTAGCTTCTTTGTGTTTTTTTTACTCATTTTTGCAAAAATCCATTAATAAGAATTTTTAATGTAGAAACATAGTAACCCTCTCGATGTAGTTTGAGAAGGATATTTCATTATTAATGAGTTATCTAAAGCTACAAATTTATAGCGATGATGAAGATTTTCAGACTGACTTTTTTACACTGATGCTTTTTAAGAGCCGATCAGATAGGAAAATCTCAGATTAGAAAATATCTTAGATAAGAAAGTATGGATAAAGTACTCTGGTATGACTGATAACCTACTCCTATAGGCTACAACTAACGTTGTACTCGATTTGGATGAAAAGGTTTGCTCACTACAGAAAACATAGTTCCATTTTATGAACAACTTTGTAGGCAAAAATACACTGTGTTGCATCCTGTTTTTAAATTGAAATAGTAGATAAAATGTTTGAAATGCTATACAATTTTTAGCATTCCGAATTTAACAACTGATAGATTTTTGATATTTCAACGTACAATAGAATGTATGATGCGAATAAGTCAGTGAATAGTCTACTGAATCTGAATTTACATTAATTTGTTTAACGACTGCAAAATACATATATAACGTACAACATTGTAAATTACGACAACCGTTAATTCAAAAGTAGATAACAGGCTGCCAAATCGGGCGCTGGCTAACCTCCAGTGGCATCCCCCTCCTCTAAACACCCCCCTCCCACCCCCCATTATCATGATCAGACGTCCAGTTTAAAATATAATCTTAAATTAAGAAACCTAATTAGAACGGTTTAACTTTTTTGTTTAAATCAAACATGTAAAGCCAACGACTTTTAACTCATGGCGCCTATCAATATGACTGTTCTCTTTGTCACTAGATTAATGAAAACAGACCCTACCGGTTATGAAGTTCAAATACTTTTTTGTGAGGTTAAATATTTAAAACAGTCATACCAATGTTGTTCTTGAAATGTGGTATACAAATTTTGTTTTATTATGAGAGCATAATATCACATTTTTTATGATTAAAAAAATTCCTTTTACTATTTTTTAAATAATAACTTTTATACTAACAATTTACTAACATAATCTCACAATAAAATTTATTAATATTATAAATAAAAATATACATACTTTGAGAAAAAAATTACAGTTGGATGGTTTAAATTATAATATATTTTTGGACATAGACAAAGGCATAGGCTTCCTAGCCTGTCGCTGATTAAAATTAAAGTGACATGCCTTTTTTAGCATACGATTCGTATATTGTGATAAAATGTCATCTATATCTATAAAAGGCAAAGCCCTCACTCACTCACTGACTCACTCATCACTAATTCTCCAACTTCCCGACTAGCTACAGTACTGAAATTTTGTATACTCATTCTTTAGGCTTAAAATAGGAAAGTCTGACTATTTTCATATTAATATTCACCAAGGGCTACGCCCTAGACGTCCTCAAAGTTACCATGTTATTCTTATGGAAGGAACATTTTTGTATCCTAACATATGATAATAGAAATTGAATTAGGTTTGTTTACATCTGCAACACGACGATTCATTCAAGAAAATGCTTTTTTATCATTCTGCACGAAATCAGCCTGTTTTTTGTTCTCTCAATTGTACCAAAACCGTTTCTTTATTGACCTAGGACTGAAAAATCAGGTGGAGAATTTTTTAGGTCCTAGTACTGAAAAGTCACCTGTTTTCTAAGTATATTATTATTCATTTATAATGTTGAGGAGCAGAATTTTGAAATTCCAACTTTATAAAGAGTATTGTTTGTAAATAACAGTAATGTAAACACTGCATATTACTAACTTTATAAATATAACCTCGAAAACACAACTTTAAAAGTATAATTTCGCATTATGATAAAAAACGTTGTTCATCACTCGGAGCAAAAATGTCTTTTTGATGCTTAATCGTTTCAAAAACACGATTGCGCACCAAAAAAGACTCACTTTTGCTCCTAGTGATGAAAAATACTAATAAGCATAGAAGTAATCAGGTGTGAGATAATGTTTATTTATGTTTGTCATTGTCAAGATTAGAGAGTGATGTACTAATACGTTTAGTGTGGTGTACTTTGGTTGTATTAAGTGCAGTATACTTTATTTCATATTTTATTACTATATACTTTTTTACTGTTCATAGGTACTAACAAACAGTTATGCAAATATAGTTTTTGAAGCACTTAAGAGCTCCGCCACACTGGATTTCAAAACTACTTTAGGGCATTCGCGGGGTTGAAATTTTTGACATGGACGTTCCTCTTTGCTCATGGGTGCTCACTAAGAAACTGTTTTACCATTATAGTTTTCGAAATTGTTTAGGGCTCTACCTCAAAAAAGCTGGCAATAAATGTATAGCCTACGTGTTGAAATTTGACAAGGACGAATCTCTTAGCTCATAGGTACTATCTATCTAATCTAAGAAAAGTTCTGCAAATATCGTTTTGAAGCCCTTTAGGTCTCCGCCCCACTGGACTTTCAAATTACTCTAGGGCCCACGGGTTAAAATATGATGGAGGATTCCCTTTGCTCATGGGTACTCACTAAGAAAAGGGTTTGCAAATATAGTTTTTAAAGCACTTTACGGCTCTACCCCACTGGATTTCAAAATTACATTAGTGCCTTCGCGTTGTTGGAATTTGACATGGACATTCCTCTTTGCTCATAGGAAGGATGCTCACTAAAAAAAGGTTTTTCAAATATATATTTTGAAATTCTTTAGGGCTCCGTCCCACAAGTCTTGAAAATTACTCTGGGCCCACGGGGTTGAAAGTTGACATGGACGTTCCTCTTTGCTCATAGTTGCTCACTAAAAAACAATTTAGCAAATTTACTTTAGGGCTCCACCCCACAGAACTTCAAAATTACCATATATGTTAAGTAATTAAAATCTAACGTGGATGCTCCATTTTGCAAATAGGTGCTCACTTAGAAATGGGTTTTTAAATACAGTTTTAGAAGTTCTTTAGGGCTCTGCCCCATAGAAGTACAAAATTAATCCAGGGCTTCCACCCACAAATCCTCAAAATTACCACAAATCCTACGGTGTGGAAATTTAACGTTTATGTTCCGTTTTGCTAATAGGTGTTTACTAAGAAACAGTTTTAGATATATAGTTTTTATGTTCTTTAGGGCTCAGCCCTACGTGATTTTAAAATGACTGTAGGCCTACGGGGTTGAAATTTTAGATGGTTGTTCTTTTTTGCTCAATGGTTCTCATTAAGAAAAAGTTTTGCAAAATTCCCTCAGAGCACAACACACAGTACTTTGTTGTTTCAATGTCATACTTAAGGAAAAAGATTTTGTTGATCTTTTAAAGATTTTATTACCTAAAAAATAAATTCTATCACGGGCGAAGCCGTGACGGGAAACAGCTAGTTTTACATAAATCAATTGGTCACGTACAATATAAATTAATTTACATTAAAAAGACGTAAAAAAATCAACAAGATGATGGAATTTAAAATTTTCACATTCCAGATATTGAATATTAAAAATAGTCTCAAATTTGCTGGAATGCAGTTTATAGGCCTATCTCAGAAAAAGTATTGTCTAAGATATTTATTTATGAATGCAGACAAAAACTCTTAAAGCTAGGTTTACACGGGTCAAGTTACTTGAGTCAAGTAGGCGACTTGACCATGACTTGACCCGTGTAAACGTCCTTTCAAGTAAAATTTTTGTTATTCAAGTAACAGCTGTTTGTTGTTGTGACCAAAAGTGGTCGTTTACACGGTTCAAGTTACTTGAATCAAGTCAGAAAAAATGGACAGTCAAGTCGACTTGACTCGTGTAAACGTTCATTCAAGTGAAGAATTTGTTATTCAAGTAACAGCTGATTTCAAGTAGACAGAAATAGAACATGTTTGATTTCACTTGAATCCTTCATTCAAGTAAAAATGTATTATTATTACACGTGCTGCTATCTGCAGTAAATTTGTCCAACTACTAAAGTCCGTAGTTTGCCAAAGAAGCTTTTATTATCCTACAGCTGATTTCTTAGACTTTGTTATGAATTTGCAAAGTTAAATTAATCATGATAAATACAAAATTGGTTTTTGGTTGGTATGTTGGTATACTATACACTGCATTAAATTTAATTTTGTATAAAATGAAATATAATTCTTTCTTTTTTATAGCATTTTATTTAACTGTGAAATTTTAGAGGAATTTGAGACGGCTAGTTTTCTGTCAAACAAACTTGAACTTATACACACAAGTCTCTATGTCTGCTTTGTGAAGATCAAAGCCACGACGGAACTGTACAAAATTCTGTCGTGTGTGGTAGTATAGGTTAATATAATAAAGGTGGTGGTTGTTGCAATATCTTGACAAAGAGTTCGAAATTGGGCTTTTCTAGTAGATAAGAAATCCGTCACCAAGTGGAATTATGTTTCTTAAACAGTGATATACATAATTAATTCCAACAATGCCATATTTTTTAAATACAGGTAGTCTAAATTATTCACACAGTCAATTTTAGTCCGCATGAAACATAGGTATTTCTGGGGAATAAATAAAAATATTAAGGCCCCCCCATGCATGTAACTATCGGTCAGACGGATTCATCTGGACAGTCCCGACCAGGAATTAGTCCTTTGACTGATCGTTCCGTGTATTGGTCGCTGAATGACGAAGGAGAAGGCTGCGTGAGCCCGCGTTCTTTGTAATTGTAGCTCATTTATATAGGCATTATGAGTTTGATCATTTTTTTTATACACAACCAACTTTATTTTGACGGGTAAATTTCACTTTTTGTGATAAATTTGGACAAAATTTTCGCAAAAGACTCGCAATAAATTTGGAATTTTGGGGACCAGTGTAGTTGAATACCCCATACTACAGGTACACTTAAGCGGATTATCACTTAGAAAGACATATATGAGCCTACTCCTAGGGTAGTACGCAATGCATCATGTATCATTTATATTACTAGTCTAAATATTGTTCATAATAGTGACGTGCGACCTAGACTTGGAACATAAAAAACCTTTCGTTTTGAATTAAAAAGACGTAAAAAACATAGTTAACATTTCCAAATATTTTATATGTGTTTCATAAAATGATCCTTCAACACACAGAACGTCTAACTTGAGGAACATTCGTTTTACATTGTGGCAACCAAATTTTGTTAGCAAACTCGTGTTTACTTTTTATACTGTAACTTAGTGGTCAATGCATGGTAAGCAGTTAATATTTATGTGCTTAAGGCCCAAATCTAACATTTATGTAAAAAATGAATATCTGGTCTAATTATTCCTAATTAACATTTAACCACGCAAATAATAATAAAAGCAAAGTAAATAATTATTCATAATATTATATGCACAATTTATACTGTACCCGATTTACAGTTTAAAAATCTTTGCGTTTGCATTTAAACTTGGTTAGATAGATTTTTCACGGAGGTTGTTTATATTCAGCTGATCATACCGGCAAATCATTACACAAATTATTAGCCTACTTGATTCAAGTCCACATGAAAAATCAAACAGCCAATTTTACTTGAATGTTTACATAACATACAAGTCAACTTGAATCAAGTAACTTGACCAGTGTAAACCCTTTATTTGTTTTTTTTTTTATATATACAAAAGCTCTTAAAATGTATAGCTTACATTATTTGCAATGGACCCATAATAAGAAGTTATTAAAGGGCGTTTTTATGAGAAAACGTAGTCAAGTGCTGTGTAGTGTGATTTTACAGGGAAATGTGTTTTTCACCATTAAGGAAAGTCAGGTGAAAAATAATATTTATGGAACGACAGCAACCAAGTCATATACACAACCACAGCCTGAAAACAAAATAATATTTTTGTACCAAATTTTCAGGATACAAATCTATCGACGATAACGGAAATCATATCGATAACTAAATGTACCTCTATCATTTTTTGACAGAAAAACTTAAAATCCGAATACAATAAATAAATTTTCGAAAAAGCTCATTAAATCCTGTACTATTTAATAACTTAAAAGTTCACAAATATTTCCGTAGCTCTCATTTTACATCAAATTATTCCTAGCATAAGATCTGTTTTGACCTCCGACCAAAATTGCCAAATTTAAGACAAATATACAAAGTACAATAATCATTTATCCTTCTATATTGTTGGGCAGCTATTGAAAATACTCTTATCTAGGCTAAATACATCTCAAACTTGATTTCACAAAAACACAGTCCCCAACTTCCAAAATTTGTTAGCCATTGAGATTAGAGCGGTATTAAAAAAAAAAAAAAAAAAAAAAAAAACTTCACACACCCATAAAATAAATGGTTTTGAAGTAAAATAAGTTTCACAATTACTCGGTTCCTGAATGAGCAACATTGGCCCGAGGTACTCCAGTTTGGCCCAGGTCCTAATGTTGCCGTCGCAACCGGAGGCCGTTGAGTCTTAACCTTCGACAATAGCAATCAAGTCCAACCTCTCATCTCATGGAGTACTCATATTGCTGACCTAATTAAAGTTTTGTTTCTGGCTGGAATACTAATTTTATCCTAGACTCTACTCCTATATGAGGTGTATTTGTATGTATGTATGCACACTGATCTCTAAAAAGATTTTCTTCAAAATGTACAATTATCTTAGCTCTGAGATGAAAATAATATAAAGACAGGTTTATTTGTTAAGAAAAATCTTATTTAGTCATAATTTGTAATTTAAATTTAAGAAACCGTAATTTTATCGTATTAGTTAAAAATCAGGTGGCGACGTCCTGTAATCAGCTACTTGGAGGTCACGAATTGTGGATAGTTATAAGCGATGGCTTGTGGATGCAATATTCCCTTGTGGAGATTAACGTCCGCACTAACGAATTCATCGTTAGTTGGACGTTCATCCATAAAGACCATCCTCATAATTAGACCAATTCGTATATATGAGGTCAAAATTGTGGTTCGGATCCCACGTTAAACTGTAGGTCCCTAGATACCATTGGCTGTTGGGCTATGAATTAACAGTTCTGTCCAAGGAGAATGTCGGCGTTATAGTCAGTAAAGGTGCATTCACACTAGTCTACAAAATCGCGCCACAATCATCCTACACTCATCTCTCATTCATACTTGGCTTTAAACTACCTATTGAGTTAGGTATCATTAGAAAGAAAATCTAAAAACAGCTGACTCAACCAGTCAAATGACAGGCAGACCATTTGCTCCAGTGTAAACATGTGGGTTTTCATTGTAGTCATTTAATGAATCACCGAATGATACTAAGATAAAAATAACTTACACGAGGTGGCCCGCGCGCAAATTGCGCATTTTATGATTCTGTAGAGAGAAACTCACCTAAAGTACATGTATGTTGGTAATGGAGTGACAAAGATCTATTTTTGTTTACAATCTGACTTAAAAATTCGTCTGAAAGTAATCAGCTGTTAAGTTACACCAATTAATGATGAACACCATTTTATAATGAATTTCATTATTGTTGCTTGTCGCAACGATCGTAGATAATAGTTATTTTAAGTCCTAGTCTGATGGGGAGTGGCATTTTAATCGTTTAGCGACCTCAAGTTTTTACTAAGTAAGCCGACAAAATCTCAGAAAGTACCAATATGCCACTGGCTAGTGGCAAAACCCACGAAAAGGCTAAACGTCAAATATATAATTTGAATTGTCGGTGGAGAGGTTCCGATCTCGGAAGTGCCTCATTAATTGAAGAACGGTCCATCAGACACTCGACAGCAACTAAATCACCGCTCCACCTCCCCAACTGCTCATTTATATTTTAACACCTAAAGTACACCTCATTACCTCAATGATCGGCATATTTTTTGTCATACTTTTAAAATAATTACAAAACTATTTAAATTTACTTTTAATTTAGTATTAAACTTATGCACGTTCAGAATAAAAATTGTATGAATGTTTTGATGCGATAAATAATTTCATTAGTTTCATTAATTTGCACTAAATACCAAAATACTACAATACTAAAATGTACTTGGAATTGCGCTTTAATTTAATAATGCCGTTAGGGTTCATTATAATTATAATCCTTTCAACTATTACCCAAAATTTAAAAATAACAGGGTCTATGCTTAGTATCAAAGAAGTTAGAAACCCTATAAAATACCGTGTGTCGACGAAATCTTGCCCTGATTCCATAGTTTTCCAGTACGAACACCATTTTAGCCGCACCCATCTAAAATTTCTTGTTTTCAAAGGAATAAATTCAATTTTTTTGTTTTATTAATTCGTTGACACTTAAATAAAACTCAACTGATTGACAATAATGCAGCTTACAGTACTTATAATTCACTACAAAAAAGAAATTGTGATCGCCCGACTTAATTCTTGTTTATTCTTCCCTCCTTAGTACCTAATTTATAAAGTCTACAAAGTAAATGTTAACTAAAATAAAAAAACCGATGTCATAAAAAAAATTAACTAAAAAGTCGCCTATGACAAATACAATCTCATACAACGATATGTTTTAATAATACAAGTCGCGCATGGAAATGCTCATTCTTGTCGTAGTTGTTGTTGTTAGGTTTCTCCTTTTACAAATACAGTAACCCAAGGCGCACACATAGAAGTGCGTATTGAGTTTGAGCTGTAAAAACTTAGGAAGTTACTTGTTATAACTGGAAATAAAACTTGATCTTACCAACAATTGTGTTTATAGTATTCGGTTTCTTTATCAGGGCAAGAGACTTTGGACACCCGGTATAGTGTAGAACTAGAACTGAAAACAATAACATGCATTGTGCGTGTATAAAGGATCATGAATAGCAATTGAGGAAACAAGCTACCGTCCACGGAAACAACAAAACAACCCTACATGAGAAGGAAGCCCGAGCGAAACTCAACTAATGGAGTCGGATAACTGGGAGTTCATTCATCTGAGAGTTGGCGGTTTGTGTTGCAAGTGTAAACAAAACAAAGCGGTATTAACATGCTACGATTTACATTTTCATACTTTTTACAGTTGGAGAATTTGAACAAATACTGTTATGCGTATATAGGATGTATAAATGTCTTTTAGGATGCCTAAATGTATACTTGTTTGGATTTCACTTCTTGGCCAGCTAGAGAAAAAATATAGAAGGAGGTTCTTTTCCATTTTAAAATGTTATACTTTAATTTCAATTCCACACCTAACAGTAGTGTGGATATCTTCCCTTTTATTCTTCTACCTTTATCATACTCACATTTTAAATATAAATTAAAAATATAAGCTACTCCATTAAAAATATAAACTTATATATATGTTACTCATATAAATACAATAAGGCAAAGAAAAATTAATATTTAGGTTAAATTATTTTTAGAAATCCTTTCCTTTTTTATAAATAGATAGGCGTTAATTTTGGGTTAATTGTAAGCGGTAACATACAAAATTTAATTTGTTATATAGGCCTAGTAATCCATTTTTTTCATAGTTTTTATACTTTAATACATTTAAGTTTTCAAAGTTGGATAGGCTAAATTAAAAAGCATAGTTTGTGTAACAAATCAACTAGGACTACCTTCAAATTTTAAAATATACTAGCTTGTATTAACTTAAGATAATTATTTTAGGATTAGTTAGATATGTTTTTTCTTTCTCTAAAGAACACTCTCAGAGTATGCTATTAAAATTTTTATATGCTTAGTTTGTTGGCTTGTTAACATTAACCCAACACGATGGTTAAAATTACCAATACCTTTCTCATACATTTTCTTATTAGTAATTTTTTTACCTTTTTTGTTATATTTCAGGAATAATATACATTATGTTTCTAAAGTTTTTCTAAAACACTATTCATATATTTTATTGATTGATTTAAATATTGAAAAAGTAGTTGTAATCAATATATCCCTTGCGATCAACCTTCAACCCCTCAATGGTGCGACCTAACTGTCCTGCCCCACACGAGCAAACGCAAAATGTTCAATCGATTTTAAAACAGACCTTATCACCATATGAAAATCATCTTAAAGTCGTTCATGTGAACGCTCAATCTATATATTGCCACATCGATGAGATTCGTGACATGTTTCTTTTGCAAAACTGTGATATTATCTTAATTTCAGAATCTTAGCTGTATTCCGGTCGAGCTGCACGTGAAGTGTCAGAGGAAAATAGTTCTATAGAATTATACTCAGATTTCACATAAATAGCGACTCCTCCACCACCAGCATGCAAACGGTCATTTCTAAAGAGAGTATACCCAGGTAAGTCGACAACAGTGCAATTTATATGAGGTCATTTACCTCATATATGAGGCAATTTACCTCATTCATGTGAAATCTGAGTATAATTCTATAGAACTATTTTCCTCTGACACTTCACGTGCAGCTCGACCGGAATACATATTTCTTGATATTAAAATAAATGGTACTCATATCCTCACTGGACTTTGTTATAGACCTCCACATATAAGATACTTGAATGAATTTGAAACTACATTACTTGACTTATTACCTAGGTATACTCATTTAATTGTGTCTGGTGATTTTAATACTGACCTTCTTGGTCCACCTACTCATGACAAAACCTTTTTAACAAATATGTTTGATACATGTAATATGACTTTACTTCCACTGCAAGCTACTCACCATACCTTGAACAATGATACCTTATTAGATATAATGGCATTTTCAGAGCCTTCTTACGTAATTCATTACGGTCAATTCCCTGTTCCTGCTCTGTCCAAACATGATCTAATATTTTGTATATATAAAATTAAATCCGTTAAAAGTAAACCTAAATTAATTAAATATAGAAATTATAAATCAATCGTTCCGGAACATCTGATTTCTGATCTTTGTGAAATTTCTTGGAATGATGTAATTAAGCATAATGATGTGAACATTTGTTTTGAAAAGTTCAATGAGAATATTGTGTTATTATTCGACAAACATGTTCCTCTGGTAACGGAAAATTCTCAAAAAAACCAGCCCCCTGGCTTACGCCTAATATTCGAAGACTTCAAAGTTTGAGAGATGCTGCTTTTAAAAAGGCCAAACGAACAAAAATTCTTGATGACTGGAATACATACAAAACATATCGTAATCAAACCCAACAAGAAATAAGAAATTCCAAAGTCAGACATTATTACAATTCTTTCAACGAGCAAAAGTCAGGCCCTGAGATGTAGAAAACTATTAAACAACTTGGTGTTGGTAAGGTTCAGAGTAAACATTCAATCAACTTAAACCTTAATGACATTAATAACTTTTTCCTTAATATACCTGTTGATTATTCTGGAGCTCGTGACTATGCTGACTTCTTAAGTAATATCAACCATGAAAATGATTTTATACCATTTACTTTCTATTTTGAAAGTGTTTCAGAAAACGATGTTCGTAAATCCATTTTATCTATTAAGAGTAATGCTGTTGGCGATGATAATATTCCTATTAAATTTATCAAAGAAACTCTACCAATCACATTACCTATTATTACAATATTATTCAATAAGTCCTTAGCTCAGTCAACATTTCCATCTCAATGGAAAATGGCTGTTGTTCGACCCCTACCTAAAGTTGCATCACCTAAGTCCCCTTCTGACTATAGACCAATAAGTATTCTTCCTGCTTTGTCCAAATGTCTTGAAAAAATTGTTCATGAACAAGTTTGTTCGTTTTTAGAAAACACAAAAGCCTTAAATAATTTTCAATCGGGATTCCGAAAATATCATAGTACTACCACGGCTTTACTTCACATTACGGATGAAATACAATGCTATGGACAACCGTCAACTAACTTCACTTACACTATTTGACTTTTCTAAAGCTTTTGACTGTGTATCACCCTTTACTTTTGATAAAACTTAAATCACTAGGTATGTCTGATGGTACTGTTGACTGGTTCAGATCGTACTTAGGTGATAGACGACAATACGTTAAATTTGACAATACTTCTTCAAACTTTGGAAACGTATGTAGAGGAGTACCCCAAGGTTCTGTTCTGGGTCCTTTACTGTTTAGTATTTACATCAATAGTGTATGTTCTGAAATAACTAATTCTAAATATCATTTGTATGCCGACGACTTACAAATATACTCTCACTTTGACAAAACTACTATGTATCATGCTATTGATCGTATTAACATTGACATTGAATCGATTACATCTTGGTCTGTACGCCATGGATTGAAGCTGAATGCTGACAAAACTAAAACCATTATTATTGGTTCGAGTAGACTTATGACTAGTGTTGATTTTAATATGCTGCCAAAGCTGAAATTAAATAATTCACCTCTCGATTACTGTGACAATATAAAAAATCTTGGAATAATAATAAATAAAACACTAGGTTGGTCTGACCAAATTAACCACATTTGCAAAAAGGAATTTGCAGGAATTCACTGCTTGAAGAAATTTGCTTTATATTTTCCGTTAGATATCAAAATTACTTTAGTTAAGACTTTAATATTCCCTTATTTTGATTATTGTGACTCAGTTTATAATGATTTACCTTTAGAACTGTCAAATAAATTACAACGCGCGCAAAATTATTGCATTCGATTCATTTTTAATTTGAGGTGGGATGATCATGTTACCGAATATTATGAAGCACTATTACAGATGAAATTAAAAGGACTCAGAAAATATCATATTTCAATGATTCTCTACAATCTACTATCAAATGGTCAACCAAGCTATCTGGCAAATAAATTTAATTTTACAGGCAATATAAGTATGAGAGAAACTCGCCATGGTGGCCTCTTACTCAACATACCTGCACACAGATCATAATTTTACAATAAATCATTCGTTTTAACGGCATCTCGGTTGTGGAATACTTTGCCAGCTGATCTAAGAAATATTGACAGTCGTGCTCGTTTTGGGGCATCGTTGAAGTGGTTGCTTTCGGTTGATTCGTGGGGGATATAACAAAATTAAAATTACACATAAACTATTTAATATACTTTCAAAATAAAATTATTCCTGAAATAAATTGTTTAGTATATATAAAATTGTATTTAAAAATTAAAGTTTGAAATGGTAATTGTTTGAAACTAAATTTTGTTGTATTTTTGTCAAAAATTTCCTTAGCCTTATTATGTTTTTTATATTTTAATTTTTCTTTTGATTATTTTTTTACTTAAGTTACCAAATTCTTGTATTATAAACTGAGGTTAAGTGGTAGAGAGGACTATATAGTCCTAACTTTGCCTCAAAAAATAAAGCATTTGTTATTAAGTCCTAACTTTGCCTAAAAAAATAAAGCATTTGTTATTTGTTATTTGTTATTTGTTATTTTATTATAAGATGAATTGACAATGCGGTTATCTAAAGGTGATTTGCAAAATTAAAGTCGTGTTTCTCATTATAAAATAAAGATATAAGTGATTTACACACAAACATAGCTGATTTCAAGGAGCTTTTTGAAGTAACTTAGGCCTATTTATTTTTCCTAAAACGAGATAGATAAAATTCCAGTATTGCGTTGAATGGACTGATATGTGAGAAAATTAATTTTGAACTGTGTGGGCAGTTAAAGCGCCCTGTCTTGTAATTACATTGGATGTTCTCTGATGCTTTGATGAAAAAGGGCAATTCGATTGTGTTGTCTGGAAAGCTTAGCTCGTAAAATAATCTATCGCACCCTGATTTATACGTAAAAATTCTTTCAAATAACTAAACAATGAAATTGAATTTGTTTTTATCCGCCATATCGCCATTTTTATTTTTAATAACTATATTAACAAGCTTGGTAAAATTTAGGATAGCAATGAACGTTCAATAAATCGGCATTGCATGTAAAGCTAATGCATTCATTTGCATAGATAGAAACAACTCGTGATGCAAATTGCAATTGCACGAACAGGAGTGTTAGATAGCTTCTTGCCAGCTTATCAACCCTTGACAGCCTTGAAGCTTGACAGGTGGAGAGCGTCTTGGTTTAAATCCTGGAACACTTATACATACCACAGCAAACTTATTATCTATTTAATATGAATCAATTAGTTAGGATAATACAAATGTTCACCTTTTTTTAGTCTAGAACATTAAGTTTTATAAATTTTTATGGGCCGTATTGCAGGTTCATGCTGGATTAGCAAAACATTTGCACCAATCAATTAATTTAGGATGTTCATATATACAGGGTGTTGGGAAATCTCTCCCGAAACTCCTTGCGGTGATTCGTTGGATCATAATGAACCAAAAAGTTTATGGGAACTTATGTCCCAAAATGCTTCGTTAAGCCACTAGCTACCATTTTGTATTTTACATCCGTCTTTTACAAACATATTTGGCTTGAACCTTTATCACTCCGATGTTTAATCCAGGAAAGAAACTTTTTTTGCTATGTATATTTTCAAAATGGCGGTCATTTTAAGATTTTAAACCCAAATTAAATATCTCAAAACAGGTAAGTTTTATCAACATTTTACAAATTACAAAAAAGTTGACATAAGTTAAATTATGTAACCAATGATACCAAGGTTGTATCTGACAACAAATAGAAGAATTATTACAATTGTTTAAAGAGAAGAAAATTGATTTTGCATTACAATCCCTGCAAATTAAGATTATTTTAATATAAAAATCGTAAGAACTCCGTTATTTGGTGTCAGATCCTTACAAATTTATCGTATTGATGCCAAACATAAACAATACAACATCCCAACATCCTCTACGGAAATAAAAATTATTAAGTGAAAAAAAAAAAAAAATAGATGGCTCGCGGCTTATTAGGACATACTATCATTGACTATTGATATTATGCTCCAATGAATCTTTTTTGAATCTAAAGAATCACCACTCGGAGTTTTGGAAGAGAGTTTCCGAACACCCTGTATGTGTGTTTTATTCTTAATTTGTGAGTGGCATAACATTTGAAAGGCAACAATCCTCAACTTTTTCTTTTGTATACTGTACATCTATTTTAGTCTTCTTTTTTTATTGCTGCAACCAACGTAGTTTTCCATTCAAATTCCTACTAAGGGGCATCCGAAGCATACTTTGTCTCCATTACGAGTTTCTACAAACCAGCCTGCTGTTTTTGCATAGAGTTGCCGGTACATTCAATCACAAATATTTCTTCTCAAAAAACCAAACCCATTTTACAACTATCAGCCATGTCTGGAAAGTAAGTTTGAAAATTAATTCAATGATTTGTGATTAAAATTGTCAATTTTAATAAAGTAAACTGAAAAGTAAAATCTAAGATATAGTTTTTTAATTTTGTTTGTCGATCGCAGTGTATAGTCTGACCTGACCAGGTGGTTCTACAAGCACAACCTATAGCATAATCGAGTGCTGTATAGTGCACATGGGATGGATGGTAGGCCTACCTCGAGTGTAGCCTGAGCCTTATTGCACTTCACTGCAAGTGCTGCAGTTCGAACACGATCGGCCGAAACACATTTTCTACTTGACTGATTGTTTGGCTTAAGTTTAAAATGCTATTTAAATAATGTATATCACATCTGATTAATCAGAATAACAGTCTGAAGATTATTGAATATGATTATTTATGAAAATACCTTTACCATCTTGGGGTTCGCCAAACTAAATCATAAGATAACTATACCATACCTATAACAAGTTTAGCGGTCATTTAGTTGTATTTATACTTTTTCTTCCGGGTAAAATAAATAATAAAGGAAGGTCAAAAAAGAACAGACACATATTGGCCATTGTTTAAGGCTCTACACGCCCGCCCGCCTAAAATTTCTCAGCATTTCTGTAGTAACATATGCCATAGCATCTTTTACCTGTGAATTTTCTAGTCTTCTCAGTATATGCCATGCTCTTGATACAGGACCAGAAAAAAATCCATTGTAGTTAGGTCTGGACTCCTTGGTAGTTATCCTGGTTTTAGATTGTAAATTAATTAATCAAAACAAGTACGATCCAGAGCGGTCACGTCTGGCTAGCTTGTTTGACATACGGTACCTTGCTGTACTGTATTTATACAATGAATAAAAATCCTTATGTATTCATTGCTTTAGATCACCGAGCCAAGGTGACGGGTCTAATAAGGCAGGGGAGGTTAAAAATAAATAAAGAAAAACAGTCCGAGCTGACTACTTCAAAACTGTTCTGAACTCGGTTCTGTCTCTTTAAGAGCCAATTCTAAATAAAAACCCTAGAAGAGTACAAGGAAAATTGAGGCTGTTTTTTTAGACATTGCTTTACACAATTTTTCTTTTGAAAAATTAATACATTTTTAAAAAGGGAATATTTATTGTTCTGTCTGATTCTGCAATGAAAGAACCTAATATTGTAAAATTAGTCAATATATTTATTAAGTAATAGAAATGTAAGCTCTGACTGTGAAATCTATCATTAAAAAACTACAGGATAATCTACAGCGTTCTTATGATGTTATTTAGTAAAAAAAACTTGGCCCCATGTGGAGTGATAAATTTATTTATGGGAACTAAAAAAAAAACAAAAACTAATATTTCACAACACTTATTTCGAGTCTCAACAATATCCTGCATAAATGGCCCGTGAAGTTTCTATTGCCAAAATCTACTGCCAGAAACACCTCGTCCTATCGCACAAGAAATATTACAATGGAAATATTAGAGCTTAGGTTGATTTACAAGAAACGCTGCAGCTTTTGGGAAGCCAAGTTGGACGCATTTTCAACCAACTGCCGTGTTTTAGAGGTTTACCCCCTAACCAGCGATCCTCCCATTGTAGCATAAGTAAGTCATATAAATTATACATTGTATATGGCTGTAATTTTTATATAGTGAGCCCCACCTCCTTGAAGATTTCATAACCAAAGAATGTATGTGAAACAGGAGAAGAACTTATTCAAATTAATTTCATAATTAATATATCCTCAGTATTAGTCATGTTGACCTACTCTACCATTATATTTGACACGAGTGAGTGGTTGGTCCACAGCCAACTTCGGTACATACAAAATACATTATACAGCTCTAAACGCTAAGCACTGTTTAGTGCTTGTGCAGCGTATACATGCGGGTCATAAATAGTTCACAGAGGACAGTTCAGAGAAAAGGACAAATTTATGTTTTGAAATAAGGGAAAATATAGAAACACAATTTTAGCAGTTTATCCAGGTGTCTACAAACTTGTCGTTGTAAGTGATTTATTCAATGAAAAAGTTGCCTATTGGCATTTTAGCATGGCATGGACAGTTTTAGCTTATTTAGTTCAGGGTATTTTTTTATTAGGATGATAAAGATTTAAAGGAAGTAAGATAGAATAGCTTCTGACTGAAATCTTTTTCATTTTTATACATTAATTTTCCCCATTAGAACTACAAATATTTTTTCCTCCACCTACTATCTAAAGCCGTATTTTACTCCTTGGAATAGAGTAGTAAAGTACTAATTTCTATCCCATGGGACTTGAATACTTGATTTTTCTACCTAGGGAAAACTCAAGTTTTTTCGTACCACGGGGCTAAAGTTAGTTACATAAGAATAAAATTAAAAGAGAGATTAAAAAGAATATGAGGCACAGTCAGCTGTTGATTGTATTTGTTTCGTTACTCATTGTTGACTAATAGCAGCTGTAGCTGCTGCTCACCTGCTGACCATTCTGTCAGCAGTGAGTGAGCAGCATCTCTAGTACTAGAGATGACCGTGGCAGTGTACGTGCTTGTTTACATTTCGCTTGGGTAGGCTATTAACCTAAAGAAGTCCAAAACATAAGTGTAAAACTTGTGACTAGGCTTAAATTATATTTAGTTTTTTTCGTGTTCTTTAAAAATGATGTAGCCCACCTTGTGTGTGTTTTTTTTATGTTGATGTGCCTGATCCAGCTTGACGGAGCAAGGGATCAAATGACGGTAAAGTTAAATTATGTACGGTAGGCCTATTAGGCCTAAATGTTATTCGTGTAGGTGGAGGAAAAATGTTGTGTGCATCAAGAGACTAAAGTACTTTTCTCCCTCAGGGAGAAAACATTGTACTTTAGTCCCTAGAAGCACAAATAACTATTTCCTCCACCTACTATCTAAAGCCGTATTTTACTCCTTGGAATAGAGTACTAAAGTACTAATTTCTATCCCATGTGACTAGAATACTACTTAATTTTCTACCTAGGGAAAACTCAAGTTTTTTTGTACCACGGGGCTAAAGTTAGTTACATAAGAATAACATTAAAAGAGAGATTAAAAAGAACATGAGCTACAGTCAGCTGTTGCTTGTATTTTGTTTCGTTACTCATTGTTTACTAGCAGCTAGCTGTAGATGCTGCTCACCTGCTGACCATTCTGTCAGCAGTGAGTGAGCAGCATCTCTGGTAGGCCTACTAGAGATGGCCGTGGCAGTGTACGTGCTTGTTTACATTTCGCTTGGGTAGGCTATATTAACCTAAGAAGTCCAAAACATTAGAGTAAAACTTTTGACTAGGCTTAAATTATATTTTGTTTTTTTGCGTTCTTTAAAAGTTATATAGCCTACCTTGCGTGTTTTTTACGTTGATGTGACTGATCCAGCTTGACGGAGCAAGGGATCAAATGAAGGTAAAGTTAAATTATGTACGGTAGGCCTATTAGGCCTAAATGTTATTCGTGTAGGTGGAGGAAAAATGTTGTGTGCATCAAGGGACTAAAGTACTTTTTCTCCCTCAGGGAAATTGTCAACACTTTCCCTTCAGGGAGAAAACATTGTACTTTAGTCCCTAGAAGCACAAATAACTATTTAACTAATCTGGTCCAAATCAACAAACATTGTGGTCGATTTTCGACCAGGAGGCGATATCTAGTATTTATTATTTTTCTACATTTGGGTTCCAACATGATATGGGAGTTTCGTTGGGCTATTAAAGGAATCGGATGCCTACTCCATACTGATGCCAATTTTGTATCGTACTGTATTCAATAGATTAAAATTAATATAATTAAATAATCAATTAGAATAACATTTTATAAATTCAACAGCAATACAGTTGTGTTTTATTCTACATTATTCAGTGATTATCGGCAATGTATAAGTTATTATTTAAGTTAGTAGCTGGCTATGATAGCCATACGATGTATATATATGTATAAGCTAATGTGGTTTGAGTATCTGCTTTGAGTAATTTTACTCCTTAAAATTACCATTTACCATTTACTCCTCTTGAACCACGTAGACTCTTGTAGGAGCATGTGGCGAGTCATGTCTCTTCTAATTTAAATTAAATTACTTCCAATGTTTTATACTAAAACTGGGTTGGCAGGTCATAAAAACATTTGTCAATCAGATACTCTTTTAGCTTGATTTTAAACTTCTGAAAACTTACAATTCTCTTGATGTCTTCAGGTAGGCCATGATAGAACTTCTGTCCCATATAGTCAGGTTTTGTTTCTATAAGTGTTAGTCTATGGGAAATGGCAAAATTGTTTCTAAATCTGGTATTGTAGTTATGTGCCGGTTCTTGAAATATGTTCTGGCTCTTAATGTATAAAACTGTTTCAAATATGTACCTTCTTTCTTTATATCCACCATCCCTGAGTTTTAACACACTGAAAACTTAAAATGTTAAAAAATCATCTTTAAATAATAAAATAATGATTAGTGTTAAGTTTGTTTGCCCTGTTTAATTAAAGTGTGACCCTAAGAGACGCGAACCATTTAGATTACGAAATTTTACTATTATTTTTTAAATGTTATGTTTACCATTTATTTAAAAAAATGTTAAGCCAGAATTTTGCTACTGTACTTTATATAAAAAATTCTATAAGTTAAATTACATTTCCTTGCTCAACCCAGTCCGGCCAAACTAAGTTAACAGTCTTGGCGCAAGAGGTCCTATATCCTCATTACTATTAAGCCACATGTGTTTCAGCGTTTGGGCGGAAGCCAGCGTTCATGTATGCAAAATACATTAGAAGGTTTCGTAAAATCCAAAGTGAAGTATATTGCTAGTACGCCTTACAGCGTTGTGGCTTCTGTTCCATCGTTAAACAACGTCCATGTTTCCTTGCAGCCTTCTGTCGTTGAGATTAGTATACGTGTTTTTCAAGGTATTTTTTCTAATACATTTATAATATTTGACGTTTTACTAAATATTAATCTCCATCTTAGGATCTTTACTGTGCATACTTCATAGTTTATCCAAGCGCAAAATGTTTTTCATGGAAGTTTTACCTTCAAACATTTTGTTGTCTAATACATTTCTAATCATAATACATCTCATGAAAGTATTTCTTATTTTAAACAAATTTACAATTTATCCGGCTATATACTCGCCTATACCTTAATCAAAATAACAGCTAACAGAGTAAAGAAAGAAGCTCAGCATACAATCGATAGTTTTTTTTTAGCAAGTTTTATAGATTTGTTTTGCAATTTAATTTAAAATAGTATTCCCTAATAAAAAAGATTTTAATAGTGGAGGCTCTCTAAAAAAGGCCCAAAACACATAGAGTTTAATTTTAAACTAACAAGTTCCAAAATAAAAGTTTATAGTAAAAATGCAAGTTGACAATGTAATTTTCGAATCCTTTTATTACAGTAATAATTGTTCTAAGTTGGTCGATAAAGTAGGCAACGATTGTGTTTAGCCTTTAAGGCACTAGTGAGATATTTAGAACACTAGTGGCTTATAGTAATCCATAGGCTAATAGAATCATTGCATAAACTACGATTAGCACTTATTTCCTGTATTATTCGGTTTAACCGACCTTTTTAGTGGTCCGATCATAGTCCGGTCCCGTAGAGGTTGGTTAAAAGAAAGCTTCTACGGTATTAAAAATTAATATATTTCAAAAGGCGTAGAATATAATTAATAAAAATCACATTTCATTAAGCGCTCTATTATAAGAAAAAAAAACACATGGAAATTAATTTCAAACTAACCAGAAGTTCCAAAATAAAAGATTATAGTGGAACTGCAAGTTGGTCAAGAGATAAATTCGAGCGAGACAACTGTCAAAGAGCTGACTTTTACACCCTTACTCTGAGGCAAAGTAAGACGTTTCACCGATAAAACTAATTAACTAACGAAGACTAATAGATATCGAGACAGCTGAAATCTTGTTACTTACTAACTGGCCTCATTTCTAAAACTCTACTTGGTGATGTTAATTTGAGGTAAGCGCAAACATATTTAAGAAGGTTATTAGACTATTAAATAGAAAAAAAAAAAAAAAAAAAAAAAAAAAAAAAACAGAATAGTACTGGTTTTGTTCTGCTCAATTTGTGACAATTTGTATAATTAATTGTGTTATCTTAAATGGAAATACCAGGTGTTTGATTGTGTATGAAATCACTAATTTGTTTATATACGAAGTGGATAAAACTTCTTGAACACATTTTGCTGTGTATTTGTTTTAACAAAAATAAAGCCCTACCGAAACATAGGTTGGATAAAAACGTCTGAAAGTTTATAAAAATTACTGCGTTATGTTACGACAGATCATATTTGCTCTGATTTATTAATTGACGTCATTGAATTTTACTAAGGTCAAATCTATACAATAATTATTGTATTATTCATTAGTTTTATTTATTTTTTTTTAGAAAAAATCCCATTTAAAAGAAAATGACAACTGATTTTCACGTTTTTGTTAAGGTTTTATTTGCCAGAATAAGGAATAAATACACACAAACAACCTGTCTAGATAGTTTCTTTTTAAGTGGTTTGGTACTTTTCCTATAACGTTTTCCATGTTTCAAGCAGTGTAAAGAATCTGCGTTTTGGGAACGTTTTAGTTTACTTAACTAACATAATTTAATAGAACAAAAGAACAAAAATAACCTAACCACCGACCGCAGTAAGCTGTTGCTTCATTCAGTTGATTAGTAGGAGGGCCCCTTAACAGAAAAGTACCGGTAGTTCTTTTATTATTCTGATTTTTTTTAATCATGCAATTTGTAAAAAAAATTCGTTTGACTAAAATTCCATTATTTTGAAATGTAGGTCTTGGAAATTTAATGAACCTTATTTTATTATGCAATTAGGTAATTAAATTGGCATAAAGGTTTAAAAAAACAACGTTTAGCCCGTAAAAATAAGATACAGAAATACAGGTAAACTACTTTTGAAATATTTAAGAAATAAAAGTAGTGTTAGACGTTAAACTAAAATTTACAATCATTTTTGAATTAACTGTTAAGTAATTTAACCAACCTAGAAGAGGTTGAAACATTTCATATACAAAGCTTTTCCATTGGAAGCCGCACTCTAAGTTGGTGAACTCAAGGTGCTGAACTCCAGAACCACGGCAGTAGTTTGAATTCTAATCGTAGCTATTAAAAGTTGTCAGAATCTGCGAAACTAATTTCACTATAATAGTTTCCCTTTTGCTTTACTGGGTAGGTTGACACACACCATGAATTCAGGCTAAACGTTCAAAGAAATGGAAGAAGAAATTTATGAAATAATAAGTTAAAAACAAATAAAGTTTAAAACAAAAGAGTTAGCAACAATGATGAAATCAGCTGCTAACCATAGAGGTAAAATCCACTTGTTGCAGCAACGAGGTTAAATAGATATAGAGTGCTCATCACATGTTAATTTTGTGTCCCTTTTTGATTTGCGCTATTTTACTCATAATTCCCACCGTTTCCTTGGCAACCATCCCACACTTTACTCTCGTTTCCTTGGTTACTAGTTTTAGCTATTCTGATTGGTCGCTACAAGCTTAATGATAGTTTTATTAAGTTTTTTATAAGTTTTCATTCAACATCAGCTGTTGAATGAAAACTTGTTCCAGTCACAAAAATTTTTATCCATAAAATTATTGAAAATTTAAATATTTCTTAAGGTAATATTAGACATATCTATTAATAATTGTTGAAGATATCGATTTCTAAATTAATTACAAGTATTGATATTAACTGTAAGTACTAGATTGTAAAGAATTATTTTATAAAGTTGGATACAAAAAGACATAACCTAAATAAATAAATATTTAGAATCATTTGTTAAATTTAAAATCATGAAAAGAAATGTTAAATCAATGTATTTAAAAAACAAGGAATGTGAAATATGTCATGCTCAATTTACTGCAGTTGGACTCAAAGACCATAGAAATGTTTGTACTGAAAGAAACCTTGCACCAAGTGAGGAAATAGTAACAAATCACAAAATAAATCCAAGGGGGAAGGACAACAAAATAAATGGAAAAAAGGAAGTTCTAAAAAAAGATTACTGCTCAAGAGATTGTTCACAAAAAGCTATAATCTCGCAAGATGAAATTTTAAGTCAAATGTTGAACTTAATAAAACATGTTGAGCAATTAGAGAGTAAGATAGTCAATTTAACTCTGGAAATAAATTCATTGGTAGGACCTCAAAAGAAAATTGAAACTATCAGTTCACTTAAAATAAAAGAGAATGAAGAAAATGATATTGATAATAATTGGACAATTATTCAAAATGCAAAAAAATATGCAAGAAGTCAAAATGTAACTAAACAAAATTATTTTGAAACTCAAAATAGATTTCATTGTTTAATGGATGAAAGTACTGAAACAAACAAAATGTGCAAAGAAAAAAACTAGGAGATGAAAACATTGCTCATTATATTGATAATGATAATGAATTAAATCAAATGGCCAACTCCACAAATACAATAATTTTAAAACCTTCAATCACCCATAGTATAAAGAACAGTGAAAATCCCTGGGAAATAATGTCTGCCCTATTAGACTATGAAAACATAATTGCTCCAGTAAATGATAGCACTGATGACAGTGAGGGGAATCACTGGAGTGTCTTGGTATATCAGAGGTCAACAAATGCATATTTTCATTTGGATTCCCTAAAAAACTTCAATCAAGTTAGCGCAAATGAACTGGCTACAAAGATTAATATTTGTCTTGGTAAAGAAAGAGAAAATATACATGTGAACAATATAGATTGCCTGCAACAAAACAATGGTGTTGATTGTGGGTATTATATGTTAAATAATATAAAACAAATATGTAAAATATTGAACTCTAATGAATTCTTATGTAGCAACCCTGAATTTTTAGAAGAATTTGACATTGAAAATTTAGCAGAAACTTTAAGCAGAAAAAAGGATAAAGCTAAGAGCAAAAAATAAAAAATATTAAAAAAAATTACTAATTTGTCTGTTGAAAATACATCTTTAAGCGGTAAGAACAAAGCTAAGGAATCATCCTCTTCATTTAAGAAAGCATCACTTGTTGCCATCAAGAAACTCGTTTACAGAAAAGGATACAAAATACGAACACCAAATATATTGCTCATATCTGACAGTCAAGGTAGACAAATATCAGAATTCACCAATGAAAAATGTCAAACACAATTTGTAGTTCAAGGAATAGTAATGCCAAATACTGGTTTAATGAAAGTGTGTGATGTAGCAAACAATCAAAAAGAAAAATGTGTTATTCTCATTGGGGAACCAATGATTCTACCGAGGAAGAACTAAATAATATCTATAACAATCTTGAAAACAAACTGAGAATGATTACCAAAAGCAATAAGACTGTTTTTATAAGTAATATATTAACAAGATACGATCTTAACAAAACAGATGACCTTCATTTGAAAATAGACTTAATTAATAACTATATTGAAGAACTAATTGCTAGACTTCCCAAAGTACACATCATAGATGTTAAAAATTTAAAACGAGAACATTTTACTAAACATGGGTTACACTTAAATGTTATGGGCAAGAAAGAAGTAGCGACAATAATAGCAAAATCCCTAGAAAAATATGAAAACATGGCAAAACTGAACAAAGAAACTATGACACTGGAAAAAGTATTAAATGATGTAAACAAACAAAATAATAAGTTCAAAAGTGAGGGTGGAGAAAAATACTCTAATAATGATATATCCATTCACATCAATAACATGTCCACTTTTCCTCCCTTGCTTCAAAACAGTCAAAGCAAACATAAGAATGGAATTAGTCTTCAAAATAAACTACTTCAGTCTTTAAACACACGGGTATTGACTTTAATAGATCCCACATAATTTTACCTCAAAAATTAAATGACCTACGTGTAAATTGGTCTAATGGTCTAATTTTTATAAAAAGAATAATATGTTTTCAAATTATTTAACTTTATTCAATTGGAACATAAGAGGACTCATTAAAAACATTGATATTTTAAAACTATGTTTAGATAGTCACCAAGTAGACTTTGCTTGTGTTGTTGAACACTGGTGCAAACAAAAATATATCAAACATGTCTATGTCCCTGGCTATAATACAGCAGCATACTATTCCAGACCTAATAAAATTAAGGGAGGAACAATAATTTTTGTCAGAGAAAATTTAGAAACATTTGAAATAAAATCGATCAACAGTATGTCAGAAGAAATGATCTGTGAAATTTCTGCAACCAGAATAATAAAGTACAATATAATAATATTATCAATTTACAGACCATACAGCAAAAAAAACTGAAAAAATTCAAAAAATTTTAAAAATATTCGATGAAGTGTTACAAACAGTTTTTAAATTCAAGAGTATAGTTTTCATTGGAGGAGACTTTAATATAAACCTAAGAGAAAAAACTTGGGATGCCTTGGAATTGTTGAAAATAACAAATAGTTTTGGACTAAAAAGGACAGTTTATGATATCACGAGGCCAGGTGTGGTGAATGAAGGTAGCTGTATAGATAATGTTTTTACAAATTATCCAACTGATAAAATTGAAGTTAATGTTATCAACACAATAATATCCGATCATATGGCTATAACATTAAATTTTAACATATTTAAAAATGAAAACTCGGATAAAGGCAAGGAAAACAAGCTCAAACAGTTTAGAGAAATTAAACAAGATAACCGTGTCTTATTTAAACAAGTAATTTATAATATTAACTGGACTTGTATTTATTTGGAAGAAGATCTTGATGAAAAGTTTAATATTTTAAATAAACACATTATGTTGGCTGTTAACTATGCATTTCCTCTAAAATACGAGAAAAGAAATATGAACACTAAGAAACATAACAAGTGGTTTAATGAAGAATTGAAATCATTAAAAAAAATAATGTCTTACCAAATACAAACATATGATGGAAAGTACTTCATTATCCATAAGAAATGAATATAAAAAAACTTATAAAAAGTATAAAAAACTCATAAGAAAAACTAAAATAACTTATAATAGTAATTTGATAAAAAAAATAACAATAAACCCAAGGCAATATGGTCTATCATAAGAAGAATTACAGGACTATAAAGGCATGTTGAAAAGGGGACAATAAACTTAAATGCCAATGACTTTAATGAATGGTTTACGGAAAGTGTCAAAGAAATCAAAAATAATATTCCTAAACATGTTCCAAATTATCAGAATTTATTGAAACGAATTGAAAAAGATACTCCCGACAGTAAACTTTGTATTCTTCATGTTACAGTTCAAGAAGTATTTAGTGTAATTCAATCTTTAAAATCAAGTTCCTGCCTAGATATATTTGCCCTCAATACAATTATTATCATAGAAGCATCAAAAGATATATCAGAAATCTTATGTACACTGTTTAACCAATGTGTTGATGAAGGCAGATACCCAGAAATCTATAAAAAAGTCAAAGTTATTCCGATATATAAAGCAGGACAGAAATTATATAAGAACTATAGACCAATCTCTATAATTCCTGTTATTTCAAAAATTATGGAAAAATTTATTTTTAATCAAATTAATGAATATTTTGAGTCAAATTTTTTATTTGATGATAGACAGTTTGGATTTAGACAAAATTTAAGTACAAATGATGCGACTTTAGATCTAATTAGAAACATTGTGAACAAAATAGAATCTGGTAAACCAATATGCTTTAGAAGTTTTGACATATCTAAAGCATTTGACAGCGTTTCGCACAAAATACTTTTAGAAAAAATTAAATACTATGGATGTGAAAATATTACATTAAATCTATTGAAATCTTATTTAAAGGATAGATTTCAATTCGTTGAATTCAATAATGAAAGATCTCATGGAAGGCTAGTAAAAATGGGTGTTCCACAAGGTTCCTGCTTAGGCCCTCTTTTATTTAATATATTTGTCAATGACCTACCATCAAGCATAAGCAACAAAGAAGTCATAAAATTTTTGTATGCTGATGATTTTGGGGTAATAGTTACTGGAAATTCCCCGGAAGAAATACATTTTAACCTTAATATGGTAACTGAAGAAATAAAAAACTGGTGTCATGCAAATCAATTAGTATTAAATTAGGATAAAACTCAAAATTTAGAGATAAATTTATCAAACAAGTATTACCTTAACATCAATCAAAATTCTTTGAAATTCTTAGGAGTTATAATTGATTCGAAACTAGATTGGAAAGATCATACTCTGTTTATCACTGGAAAAATTAGTAAAGGTCTCTACGTTCTTAGAAGGTTAAAGGTAAATGTAAATTTAGAAGTTCTACTAAATGCATATTACGCGTATATACACTCCTATTTAAACTATGGCACTATTATTTGCCAAATAGTACAAACTTTCATTTAGTATTTAAAATTCAAAAAAAAGCAATAAGAATAATTACAGGTGTTAAACCTAAAACACACTGTAAACCATTGTTCAAAAAATTAAATATATTAACTTTGGCATCATTATATATACTTCAAAATTTATTATACATAAAAAAGAACTATTCAAAATTTGTATTAAATTCGGATATTCATTTACATAATACAAGAAACCAAAACAAATTGAATGTATCATTATTTAAGTATTCAAGAAGAAAGAAAAGTTATAATGAAATGGGTGTCAAAATTTTTAATACTTTACCAAATGACTGGAAAAATTTAAGTGAAAAACAGTTTAAGAAGAAAATCAAGGAAAATTTACTTGAAGAATGTCCATACAAAATTGAAGAGTGTTTCAAAACCAATTACTGGGAAAATAAAAGAAAATAACTTATTGGACTCACAACTTAAAAAAATTATATATAATATAATAATGTATTACTTGATAATACCAATAAAGATATTATTATTACTATTATTATTATTATTATTATTATTATTTAAAACATATGTTTATTTGTTGTTTGTTTTTAAATTAATTTGATTTGATTTGAATGCTGGTCTGCGAGCAGGCTATTGAAGTTGGTTACCATAGAAACGTCGGATAGATGTGGGTAAAATGGTAAATTACTGTTGGGAAAGGGTCAACAAAGGACTGGTTACTAAGGACATGGTGGGAATCGTGGGCAACATGGCGCCAGTCAACAGGTGACACTTTTCCCTATCTGGTGAGCACTCTATATCATTTAACATCGTGTTGCAGTTTTAATAAACTCATACCATAGTGCAGCATCCTTAGGCATAAATTGAAACATTCTGAAAGGTGAGTGAGGGAAGCAAACGAGCTCATCTAGAAATAAAAAGCCTCCTGGGCTTGGCATTATATCACACAGCATGTGGCTGATAATACCATGACTTAAGAGAATTTTCTCTTAAGTAATGGTAAAAGTTTACCGAGCAAATTCTATCCCCCTAGGTAATAAGTCTATTACTAACACATTAATTCAAGCTACAATATAAATGGGACAATGATGATGAAAATTCAATATGATGTAATTCAATTATAAACAAATGTATATGCTAATAATATGTACCTCTAAAACATAACAATTTGTTGAGCCACTCGAGGCAACGCAGGCCATTAAATTAAGTTCAGTCATTTATAAATAAAATTTTATTATATTACATAATTTGTTATCATGTTCTGGAAAAAGAGTAATCTGGAGGGATTTCCGGAGACATGGCGCTTCCAATCAACCACCTCTGTTGACTTGTTCGATTTCATCCGCACCCTCAAGCCATTTCCAGTTCAAATTACTTTCCATTATCACTTATTTGCTTTAGTTTGACTTTACAAAGTCAAACAAACGTCTGCAAGTTGAAACTGTAATGAATAAGTTTATGTTTTCAATTACCAAAAAAACTCTTTGGGTTTAAAGTATTTTTAATAAATATTTTTGTTACATTAGAATTATAAGATCTATATGGTATATCGAATGATGATTCCTAATCGTTATGATTATATGTTAAAAACTGCTATTAATAAGTATCATCAACCAAATCTATCTCCACTTATTTAATATGCTAAGGGTTTTTGCAATGGGAACTCCTCCTACTTTCAACCGATTTTCAAGTTTTTTTTTGTGACATTTGATATTGCTCGGTATGCAGTTATTTCCACCAAAAACGTATTATAATCGGACTGAAAACAAAAGCGCTATCCAAAATTGAAATTTGAAAATTTCGCAATAGAATAAATAACGTTGGCATTCGGTTGAAAATTTTAAACTTTTATTTAGTGTAGTTTTGGGTGATTACTTATTGGATTGGTTGGGTGTAATTGATGTATAGAACTAAACACAACATTTCGAGCAAACAAATAAGCATTTTTATATACTTAAAACTGCTAAAAAATATAATCCTGACTTTCAGTCTCTATTAATGGTTCCAATAAACTATTCTTATTGTGATAGCTTGCTTTCTTTATTGAGCAATTGAAATTGTAAATGCTACGAATTTAATTTTAAGTATAACAGGGCAAACGATAAAATCGTTGAATTAGGTCAAAGAAACTATTCGTTACTTAATGAATGCCAGCTTAATGAATTGGGCTTTGCAAAGAAATACATTTACACATATTTTATTTATTAATAGGATTTAACACACCTTAAGCATATGTTTTCCTTATTTTTTTGGAAAAGCTAAAACACAAGGTTGAGTAAATGCGATGTGTAGAGAGGAAATACTTTGTTATGGATACCAAAGAAATGTTGCACAGGCCGGGGCCTTGGCTGGGATCTTATTATTTGGCATCTCATGGGACGTCTCTTTCCGAGTCTGGTTTGTCGGGAGAGGTTTCGAGTTAATGTCATGAGGATTTTAAATTCCATAAAAAATAAACTGCAGATTGTAAAAACCTTTTGACCATTGAGTGTTTGTATACGTAGTTAATAGCAGTGAGAAAATGTATCAATAAATATGCTTTTAAAATGAAGGTTGACGAAGAATCTTGGGATGTTTGGAAAAAAAAGTTTTGTGGTCGAGGAATAGAGGAAGGCTGAAAATAGTTAAAAATAGTTTTGAATTTTTCAATAGTTAAATTTTTTATTGGATTATTGATTTACACTTTAGAATTGTAATATAAATCAAACATTGTTTGATAAAAATTTTGAAACAGACTGTTGTCTACAAACTTAGCATTAATAGAAACTTTTTCCCCTTTTATTTTGTAAGTATAACTTATTTTATGTTTTTATTTTTAATTGTGTTTGTATTAATACTTTAAAATATAAACCCACAAAGAGAGATGCTATGAAGGGTAGGGCGTTGTTTGCTATCTCTTGTTCTCTAATTACTAACACTATACTAGCTCCCTTACAAAATTAAACTTGTTTGTTCGTTCATAATAGCATGCTTGTTAAAAACATAACACAACAAAATACTAAACATTTTCTAAGACCAAAGAAACATAAAACTAACCTTTTTAATTTACTTAATACAATTAGCCTACATTTAACAAAAAGTATAGTACCACATGACTTCACTGTAAAGTTATAATCAATAATATACAGTAATTATATACAACCCTAGTGATTATATAGATCCTAATATATATATATATATATATATATATATATATATATATATATATATATAAGTAGATAGTATCATGTTACTTCTAGGACACTTTTGGAGACAATCAAAAATCAAAAAAATTTCACAGTTTTTTAATACAATTATGCAATATTTTTACCATTTTTTGGCCAATTTTCAGCTTTTGTCAAATTGTCTTAAAAAATATGCAATTTTAATGAAATTTTTAACAAATATGCCTAAATTTTCTACAAAATAAAATTTTTTTAAAAACAAGTAAAATTATCACATTTTATAAGTATTTTTTCAATAAAATTAATAGTCGACTTTTCATAAGGTAATTTAAAATTTTAATAGTATTTTTTCAATAAAATTTGAATTTTTTTAAAACAAGTAAAATTAAGGTTTAGTATCAATAATATTGTAATAATTATTCAAATTTAACTAAAGCAGTTTCTTTATCATCAAAAGTCTTAATATCAGTGACAATTAAATGTAAATCTTTTTTATTTAATTCTTTAATTGATTTATCATCAATTACATTAGTAAATCTTTTTGGTAAATGTACTTTACATTTTTCTAATTCAACAATAATTGTATATCCATATTTATCTTTAATTCTTTCAAATTTTTCAATTTTATATTTTTTATTTAAATTTAAACTTTTTAATGGTTTATATTCTTTAAATCTTAATTCTCCAACATTATTAATTTCTTCTAGCAGATCCATTTATATAGGAAAAAATATCACAAACTTGTTTGTGATAGATATGTTAAAAAGTCATTATCATAATTAGGTTTTATACAAAAATCCATATTTAAGTATTTAAAAATCATAGGTAATAATTTTTTGTATGATATATTACTTTTCTTAAAACATAAATATTTATTAAAAAATAGTGTAATTTTTTCTTTATCTTCATTATTCAATTCAAAATCAATATTGTATATTTTGTTTAAAAATTGATAGTAAAATATCCAATTTGTACAATTCCTTTGTTTTAAAAATAATTTTATATTCTTAGGTGTTATTTCAAAATGATTGGAAATACATAAAATATATAATTCATTAATTAATTGTTGTGTTTTATATGGTTGAAAATGGTTAAATTCTCTTAAAATATGTTTAAGATGTTTATTCTTATTACTTTTTCTCTTAATCTTTTTTTCATAAATAATTCTTTTACATATATTACATCCTACACAATTTCCAATAATAGTAAAATTAGTTTGATTATGACATCTATAACACATATCCATTTATTAAAAAAAAAATTATACATAAATGAATGAACCAATTCATTGTCACAAATGTAAGAAAAAAACTAAAAATATTAATCCACAAATCGTTGAAATGAAAAATGGATTATATAGAATTGCTACTAAATGTTCAATTTGTAAAACAAATAAAAGTAAAATTTTGAAAAAAGAAGTTAAACCTATAATTAAAAAAGAATTAACTAAAAATGAACAAATAATTGAAGCAAATGAAATTCATGCTCCAATTAGAAAGAAATTTCTAAAAAGAAAAATAATTACATTAGGTATTGATGATTTATGGGCAGCAGATTTAATTATAATGAAAAATTATGAAAAAGAAAATGATGGTTATAAATATATGTTAAATGTGATAGATACTTTCTCAAAATATGTTTGGTCAAAACCATTAAAGAAAAAAGATGGAAAAACAGTTTCTAGAGCATTTGAAGAAATAATTAAGGATGCAATTAAAATTAATCATAAATCACCTAATCTTTTACATACAGATAAAGGATTAGAATTTATCAATAAAGAATTTAAAGAAATATTAAATAAATATAATATTAAATTGTATCATACAGAAAATGAAGAAAAATCAAGTATAATAGAAAGGTATAATAGAACACAAAATGAATAAATGAAAATACAGTTTGAAATTAATAAAAATTATAGATGGATAAATATTTTACCAAAAATTGTTAAAGAATATAATAACTCATATCATTCAACAATTAAAATGAAACCAATTGAAGTAAATAAAAATAATGAAAAGGATTTATTAGATACTGTTTTTAAATATAAACCACCAAAAATAATAACCAAATCAAAATTTAAAATAAATGATAGAGTTAGAATTGGAAATAAAAAATCAACATTTTCTAATAAATATAAAAATAATTGGTCTAGAGAAATATTTATAATTTCTAAAATTAATAATACAAATCCAGTTACTTATAGTATAAAAGATCAAAATAATGAAGATATTATTAGAAATTTTTATGAATATGAATTGAAAAAAACCAATTTGTAAATTTTATTTTATATAAATGGAAAAGATATGTTTAAGGTGTAAATTATATAAAGATATATCTAAATTTTATAAAGACAAAAATACTAAAGATGGGTTATATTATTATTGTAAAGAATCTAAGGATGTGTATTATAAAAAATTATATGATAGTATTAAAGTTATTGAATTAAATGAAAAACAATGTCATAAATGTAAAGAAATTAAAGATATTTCAAATTTTAATAATTATCATTATAGTAAAGATAGAAAAAATACAATTTGTATACAATGTATTAGAGAAATGTTTTTAAAACCACAATTTTGTGAATGTGGAAGAAATATTAAATGGACTAATAATTATTTAAGACATTTAGAAACTAAAATTCATGACAAAAATATAACAAAACTAGAAAATTTAAAAATATGATAAAAAATGAAGACAAAATTTTACTTGTTTTAAAAAAATTCAAATTTTATTTAAAAAATATGATTTAAACTATAAATTACCTAGTAAAAAGTGGAAATACTTCTTATATTTTTAAGAGTTTTATTTCTAAGTAAAAATTATTTTTAATAAATAAAGAATTTCACCCCTAATAAATGGAACGAACAAATAAAAATATTAATTGTCCTTATTGTAATAAAAATATATTATATAAAAATTATGATAGACATTATAATTCAACTAAACATTTACTAAATAAACAAAAATATGATAATAAAATATTTGAATTAAAACATTGGTGTAAAAATAATAATATATATAATTATAAAAATAAAACTTTAGATGAATTAACAAATATTAAAGAAACATTTGATCTTACAAATTATTCATTATTTAATATAGTAAAATTAAATGAAATTGCAAAAAAATTATCTGTCAGAAATTATGAAAAATTATCTAGAGATGAACTAATTAAAAGATTAAACAAAATTAAAGAAAATCCAAATAATTTAGAATATAGATAATTTAAATATATTCAAAATTTAGCAATTAAAAATAGTATTAAAATTGTTAATAAAACTAGAAAAGAATTGATTGGATTATTAAATGATTATTTTAAAAATAGACCAATTCCAAAAGAAAATATAATAAATATTCAAGAAGCTTCGTCATCAAAAGGATATTTTCAAGATTATATTTTAACAAATTCAAATGATGATTTAGATATTAATGATTATTTAGAAACTCAAAGAAATGAAATAAAAAAATTGATAGAAAAACAAAAATTTAAAAATATTAAAGGACAGATGGCTTTAGAATGTGAATATGAAAGAAAATTAATAAATGGTGAAATTCAAAATAGTAATATGTATTTTTGCATAAAAAGTTCAGATATTTTAAATATAGATGATTTTATTGATGATCAATTTAAGAAATTAATAGTTAGAGAACAACTAAATCAACCATCAAAAGGCTCTGGTTGGTCATTAAAAAGATGTGTTGAACTAAATCTAAAATTATCTAAAAATAATTCATTAAATGCTGGATCATATATAGAATTACCAAATGAAATTAAGAATAAAAAATGTGTAAATTTTAAAAATAAAGATGAATATTGTTTTATTTATGCAATTAGATGTGCTATTGATAAACCAAACGAACATGCTGAAAGAGTTAAACAATATCAAAAATATATAAATGATGATATTTTTAAAGGTTTTGATTATCCAATTTAATTGAAAGATATTAAATTATTTGAAAAAAGATCATTTGATTCTAAATATAACTATCCATCAATGTCAATAAATATTTATAGAATTGATGAAGATGAAAAAATAGTGCCATTACAAATATCTCAACATTATAATTCAAAACTAGAAATTGATTTATTATATTATAAAATTGGTAATAATTCTCATTATATATTGATTACTAATTTAAGTAAGTTAGTATCTAAGCAATTAACACAAAAAAATAAAAATAAAAAATATATTTGTAGAAGATGTTTGACTCATTTCTACAAAAATAAAGACTTGAATAATCATTTAGAGATATGTAAATCATTAGAACCTTGTAGACCTATAACGCCATTTAAAGGTCAAACTGTAAGTTTTAAAAATTATTATAAAAAGTTTGAACATCCATATGTAATTTATATGGATTTTGAAAGTATATTAGAAAAGATTGATAATTGTAAAAATAATCCAAATTGCTCATATACAAATAAAATTCAAAAACATAAACCATATGGATTTACAATCTATTTAGTATCTAGAGTAACTAATAAAATGTATAAACCTATTTGTTATAGAGCAAAAAATGAAGAGGAATTAATAAATGTACCAAATAAATTATTTGAATATTTAGATGAAATTTCAAAATATATAGCTAAAAAATATAATTCAAAAAATAAAAAGCCTATGAATTTAACTAATGAAGAAGAAATTAATTATCAGAAAACAAATATTTGTCATATTTGTGAAAATAGTGGTTTTGATAATGACAAAAGAATAAAAGTAAGAGATCATTGTCATTTAACAGGAAAATTTAGAGGTGCTGCACATTTAAATTGTAATTTAAATCTAAAATTTCCTCAAAATATTCCTATATTCTGTCATAATAGTTCAAATTATGATACACATTTGTTTATAAAAGAATTAGCTAAAAAATATGGTAAAATTGATTTGTTAGCTAATACAGATGAAAAATATATAAACTATTCAGTAAATTCTGGTTATGGTTATGAATTTGAAGGTGAACTATATTTTAAACCTAGAAAATTTATAAAATTCTCATTTGTAGATACATTTAGATTTATGGCTACATCAATTGAAAAATTAGCTAAAAATCTTAAAGAATTTAAGCATATAAATAAATTTATAAAAGAAAATGATATAATTGAATATGATAATGAAACTTTAAAAATATTAACTTCTAAAGGTGTATTTCCATATGAATTTATTGATAATGTTGAAAAATTAAACTATGATAAAATATTAGAAAAAGATCAATTTTATAGTTGTTTAACTAATGAAAATATAAGTGATGATGATTATAAACATTATATAAAAGTTTGGAATAAATTAAAAGTAAAAACATTAGGTAATTATTCAGATTTATATAATATTCAGGATGTATTATTATTAGCTGATATATTTGAAAATTTTAGATCTATTTGTTTGAAAAATTATCAATTAGATCCAGCACATTATCTAACATCACCATCATTAGCTTGGGATTCTATGTTAAAATTAACAAAAATTGAACTAGAATTAATAAGTGATTATAATATGTATTTAATGATTGAAAAAGGTATTAGAGGTGGTATTTCACAATGTATAACTAGATATTGTAAAGCAAACAATAAATATACAAAAAATTATGATAAAACAAAACCTGAAAATTATATGTTATATATAGATGCAAATAATCTATATGGATGGGCTTTAAGTCAAAAATTACCTTATAAAGATATAACATGGATGAATCCTAATACATATACATTAAATGAATGGGAAGAAACAATATTAGAATTAGATGAAAATGCTGAATATGGATATATATTAGATGTTGATTTAGATTATCCTATTGAATTACATGATGACCATAAAGATTTACCATTAGCACCTGAACATTATAATAATAAGCTTTGCACAACATTATTTGATAAAAAAGATTATGTTATTCATTCAAGAAACTTAAAATATTATCTACAAAAAGGATTAAAATTAAAGAAAGTTAATAGAGTTATAGCATTTGATCAAGATGATTATATGAAAAAATATATTGAATTAAATACCAAATTAAAATCCAAATCAACATCAGATTTTGAAAAAGACTTTTTTAAATTGATGAATAATAGTGTTTTTGGAAAAACTATGGAAAATGTTAGAAATAGATGTGATATTAAATTAGGTGATGAAAAGTTTTCATTAAAACAAGCAAAAAAACCTAATTTTAAAACATTTAGTATATTTGATAAAGACTGTATTGCTTCACATATGATAAAAGAAAAGGTTAAGTTTGATAAACCAATCTATATAGGATTTTCAGTACTTGATTTATCAAAATTACATATGTATCAATTTTATTATGAAAAATTAAAGAAGTTTGATCCAAATATAAGGTTATTATATGGATACAGACAGTTATTTTATAGAATTTAAAAAGGATCCATATAAAATTATTAAAGAAAATATTAATGAATTTGATACAAGTGATTATAAGAAAGAACATGAATGCTATAGTGAAAAGAATAAAAAAATAATTGGTAAATTTAAAGATGAGTTAAATGGTGAAATATTAGAAGAATATTGTGGTTTAAGATCAAAATTATATAGTTATGAATTTAATAATAAAAATCCTGTAAAATGTAAAGGTATTAAGAAAAGTGTTGTTGATAAAACATTACATATGGATGATTTTAAGAAATGTTTATTTGATGATCAAGAACAATATAGAGAAATGACTTGTATTAGAAGTTTTAAACATGAACTATATACAATTACAATAAATAAATTAGCTTTAAGTAATAGAGATGACAAAAGATTTATTTGTGAAAATAAAATTGATACATTACCTTGGGGGTATAAAAATAATTATAAATAAATGGAAATTTTAATTGTTCCAAAAGAATTAATAAATAATGATTTTGATATAAAATTATATTTATTTAAAACTAAAATATCAAATAAATTTTTAATATATCTTTTTAAATATAAAAATTATTTTGTATATCATTATAAGTTTAATTTTATAATAGAACCATTTATAAATATAATAAAAAATTATGTTAAAGAAAGTTTTAAAGAAAATGATCAAAATTATATTAATAATTTATAACCATATGATATTGAATTTATACTATAATTTTATGTATATTTTTAAATATTTTCTTTAATAAATTTAAATATATTCAATAATTTATTGAATATCTAACATAAAAATATCTATAAATTTTACTTTATTATCATTATAAGTAAGACCCGTCTTTAAGACGGGTCTCAAATTTGTATATAATTTATTATATTTATGAATATTTTTGAATGTTTAAGAAGGGTAACATTTTGTTACCCTTAAGTTTTTATTGTATAATAAGGTTACCTCATTTAAAAAATTTTAAAATAAATATTCTAATTTATATGGGACCCATTTTGGGTCCTACCTAATTTTAATAAGTTTTGTATGTTTTTCATTACATGATAGGGGGGACAAATTGTCCCCTCTAAAAATATCTATAAATTTTAATCTATCCTTATTGTTTTCTACTTTTTTTTATTTTAAAATTAATAAATATAAACCAGATTCATTAATAAACATTGTTTTATTATCTATTTTATTGACGCCCTGTTTTAGGGCATCTGAAAAACATGTTTGTACATCAATTTCTAGGGTGTCATAATTTGTGACACCTATAATTTTTATGTAAATTAATTTATCATTATTATGTAAATGTAACTGTTGGTTACACTTGATATATTTTAAGTTTTATATATTTTTCTTTTACATTATCAATTAAAATTTTTCTAGAATTTTTATATTTTAAAATATAACAAATATCTTTTCTTTTAAACCAAGGTTTATTTTGTTTATTAAATACAATTAATTTATTATTAAATATAAAATTATTGTTAATTAAATAAATTATTGTTTTTATTATTTATGTAGATAAATTTTATATTACAAATTTTGTTTTAATCTTAAATATACAATACTTTTAATATTTTCATTATTTATTTGATTTCTATCACTATCTTGAATAGATATTACAATATTTTGAATTTTATTTATATTTTTTAAAGGAATATAATCAATTTCATTTGGTTTTTCACTAATTTTTGATCCATATTCAACATTTGGATAAAATGAATATAGAATTTCTGATTCTTTATGTAAATGTGAATGATCTTTATGATTTTCAAAACTAGGATCAACTAAATTACAATGTATTTCAATAACATCAAAAGGTCTAATTTTTGGTAGTTTTATTCCTTTTGTTAATACATTTGGTTCAATCATTTTATCATCTAATCCTAATAAATCAATTATAATTGTTGTTACTATAATTTTAACAGGAGATTTTATTATAATATATGGTCCATCATTTTTCAGTATAAAATCATTTTCATCAAATTTATTAATTTTCTTTTTAAATTCTTTTAAACTATTAATAAAAATATTTTTTATTTCTTCAATTGTATAATTTCCTTTATTTATATCAAAATATTGATCTATAATTTTATCATCTTCATCTTTAATAGAACTTCCATAACAGTTTTTATAATCATTTGGTATATTTGATATAAAATTATCTGAATAAAATCCACTTAAACCAATACTATATTTTCCATCTAAATGTATTGGATGTTCTAATCTTAATTCTAGTTTGGATGAATGACCAATTATTTTAAATAATTTCATCTTATTTAAATGGAGAAATTTTTAGAAAACAAAGATAATATAAAATTAGAATCATATGATAAAAATAATAAAAATGATCAACCTATTAGATTATTAATTATAGGAACAAGTGGATCTGGTAAAACTACATTATTATTAAATTTTATTTACAAAAGATTAATTCCATATTCAAATTTATATATTTTTAGTAAATCATTAGAACAACCATCTTATAAATTACAAAAAAGATTTAAAAATATAGAATCAAATATTAATAAACAAATTTCTTATTTTTCATGTGATGATATGATTCCACTAAATAAATGTAAACCACATTCATTAGTAGTTTTTGATGATTGTATTTTAGAAAAACAAGATAAAATTAAAGAATATTTTATAATGGGTAGACATAAAAATATATCATGTATTTATTTATCACAATGTTATTCAAAAGTTGATATGCAATTAATTAGAAATAATTTAAATATGTTATGCATCTTTAAACAAAATGAACATTATATGAAAAAAATATATAATAATTTTGTTGGATCAGATATGAAATTTGATAAATTTAAAACTATTTGTAATGATTGTTGGAAAGAAGACTATGGATTTTTAACTATTAATTTATTGAAAAAAATCAAATGATGGAAAATATATGACAAATTTTTCTGATATTAAATAATGATAATGGCTTGTTGTATGTTTGATTCAATAATTGATAGAATATTTATTTTATTAGTATTATTTATTTCATTAGTATTTATATATTTAATGAAAATTACAGAAATAAAGTAAAATAAATTGTGTTTAACATAATTAGTGTTTATGTTAACATGATTTGTGTTTGTGTTAACATGATTTGTGTTTTGTGTTAACATGATTTGTGTTTTGTGTTAACATGATTTGTTTTTATGTTAACATAATTCGTGTTTGTGTTAACATAATTTGTGTTTTGTGTTAATATGATTTGTGTTTATGTTAACATGATTTGTGTTTATGTTAACATGATTTGTTTTGAACCTAAATTTTTCTTTGTAATAAATGGATAAAATATCTGTTAATGAAGCTAAAAAATTAGATGATATTGAGAAAAAATTAATAAAAGAATTTAAAAATCAAATTAAAATTGAAGATAATTATGAAAAAATTAAACAAAAAGCATATGAACCTATAACATCAGCAATTGGTAAAGTTGAAAATAAAATTGGTGAAGTCTTAAATGAAAATAAAAACCTTATGGAATTGGTACCTATTGTTAATAATTTTGCCAATATATCAATACCAGAAACTGAAGAACTACATTTACCTTCAAGTACTCCATTTAGACCAATCAGACAACCAATAATTCAAGAAGAATCGACATTTATTGACCCAAATTTAATTTCACCTCAAACATTAGATAAAATTATTGGTCCATTAGCACAAAAATATTTACCAAGAACAAAAGATGATAAATTTGGTTTATATTGGAATAAACATAAAAAATCATTTATGATTGGTGATAAAATAACTGTAATTGATAATGATGATTTAATAATTGATGATAAAAAATATAATGGAACACATGGATTATGGAGATTGTTAACTTATGAAAAGAAACCAGATAATAATTTATATACACAAGATGATTTAAATAATTATTCAAAAATTTTATGGGAAACTAATTCAATTTATAAAAATAATGATCCAAATAGTAAGAAACCAAAATCTAGTAAAGGTGATAAATATATTAATTTAATTAAACATATTTGGGAATTAAAAGGTGAAATTGAAGGTTCAGGAATCAGACAATACACAGAAAATAAAATTGAATATAGATTTATAGATGATTTAAATAAATTAGATAATATTATTAATTATATATATACACAAGAAAAAGCTGGCAATAATAATTTTTTAAATGAAAAGAAAGCAATTAAAGACTTTATATCAAATAAATTAGATGAATTAATTGAAAAACCTGAAGGAATTAAGTATTTAAAAAGAATTTTGGCAAATATTTCATCACCATTATTAAAAGATGGATCAGGTATTTTAAATAATGTTATAAATAATTTACCTTTTGAATTACATGTACCTGGTTATCAATATCTAGGGCCTGGAACTAAATTAAATAAAAGAGTAAAAAGAGGTGATCCTGGAATAAATGATTTAGATAAAGCTGCTAAAGAACATGATTTATTTTATAGAGATCATAAAGATACAAAATCTAGAAATGAAATAGCTGATAAAATTTTACAAGATAAAGCATGGGATATAGTAACATCAAATGATCATAGAATTGGTGAAAGATTAATTGCATTACCAACATCAGGTGCTATGTGGATGAAAAGAAAATTTGGTATGGGTTTAGAAGTAGGATTAAAATTTTAATAAAATTAATTATATTAATCTATATTATAAAAAACTATAAATTATTTTCTTAATAAATGGAAAAAACAAATATAAACTTGACAGATAATCAAAAATCAAAAATAAAATTAGCATTTAAAAATAAAAAATCAGTTATAATTCAATTTAATATTGATCAATTTAATGAAAATGGAAAAGATATTATATTATTATCTAAAAGACAAATTAATAAACTAAATAAACAAAAAAATTAAATAAAGGATTAAGATTTGAATTTTCATATAATCAATTAAAAGAAATAAAAAATGGTGGATTACTAAAAGATATTTTAGATTTTGCTGATAATATACCTATAGTTAAAAATTATACACCAAATGTTAGAAAGGGAGCAAAAGTAGTAAAAGAATCTATAATTCCTAAATTTAGAAATTTTGTTGATTGGTTAGATCATGAATTAAAAAATGTAGAAGGATCTGGTTTAGATAAAAAAACATTAAAATATATGAAACAAAATTATAAAAAAATTTTGAACCACTAACATTAGGTGAATTAGAAAAATTGTGTAAAAATATAAAATATTTTAGAGGTGTATTTATGAGAGATATATTACCTAATAAAGTTAATAAATTTGAATGTGGAATTATAAATTTAGATTCATTTGATGGAAATGGAACTCATTGGGTTTGTTACTATAAAAAAGATAAAATTAAATATTATTTTGATTCATATGGAAATATAGTTAATAAACCACCAATAGAATTAGTTAAATATTTAGGAAAAGATAATATATTTTATAATGATAATCAAATTCAAAATTATAATGATCCACCAATTTGTGGTCATTTATGTATTTTTATATTAAATGAATTAAATAATAATAAAAAATTTGATAATATAATAAATAAATTAATCCTTAATAAATATGGATTCACAAAATATATTTGATCTGTTTGGAAGACAGAAAAAACATCCAATTAATATTAAAGAAGATTATATAAATTCTAAATTAAATATATTTTTTAATAATTTTAGTAAAAGTTTTAAAAGTCATGTAAAAAAGACTGAAAATCTAGTAAATGCTATTGGTTTATCAAAAAATTATATAAGTATTAATGGTAAAAGAATTGTTAATGTTAAACCAAGTATAAATAAATATGATGTTGTAATAAAATCAGAATTAGATGAAGTTTTAGATTCAATTATTAAAATTGGTAATGATCATTCAGAAACTAAAAAGGATTTAAATAAAATTACAGACTTTTTAATTAATATTGGAAAATATGTTGAAAATTTAGAAGAAAAATTAGAAAAAGAACTAAAATTTCTATTTGATGGAGTCAATGAATCCATAAAAGAATTAAATGCTGAAATAATACTAATTAAAGATGATATAGATAAATTACAATAATTATTTTATATAAATGGAGTTGATTTATTGTCTTAAATGTAAACAAAAAACTAATTCTAAAGATATTCAGATAATAAAATTGAAAAATATAAATGTAATTAAATCAAAATGTTGTATTTGTAATTCAAAGAAAAGTTGTTTTACAAAATTTTCTCCCTAATAAATGGCTCTATACAGTTCATTTGATTTATTCATTATCAGAAACCAAAATCAATTAAACAAAGATGATTGGGATGATATTTCTGAAAAATATGAGTTGAGTATTAATATGATGAGATTGTTTCAAAATAAATTAAATTGGCAAAAAATTGCTCAACATCAAAATTTAACTATAGATTTTATTACTGAATTCATAAATTATCAATTAAAAGATTATATTGATTTGATTTGTAAATATCAAGATTTAACTGAATATTTCATTCATGATTATGCATTTACATTAAATTGGGAATTAATTTGAGAACATCAAAAAATATCAGCAAAATTTATACTTGATCATGCTACTGAAATTGAATATTTTAAAAGTAAAAATGAAATTGATACATAAAAATTATAAAATTTGACATCATAAAATTATAAAAATTTTACTTGTTTTAAAAAAGCTTTTGATTTAAAAAATTTATCCTTAATAAATGGCTGATTACAAAAAATATGTAAATGATATTGAAAGAGCTGAATACGAAAAATTCTATCCATTATCTAAATTACATTTAAATGAACCTAATAAAAAAACTGAATTTAATATAGATTTTGGAGATGGATTTTGTACTTCTAAATTTCAATTTTATATATCTGGTAAATTGACTAAATCTGATGGAAATGCATATGATAATGGTGCTAATATAAAATTAATTGATAATTTTGTTCCATTTTTATTTTCAAAAATTGAAGTTAGAAAACATAATAAATTGATTGATGAAATTGAATATCCTGGTCTATTAAGTACAATTAAAGGTACTATAACTTATTCAAAATCAGAAATAAATCAGATAAATAATGGTTTTGAATCAAATTTTAAAAATAAATTTGAAGCAATTGGTAATTTATCTCATTTTGGATTAGGATTTTTTGAAAATGTAAATATTCCAATATACAAAGGAGGTTTTAATATAACATTTATTAGATCAGAAGATAATGATGCAATTTTTAGATGGAAAACTAAAAAGGCTGATGGATCTTATGATAATGCTACATTACCAACTGAAGGTAAAATAACAATTGATGAATTTTTTATTAGAGTTCCTATAATTGAATACAAAACAACAAGTAAAATTCAATTAATTAATGAACTAAGCAAATTTGAAAAAGTAAATTTTCATTTTAATCATTGGCAATGCATTGAACAAAAAAATATTACAGGAAAGAATTTAACTTTTGATATAACAAATATCTATAGAAATATTTATAATCCAAAATTTATTATAATTGGATTTCAAAAATCAAGAACAAATGATCAGTTATTTGATACTTCTAAATTTGATAGTATGTATGTAAAAAATATAAGAGTAAAACTAAATGGTCATTATTACCCTGATGAATTGGAAAATTTTGATATAAACAATGAAAAATTTAGAATTATGTATGAAATGTATCAAGATTACAAAAAAGTTTATTATATTAGTAGTAAAATGTATTATAGTCCAACAGAATTTCTAGATAATAGACCAATTTATGTAATTGATACTACAAAAAATCCAACAAATATTTCAAGTTCAAAAAATGATATTATTATTAATGCAGATTTTGATTATGATATAGTAGCTACTAGTAAAACAAATTGTTATATTATTATTGTATCTGAAAAATTACTTGAATATAATATAATCAAAAATGATATTACTGAAATTAATTAGAATGAATTATTACTATTTTAGTCAAATTTATTGAAAAAATACTACTAAAATTTTAAATTACCTTATGAAAAGTCGACTATTAATTTTATTGAAAAAATACTTATAAAATGTGATAATTTTACTTGTTTTTAAAAAAATTTTATTTTTTAGAAAATTTAGGCATAATTGTTAAAAATTTCATTAAAATTGCATATTTTTTAAGACAATTTGACAAAAGCTGAAAATTGGCCAAAAAGTGGCAAAAATATTGCATAATTGTATAAAAAAACTGTGAAATTTGTTTGATTTTTGATTGTCTCCAAAAGTGTCCTAGAAGTAACATGATACTATCTACTTATATATATATATATATATATATATATATATATATATATATATATATATATATATATATTACATTATTCATAATATCGTTCAAGGAATCTAGAATATGATATTTTTTATTATTAATATATATATATATATATATATATATATATATATATTAATAAAAAATATCATATTCTAGATTCCTTGAACGATATTATGAATAATGTAAACGAACCAAAACATGCCTAATTACAAGTCAACTCAGGCATGTTTTTGTTTAATTTTAATTGGTGCCAGTAATCGTCAGCAAAAATGAATCTACAGGCAACTTTTTGCACTCAATTTAATTTATTATAGACTCCATTCCTTAACAAATTTAATTAAATCCACTTTAACGAAATCCTATTTTTACATTCTTGTAGAAAATAAGAAATGCCATTTTATACCTTAACACTCTTATAAAACATCCTAAGTAAGTTACGAAACTCAACTTTAAAGTTTTAATAAATATTTTGTACAGTTTGGTACATATTTTATACAGTTCATCAGGAAAATAGAGGAGTACACATAGTGGTATCGGTTCCAAGCCCAATATGTTGGGCCCATAACTTAACCCGCTTACTATAACACAAGGAGTCAGTGACGAATAGCTGGGAGATGTTGCTACCATTTTTCAAAGCACTTGCAATTTGTTTCTTCTTCTTTCAATATGAATACAAATAGAGTTTTTTGTTGTATTCATAAAGTTTCCCAAAAAATATTAATTCCAAATGAAATTGAAGTATATTTTTATATTGTAACAAAAAAGAAATGGTTGCTAAAGCACTGCCGGCTGAAACTGTAAATTTAAATCTATTGGGATACAGAACTTTGATGATAGCAAATAATAAAGTGAGCTGTTAATCTAATCAATGGAGAATGTAGAATGTTTATACAAATCACTTACAGTATTTAAATCAAAATGTCTTTAAATTATGCATTTATTTCATAGTAACATGACATTTGTTTACCCTTCCACATTGTTGGAAAATAAGCTTATTACTGAGTAAATGACATCTTTAACGAGCCAATGTCCTTAAACATCATTTTAAGACATTTTTATTCCTAAGTATCTCATATTTTACTGAATGGTTCCGGGGATAGAGACAATGAAAATTTGTCACCGATTATGCTTAAAGAACTAAAATTAACCTTAACTGCCCCTTGATACCTAACAGTTGGGTTTAGAGAAAATTTTTAATTATTAAAAAGGTCTCAAAGTTATGTATTCAAACAAAAAACAACATAAAAATGGACGGTTCGTACAGTATTTAAGATATTTAAGTAGGCCATCTACTGGGGGCAGCGACCAGTTAGGGAGCAGCTATGTCTTCCTAAAAATTGTCCCATCCGCACTAACGTCGGTTTCCGAGGTGGTTTTTATTTTATTTTATTTTTTATAAAACTTAATTTACAATAACAATCTTTTCAATTTTAATAGTACACTTCATTCTGTATTCTTTCACTGATGTGTGACCAAAATAACACACCGACCAAAATAAACAGACCCTAAGGGTATTTGACTGCGCAGAATAATATTATCGATAAGAACTTCATCATATCTTCATTAATTAAAACAAACTTTTTCTTGTGATTTCTCTTCTTATAAACAATTTTATTAATTTTTAACCCTTCCTCCCCTACTGATAATTATTTTGTCTTGAGATATACAACTACAGCACTCTAGAGGACTCCTGCAATTGGCGTGCCAAAATAAGCAACCAATATTCGCCTATGAAATTGTTTCCCTGATTCATCCATGTCCCATGACACAGAGTCGTTTCCCCAGTGGATCAGCATTCTGGTCCTTGCCAACGTTTTTCCAATATCGAATACCTGGCTAGTTGCCTAAACTTACAATGGCTACAAACTAGGTTAAAAGCATATAAATAAAATTACATAAATACTCTTGATAATTTTTTTAAATTGTCAAAAACAATGTGATGCTGTGCTTGGCTGCATTCAGTGACTAAACTATCACATACTGGATCTTTAAAATTAACATAATAAATGGTTAACAATTTTTGTAAAGCTTAGGAATAGTTTTTAACAGTTACCCCAACCTGATAAACAAATTTCAACAAAGTTACTAACTTACCTATAAAAAAGGTACCATCTCATAAGTTCTCTAAATTGGTTTACTTGGGAATCGAAACGACTAGTTATTAAGAAGAATATTTTACATTAATTGTATAAGTAGGTTTGAAATTGGATTTTCTGGAGAGCTTAATTCTCTGAGAGGACATTGTTGAGCTCTACCAGAAGAATGTTTTGAACGACTAAAATGAAAATGATATTCAAGAAATATTAAATCTTTTTTCAAAACGTGATCGGCATAAGGAATAATTATTTCAGCCTTTCGTTCAAGATTGAACTGCGCAGAGGATAACGCTGATAAGTGTAACTTGTATGATCAGTTATTTTTGTTTGGTCTTGTTTGATGTATCATTTAACAATAATGAGTACGTGTTTTGCTGAAATTTCAATGACTGTCGATGCTTTATCTCACAAAACAGACGTCCTTTGACAACTGGAAGTACTTGTCTTTAATCATTTAGATAGTCCCAACGGCATCCCTCCGCTATTGCTCAAATCCTGTCCTAGCTCCACATGTAATCTATCTTATTCTCTGCCCTTATGGCTGCCAAAATATTCCCGCAATCTCACAAAAAAAGTTGTTGTCTATTCACAAATATGGTGACCGTAACAATGTTAGAAACTTTGTTGTTACTCTGCAGAGATGTTAGCAATTTCTAGAATGATTGCATTCTTACAATAGTCCATATTTTATAGTTATTAAGATATTCCAACAGGAAAAAGTCAAATTTTGATAAGTTGTAAGACCAAAGAGGCCTAAACATTGCAAAAACCTAAATATAAAATAATAGGGAAACAATGGGCAACAATATGGATGATAGGCCCAGTAAACCTTAATATACGCACCACAGAGTACGTCAGTGTTTCAAATAAAGTAGGGCCTATAACATTGAACCTTTTTTCTGGGAGTTTACCGTACGAGCTGTGTCTCTAACCCCGAAACCACTAATTCGTGACAACCTTCATATGAAGTGCTGCCGACATTCTCTGTACGGCCTGATAATAATCACCTTATGAATCGAAACTAGTTGCCCCAGCAACCATCATCATTGGATTACAGAAAGCAGGTATTTAAACCACTTTAGTACTTCAACATAATCCGGGGGCTGGAAACCATTCAATACGAAAAGAAATCCAATAAATTACAAAGTACTAACAATTTATCTGTTTTTGGCTTCGCTCAATCATATTTTACATGGTTTCAACAATGCCAACAGGAACTTCTATAGATAACCAGGACTTCTTTTCGGTCAAAATGTGTTACCTATATTTTAGAATAGAGTTGCTTCCCAAAAACGATTTGTCATACAAAGTACTATCAATGAATGACCTAACGTAATTCTATTTCTAGAATTTGTTTTTGTATTTAATTGGCAAATCATAAAAATAGTTGTGCACTCTGAAAAGTCATTGCCATTTTGGGATATTGCTGTTCTCAAGTAGTGGGGTTTGGTTACTTTCAAAACGGAAGTCGTGCCAATTGCCAGCCGCTGCCGGCCAGTTGCCATCGGCCAGCCGCCAAATCAGTTGCTGCCGCCATATGCCATGCCATATAGCTTCCGGTGGGGGAGGAGATGTTATTTGAAATTTGAAATTCAACTTGACAATTGGGTTATGGAAAGTATGTCAAGGTCATCCAGAGTAAGTTTTAAAAAACCCTATCCCGCTACCACCGGAGTAATAGTTCGGAGAGTGGAACTAACTCTGGCGATAGCGGGATAGGTATAGAATTAGGTTTGTGAATTTTATTTGTGAAAAACATACAATCAATGTGTGACAGCAGTGTTTAAACAGGTTGAAGTTTTGTTATGAACTACAGAGTTGTAAACACAAACACCGACGACGATGAGAAGGTAAACGCAGAGTCCCCAGATGATGTATTTAAAAAGTTTGAACAAACGTAACATCTCGAGTTGGTTTTCCCGTTCCATTTCCAATCGTTTGATTTCCAATTTCAATTTATCCTCTTCCATCCTTGTTACAAATGGAACTTCATCCATCATATCCATCATGTTTGTGTTTTTTTGAAATTTTGAAACAAGCGATGTTGATAGTCGAAGAGGCGATGATGGAATGAGAATGGAAAGAGGTAAATGTCGGTTAAATAAAGAAGTGGTGGGGGGAAAGAGCGTTGTTACATAGAAGTGGTGGGGGAAAGATGCTGCTCATCATTTGCCTCAGAAGTTGTGTCTGACTGTAGAGGGGTAAGAGGAGTAAGATTTAGTAAACTGTCTTCATCAGAACCAGAACTTTCAACCTTATCACAAATAGGACAAGCGTAAGTTATTTCCAAATTCATTGTAATAGTGTTAAATTTATCTATAAGTTCATTTAAAGTATTAAATATTTCTTGTAAATCTTCTTTTGAGTTTATTTCAAAACTAGCATTCATTCGTGCCGATGGAGAGGTGTTCATGGTTAGAAAGTTGGCAATGGAATGAGGATAAGCGCCTAGGGAGGGGGCTTATATAATGGTGACCTTGAGCAGGCGTCTAGGGAGGGGGGCTGTCTAGGGAGGGGGCTTCTATATAGGGGACCTTGAGCTTATGATTGAATAAAACGTTTAGTTCTTCTTCTTCGTCTTTTAATTCAATTATTTGAACCGAAGTAGTTGTTTCATCTTCTTCACTCGATGAAGAAAACAATTCGCCAGGATTTAAATATTGAACTACAATTCTGAACCATCTTATAGGATATTCGTCAATGACAGAAAGTAAGTTTTGAAACAATTCTTCCATCTCCTCCCTGTCAGTTATTATATGTTCAAACTTGATAAATTTTCCTTCCATGTTGTTAGTTAGAGTGTTGGAAGTTTAATGATTTAATATTATATAAAAATTAGAACTAGTGGTGGGGGAAATCTCAAGGTCATCCAATTGAAGTTTTAAAAAAGAGTGTAAAACTGAAATTACACATTTGATGGTTCTACAGGATCGGAATACCAATCTGATCTGTATTTACATCTTTTTATCATATGTGTACAAAAATCATCTTGATGAGACTTGGTGCGTTGACAATGAGCAAGATCTAGAGGGTGAAATTTGAAACATCTTTGAGGACAACATGTATGAAAATATCTTGATTTGTAAAATTTGAAAGTTCGCAATTCCGGTGGGGGTAGTTGTTTTGTTTTACATTTGCAATAACAAGATCCAAAGAATTCACATTTAGTACAAGCTAACCCATCCACCATCATTGGTCCTAAATCTGTACACTGTTGTTCACAACAGTAACGAGGTTTGTACTTGTATTTTTGCTCTTCCATGTTGACGCTGCGGAGTCTAGTGAAAGAATAAGATTGTATAGTGATGAATAGCGAGTTTTATGTACTATGAAAAGTGGTAGGGGTAATTTCAAGGTCATCCAAATGGAGTTTTAAAAAATTATACCTTACAAGTGTAAGGATTATTGAAATTTGGGAAGTTTGTTTCTGTTTGTTTTCTTCAGACTTTTTTTCTCTCTCTGCCTTAGCCATAGCAATAAGTTCTTCTGTTGATAGTGGATGTACTTCAGGAAATTTTAAAATTAATTTAGCTTGATATCCTTCTTTAGTTAATACATCTAAATCTTGAGTCATTTGTTCAACAGTGTTATAATCTTTTCCATAGATTTTCCCATCAAGTTCAATCATCATTCTGTATAACATTTTGTAGAATAGATCTTGTCGTGGCGAGAGCTGAGAAGCGAATGATTATTTATCAAAGTGTTACATCTTTTTTATGAACTTGACATTGATCACGTGATTCCTTAGTTGTAATTTTATTTATTAAAAGTTATTCAACATTGGTAATACTTCTGGAACTTGACGTTATGTTGACCAGCTGGCGATGAAGTTGTAGGTTGTGTAGAAAAAAATATTTCATCATCGCAATATTTTGTTTTAGTGAACATCCTTGTATTAGTAGCACTAACATCAACAGTTAAGTGATAACCACCAGTAAGTAAAACTCGCATTTCATTAGTTAAATCTTCAAGTTGTTCAAAAGTAGTTATGGTGTTGGTATCATAAGATGCACACTTAACCTTTAGGGACATGTTGAAGTTTTGTATTTAGTTATAGAGAGCGAGATGTGTACGGTACGAAAGGTAGTCGTAGACTGATGAATTTCACAAGTTGATTTTCACTTTTATTATCACACAAAATTGGGTCAAGGTCATCCCATGGAATTTTTAAAAAAAGCAACATATTGTAATGTATAAACACATTACAATATGTTGCTTTTCTTATTATTTTTTTTTTTTTTTTTTTTTTTTTAGGTTTATATCATATTTATTGAGAAACAATTACAAAGAAATATTTACAATTTTATGTACAAACTAATCAGTAGTAGGTGTTACATGAATTGTAAGTTCAGTAGAGTTGTTTCCACTTGGTCCATGTGATACCAAATAGAGTGCGCCGGGTTGAATTATACGAAGATCTTCATTTTGTAGTAGTTGTACGAAGCGCTTTGGTAGGAAGATTTGAAATTTTGCTTCATCACCAATTGTATAAGGTGCCTCGCTCAATGTGCAATTTATAGCATCACCTACTGAAGTTTCCATCTTCTTTATTGTATGAATGATGTAGTGTTTTTCTTCTTTCAGCTCGGAACATTTCTTCGTAGGTAGAATTGTTGATTTTGAATGAGCGTTGAATTGTTCAACTAAATTTTGAAGTAAGTTGTTTGATGCCATCTTAATGTTTTTGCTGATGCTAATCTTCTTGTTAATAAGAATATCCGTTGGAGATGTTGTCTCTTCGGAGGTTCGAGTAATACTCATGCTGTGTCATGGTAGCGCTCTCACTTTTATTATCGAGACTACCCCCACCACTGACGCTACCCCCACCACTGACGCTACCCCCACCACTTTGTTGAAGGAAATTATTCAAGCGGTAGGCATTCTTCAAAGCACACTGTGACCTTCGATGTTTAAAACTTTTTGATGAAATACAAAGTTCATTAAAGTAGCATTGGAAATCTCTATCTATTATTGCATTTATCACTTCATTGCTTGTAAATGATTGTATCCAATTTGCTTTTTCCAATCCTCTTGTGTAGATAGTTTTAAACTCTTTACAATAATGATTCATAATATGCGGCATCATGTTATAATGAATAAAACCTTCATCCCATTTTAAGTTGTGAAAATGTTTGTTTAACCATTTGTTTGTAACTTTCGCTTTAGTTGTTAGTTTATTGAATGGAAATGGAGGTTTGAACAAGTCATGATAAATTACAGATGTGTTCATATCCAAAATTACTAATTCTTTAATAATGAAATTTCCATCATTCCCTCGAAAAGCTTGAAATTCAATTATACCTCTTTTAACTTCCATTAACTGTGATGCAGTAGAAAACGAAACCCGTTTGTTCATGATGAAGTCTCATCCACAACTGACTGTTATTACAAACACGATTGTTCTTCTTTTATTTCTTGTGTTTCTTCGTTTATATTAAAATTGGTGTGATAGTTGTTTAATTGTCTCCACATATCCACTTCTTGAGGTATTCGATTAAAAATTGAAGTATCTACAGGACCATATAAAATTGGAATAAATGGTTGTCTGTCCAATGTATCAATTAGATAATCTTTAATTATTGTACTTGAAAATACTAGTTGTTTTAAGTATCTAGTGACAGGACCAGTAGTACAACTTAAAGTGTAAAATTCTTCTTTAGTGAAATGTAATTTTACATCATGTCTAGTTAAATCTTTGAAGCGAACAACTTGTCCTCCACGATGTTTGATTATATCAACTTCAATATTTGATTCTAATAAACTTAATCTTGTTCTTTTTCCAAATGTGTTGTTAGTTAAATAACATTCCAAAAGATGTAAATGTTTCATTAGAGAATCCCAAGAAGTTTCAGTAAAGATAACCATTTTACTTCCTTGATTTAACATAACAATTGGTGAATAATCCAATGATTTTACAATTCCAACCGATATACTTTTTGTCATGCATGAAGAAATAGGGTAGAAAATTCGAAGAAATACTTCTGTTAAAATATTTGTTGTAATGTTAACTTCAACCTTTTTTCTTTTTACTTCTTTTTCAGCTTCTCCTTCTTCTTCTCTCTTCTTATGTTTGTTAAACTTGAGGAATTCATCCATTTCTTGTTCAACTTGTTTTTCTATATCAGAACTATTTTCATCCATTAGAGGTGTATTTTCTTCTCCGTTAGTAGAATTCATCTTGCGAACGATGTTTCCCATACGACGGTTGAAGATAGAATGAAGTTTCTACTAGTTATTTTCTTGCTTTTATATTTTTTTGTAAAATCCTTGAAATTTATATAATTACAAAAATTGTTTATTTTCAACTTGTCTTTTAAAAACAAAATTCTAACCTTAACAATAAAGGAAGATAATTCTAACCTCAATATTTTGCAGTACTTATACTAATTCTTCTTAACACGTTGAGTGCGGGCTACGTTAATTAACGTAGTGCCACAGTGGCGCGGGCGGCGGCCTACGTTAATTTACGTAGCGCTCCTACCCGAAACATATTGGTTCACTGTGGGCTTAGCCATTGCTGGAAGAGGCTGATTCGCTCACCGCCTGTTGTGCCAGTCCCTGTGCTCACAACGGCGTAGTTCGTTTTCCGGTCCGCCATTTTGGGAGGGGTGGGGAGAGCAGTGGCACTTGCAGCGGCCTGCGTAATATTACGTAGCACTCTCGAATCGTGTAACATTGGTTCATTTGTTTAGTTTGGGCTTTAGCCACTGCCGGGAGAGGTTATAAGTGCTCGCCGTTTATTGGTGCAGTCCATTTTCCCGGTTAGCAGACGATCGTTTGCCGGTTCCCCCGGGGCGCGTTGTGAACGAAGTGATTGGGCTTCACAGTGTTTTCTATTGTTACTTTTTGTGTTATTTGCGCAGTTTAGCAGGTAATTAAGACTAATCGGTGGAGAACGTTTTAGTTCTGTTTAATTTGTATTCTGATGATAAAAATCGCTTCGATGAGAGTTTTAAGTGACGATCCCCGGCACCACTGGCGGACTACGTTAATTTACGTACCGGAAATGACGTCATGATATTTGACAGAAAATAGATGAATAGACAACTTCTGACGACTTTTTAGCAACATACAAGCATTTACCTACTGATTAAACAAAAAAATTTTTTTCGCATTTTTGATGACCCCATATATGGATTTTCCGCACTCAACGTGTTAAAGTACATTCTTCAGTATTCCGGTCAGAGGTGTGTAAGTAACTATTTTATCATGTAGAATTAGACAGTATGCCGAAGTTCCATCCGCTACTGGTTCTTCAAATTCCATTTCAATTTTTATATCAACACTTGATGATTTTACTGATTCATTTTGTTTTGAACAATCGATTACAATTATTGGAGCTTTGGAATAATATTGATCAGGTGATAATAGTGGTGTATTAGTCTTTCCATAATATGATGATTGAAATCTTGCGTACATATCATATAAAATGGAAAAACGTTTTTTACTAAACATGACATTTAAATTGTCATATGGAAAAAATTGAGAGTTTAGGAAAACTTTACAATTCTTTATTTTACAATGATCAAATTGACCAGCATTTGCAGTAATAACATCTTTTCGCTTAGTTTGGAAATCGAGTATTATGTACCTTGCACGTTCCAAGTAAGTTGATGTCTTGACGGTCCATGTTTGTCGTTCTGTTTGAGGTAATGTAGGGTATTCATGAAATTCCCAACTTCGGAATGGCATCACAATGTCACGGTCAGATTTTAACTTTTTTAACAATACTATTCTATGTTCATCAGCCAATCTTACATGAGGTACTCTCCAAACAACTTTATCCAATTGTAGTTGCCATTCCAATTTATCTTCCGTAGTTGCAGGGTCTGCAAGTATTAAGTCCTTATTAGTTGAAGATCTGAGTAATACTAATTCTTGTTTAACATTTATTATAACCCTTTTGTAATCTTCAGCAAATCCCAAAAGCAATCGTAAAGGTACATGAAAATCAAAATGACCGTTGGAAGCAGGTGTTATAATGTCTTTATCGGGAGCAACCCATCCGGCGGTGACTATTGAATTCTTCTCATGTGGTGTTAATGATGTTAATCCTTTTAATGTAGTTGTTATATCAACCTTTTTTGTTGAATCAACTGTCACCCCTGATATCTCATATCTTATTTCATCAAAAAGATATACCATTGGGTTATTTATAAAAGGAACTGTTGAAGCAGTTTTTCCATCCAATTTTAATACCCTTCCTTCGATGTACAAATAACTTTCACATGGTAATGTGTAAATATCTTGTTGTTGAATGGGAATTCTTATTTCATCATTATTGTTTAATTTTGATGAAGTGTAAGGGTTGTGTGTGTGATATTCCTTCTCCCATAGTGTTTCGTCGAATGTCGGTCCTTGAGATATATCCAGGATATCCATCGTTGTTAAGTTTCAATCCAATCTTTTGTAGTAAACGAATGTTGTCTGATGTTAACTCTTCCAATGTCGAGGAGCTACTGAGCTCCCGACTCTTCCGTTGTGGTTTAAATGATAATCCCATGTTGATTTTTATGTCGCCGCTCTGATGTGTATTCGTATAGTAATTGTTTCTCCTCTAAAGTCAACACTATGACCGTCTTGATCCAATATGTTCAGTACGATGTCTGAAATGAAACTGGTGTTTAATGGTAGGTATATCAAGTTTTGTGGCTTCTCAACAATTTTAAAACCTGGAGCAACTGTTGGATAAAATGTATGTAAGATATGCTGATTTACTCCTTCTCTATATGATCCATGTATAATATTACATGTTACATCAATACTATTTACTTTTTTTATTGTAACAGTTGTATTACCTGAATGAGTAGTTCCAGGAGTTAAGATTTTCTTTTTTGTATCTGTAAATCCAAGTAAACTGCCAATAGAGTTTTTCATTCCGACATCTATATAATATTTTGAAGTTATTTCTGCTTTTAAAGTATTATTGTTTCCTTTGATTGTGATATTATCTTCTCCGAGTTTTTTCTGTAATAATTGGTTTATATCATCAATTTCATAAGCTCCAGTAGGAAATGTAATTATTTTCAATTCTGAGTATTTTCCTGCAGCATCCTTAGTTTCATAATAATGTAGTAAATTGTTTTTTCCTTCTGTAACATTAGGAATTGAATTGTAGGTAGTCAAATCAAGTAATGCCGCTTCCCATAATCTTTCCTTGGATAAACGCAATGCTGGGAATAGAGTACTTTTTAACGTGGATGAATTTCCACTCAGTGACACTGTATACGATGACATCTTAAAGGTGACTGACACTTTTCGCTAGAAACTCCAAACATAAATGTCCACATATTTCAGTATTGTTAGGTTGTTCTCTTTTGTAATTGTAAAAAATGTTTTTGGAGTTTTGAAAATAATGTTGAAGTTCTTTCGGCGGTGGTAGATTGCCAAAACTGTCAAAGTAGTAAACGGTTTGTCCGAGCTTTTTATAGCATACCCAATGAGTGCCTGGACCATAGGTGGAATCCAAATTTACTATTCCAGTTTCATTTTTCCATATTTTAGTTGGTAATGCATCTTTCATAAAAACTCCTCGAAAGAATGGTATTTTCAAACATTTTACATAATCATTTAACTGATGATTAGTTAAGGCTTTATTTGGAATTATCAATTGATTCTTTTTATTTAGTACACACGGTACGGTCTTAGGTATAAACCTGCTCCGTTTTTTACCATTGACCAAACAGAAGCCTTTTTTACTTTTGCTTTACGAGTTCTACGACGTCTCTTTCTAATATTTCCACCTTTTTGGGAGCTCTTCTTTTTGCAGGTCTTCCTCTGCGACGTCGTCTTCCACCACCAAACTTAGCTTTTGTCTTCATGGCTGTTGTTACTGCCCAAGCCGCTGCTTTTTCTGCAATACTTGCGTCACTTGATTTTACTCTTTGCCAAGCTTTTTCTGCTAGAATTTTATCTGCTATTGATCTATTTGTTGAATCTTTAAACTTTGAATATGCTATATCGTGTTGTTTGCAAGCTTGATCTAATTTATTAATTCCAGGATCTCCTCTTGCTAAACGTTTTGCCAACTTAGTTCCAGGTCCACAATATTGATAACCTCCAGGAATATGTAATTCGTATGGTAGAGCGTCTATCGCTCGATTTACAATAGCACCAACAGGTATCCGTTTAAGCAGGGATAACGCAGCTGAAGTTATACCACGTCCTCTCTTGTTGCTGTCTTGATGATGACTGAGTGATACAGCCTTCATTATGTAGTCTTATATAAACTGGCGTGTTTACTCCACAAGATACTTTACATAAATGAATAAGTTAGGTATAATTTTATATATTTAAACACTTAGTTATTCAAATTAATGATATACTGATTTATAATTCTATTTTTAATCCAAGCTTCCCGTTCATCGGGTTGAATTATCACATGACTCGTTGTACTAGCTATATGATTATGGGTATCAATAAGTAAATTGCCCACTATTCTTATTAAACAATCTAAATTTACAGCATCTTTTGGATGTTGAGGATCATGTAATTGCATAATACGTTTATCATTACATGTGTAAGCTGTTGAATCACTTTTTGATGTTTTTATGACTTGTCCAATAGTAGCAGCATCATTTGAATCTTCACCTGGTAAAATATTAATTATTTTCTTCATCTTTGCATCATATTGGGTCCCAAAGTGTTTATCCCAAGTTATTGTTTGTTTCATTGTAACACAATCATTTTCTTCGTAACCAGGATAAATATCTTTTATTCTTCTATTACGACCATTGTATGTACCTAATGTAACACCACTCGCAATTAATGTTTGCACCATTAGAGGTACATCTGTATCTTTTATACCAAATCTTCCATTTGTTATTGTTTTATGTCCTGCATCCCATTCATCATTATTTCCTTGCATTAAATTAAACTTTTCATTTCCATGTATAAATTTATCTCCCCGCTTTAACAAGGCATCTTCATGTTTTACAAAATTGGATGTTTCCTTTTTTAATTCTTTAGATAATTGTTCCATAGTAACAGCATCTTTTGGTTGAGAACCAAACTTTACATTTGTCAATGTTTTACCATGACAATCGATTTCATTAACATCTTGTAAAATACAGTTGTCCTTGATGTATTTTAGGTTTACAGCATCACCGTCTTCCTTTGGGTATCCAATGTCATTTATAATAAATTTATAAAAAGAATATCCATGTTTAGTTTTTTCCGGTATTATAGAATGTAAATATTCTTTATTAACTGAATCTTTATCATTTTTGGGATTTCCCACGTTGGTTATTCTATAATTTCCAGCATCATATGTTTGTCCATCTTTTAAGTTGTTACCCCATTGCAATTTTAAAGTATTTGAAAGTTCAGATGATAAGTACTCTTTAGTAATTGCATCAGAACCTTCAGTTGGTTTACCAACATTAATTAATCTATGTGATTTAACATCATAAGTATTCTTATGTAATTTCAATGATGTTGAAGTAGCTTCTTTTACTGTCTTTAAATTTGCTCCATCAGTATCTTCTTCTGGATCTTTAACTAATTTTAAACGTTTATTACTTATGTTATAGTCACCTTCAGGTGTTTGTGGTAATCCGCTTCTTTTTCTGTCTTCTCCAACTTGCACTCCTAATGCGGAGTAGCGTCCGAACTTGTCGACGCTCATGTTAGAACTGATACATCTTATACTTGTAACTTCTTTATATTTGCAGACAATTATACAATTATGCCACGATTTTTAAGTTCATCAACTAGAGCCACCCATTCATTATTTAAACCAGTATGACCGGCTTCCATAGCTTCATGCAATAGTCTCATTCTGTCAACTAATTTATTGATGTCGTTGTAATAGATAACATTTGTATTGTATAGATTTTTCATTAATCCTTTACCAGATGTTGAATTATCTCCTTTACTCTTTTTACCATGTTGTTCAAGAAGTGATAAATCCATAAGTGATAAAGATTTTCTTTTTAAAGGTTGTCTCACAGCCGGTGTGGTACGTAATGTTGGTAATTTTCGTGTGGGAAACAATTTTTTTATAACAATACTATATTTTGTTGCACGTGAACGATTAATCATTGCATCCTTTGAGTAGTTTCTTTTATGAGCGTTAGTATTTTGTAAAATTTCTTTAAAAGTATTTAAATCTTTTGCTGAATATTTTATTGGTATATTTTTAAAAATTAATTCATATAATCCTTTTGTTCCTTTATATCTATGATCACCAATAATGATATAATCGTCTTGAGTTACTTCAAGCTTAGAGTTACCAATTTTCAATTCATTTCCATCAATTCTTGCTCCATATACATGTGATTTACTTAAATTTGGATTTGATTTCATGTCATGTAGCATTTTCATTATATATTTTCGTCCAAGAGGTCCATGTTGTAATATATCACTACTCAATTGAGTTAAATTTGGAATAGATTGTTCTGCTTCAGGTATTGGCTGTTCTTCCCTTTCAACAATTGATTCTTCTTCATTTTTTGTTTCTTCTTGTTCACTAGCACTTGTATATGAATCATCATCATCATCTTCTTTTTTAATGCTTGTACTTCTTGTTTAGAAACTGGTAGTAAAACATCTCCTTCATAACGAGGTTTACCAATAGTTTCTGATATCTGTTTTAAAGGTTCCGTGATAGGTTTAAATGTATTCTCTAAAAATTCTTCTCTTTCACTTAAACCCATCCTTAATGCACGATTCTTTATCCTAATAGAATCACTGAGTGATTTTATTTCTTTTAATAGTTTTTCTTGATTCACCATGTTTACACTGTGAAGTTCAACGTGTTACTAGATGTAGCATAGGTAGTTCAACGTATTAATACAAATTTATCCAATCCTATACGATATCTACCATTTTTAATATCTTCTTCTTTCATAATAACGAGAAATCCATATTTTTCATTCCATGCTTTACCACACATTTCTTTAAATTTATCAAATGGCATATCCGCATTAACATGATCATTATATATATGCTTTAAATTTGTCTCATCTTGCTTAAAGATGATCAACATATTTGCATTGTCTCTTATAAGTTGTTTTGGAATTTTACTGTATGTTTGACCAATATAAATGCTATCAATATTATTATGTCTTCCCATAGCAAAATAATTTCTTATAGTATCATGATTTTCACAAGAAACATCGTCAAATATAAAAATGGAAAATGGTTTTGCTTCACCTGGTTGCATTATTGTTTCACTAGCATTAAACTTGTAGAAATTCACTTCAGGTACACTTGCAAGTATTTTATCTAATAATTGATATTTTGGTTGTTGCAATGATTTTGAAAAAATATATATATTGTTAAAGCGTAAACCTTTAGGATTAGTTATAAGGTTAAAGACAACATTAGTTTTTCCACAATTTGAAGGACCAGTTATTAAACATCTTATAGTATTTGGTAGTAATTCACCATGTTTACCATGATTTAACTTATTATTGTCAACTGTCAATTCATCAATATTATTAATATTAAATCGATCTTTTTGTTGTACAATCTCCATCTTGTTTAAAGGTTAAACACATAATGAGCTATTTAATAACTATACCAAGTCTTTTGAAGGAATCCAAGAGTCTTCACTTTTATCAAATCCTAACCACCTAACTTTAACCATATCCTTTTTCCTTTGTAAAACCTTTTCAACAAGATATACATCACCAACTGTTGATTTTAACAACTCATGTCCATAGAATCCACCTTGAAGTAATTCACCCTTATTATCCTTTAAAATGTAAGTTTCAGGTATAGTTGGTTGCACTTTATAAATTGTAAATACTTCATTAGTCCAATTTGGCAGATATCTTTTACTAAATACACCTTTGTATTTGCTTATACGAACTTTATCATTAACCTTAAACTTTTTTGGTTGTAACTTTTCTATTTTTGGTGTTGTATTATTTTTGATGCGTTGTAATACAATTTTAGCATTAGCACTGTTTACTTGGATAGGTTTCATTCCAATGGTGCGATGATATTTGTTGTTATACTCTTTTATAAGTTGTGGTAATATGTCATACCACACATATGATCCTCGTTTTGAAAATTGTTTATACATAGCTCCTTTTAATGTTCTATTAAATCTTTCAATTATTGAAGCTTTAACTTCAGAATTTGTAGAATAATGATTTATTTTATATTTTTTCATCAAAGCTCCAAAATCTTTATTAAAATATTCTTTTCCATCATCCGTTTGTAAATGTTTAATTTTAAATTTATTTCTTTGTATTGTTGTCTCCATAGCTTTGGTAACACTTTTACCAGTCTTGTCCTTCAAGGGTAAAGCATCAGCTATTTTAGTAAAACAGTCTATAATTGTTAAAATATATTTAAATCCTTTGTTTAATTTACTGTGTGGTATCATTTCAATAAGATCAGCTTGGTAAAGATCATTCATTCCTTTAATGATTGTACTTCTTCTTGGAAATCTTCTTCTTGCTGGTTTATGTAGTTCATTTACAATCTTATCCTTTACACTTTCCATCTTAAAGTGTTGCTTGCACACTGTTTGTAGAAATACTGATCCATACAATGGTTTATTCTCTTATATATAGTTGAAATATAGGTCAAGGTCATTTAATATTAGTGTAAAAAAGAGGGAACATGGCATTGGGCTTGCCATGTCCCCTCTTTTTTACGGAAAGGAAAAAGGAAGAAGGTAAAGGACGAAGAATAGGTTTACTGGTCGATAGGGTTTAAGGAATAGTGGCCAAATGGTAGAGTATTAATTTTATCTTCTAAAATATATCGCTTGTCGTCTTTGTAGCTTAATGCCCACTTTGTTTGTTTGACACTAAAAAGTTGGTGGTTATAACTTCTAATAGTGTTGAATGTTGCAGTTGTTTCAACATTTTCAAACAAACATCTTTTATAATGTTGAAACTGTACATTCTTCTTTAGGAAAGATGTCTTTATTCCTTTGGCTTTCTTCGTGACGTGATGTTCGTTCCTTTCGTTTATGTACAGTTGAAACGAATACAGTTTGGACATCAATGCTACAATTTCCATCATTGGCACACCATTTGTTTCATCTTTAAATTTTCCCAATACTTTTTTGTTTTTGTCATAGTCATAATTTGGATGGTCCTTAGGATAATCGGAAAAATCAAAATCATCTTTATATACAAAGGTTCGTAAATCCTCATACATGTCATTTGTTTTAATCCAGTAAATAAGTGCATCTGTATCCATATATGCAATACCAATGTTATCTCTTCCATAATGATTAACCATCTTCTTATAATGAAACTCGTACATGTGTGTTTTAGAAATATCTAATATTGACATTCCAAGATATAAAGGACGATCCAATAGAACTGATTTTTTGTTCATAGAAATGACGACAAGATTTTCATTTATAATTACGGATGAACCAAAGTTTGGTTGTTGCACTAGTTTCTGTAATTTTACTGGATCAGTTACTAATTTGATATTCTTATGTTTCCTTTTGTTTTCTAAAGTCTTGCCAAATATTGCATTGTTCATCAGTTTGAAGAAATTCTTTTGAAAACTTGACGTAGCGGCAGCTCTTCTTCTTGTGTTGTTGTCAATGTATGGTTTCAACCAACAAGATTGAGAGAATTGTAGTATTCGATTAATTTTTGTAATTTTTAATCCCAAGTCTAAAGCCTGTTGTATCATCCAATAATGTCCAACATACCTAGACTTATTGTTTAAAGTCATTAATAATTTCGGCCATCTTCCAGTAGGGGAAATTTCAGTCTTTGGAAGAAGTGGTAAATCGTAATGATGATCGTGAAGATGTTCAGGATATTCAAAATCAACATCAAAAATGTAACCAGTTTCACCATGCTTTGGTATATCCATAATGTTTCCAATCGATTCTGGATCTATCCATTTAAAATTATCATATGGAAGGGGATTTGACATTGCCCATCCGTATAAGTTATTTGCATCGAAATAACCTAGGAATGTCGTTGGTTTTGATGCATCATAATCGGGCAGATACTTGTTATTCGCCTTAACATGTCTGGTTACACTTTGTGTCAATCCCCCTCGAACTCCTGATTCTAACATCAAAACCATATCTATATCAGTAAGAAGTTGTAATTTACAATTTGTTTCTTTCAACATGGCTTGCCATGCTAGTCCAGGTGAAGTGTATGAATGAAGAGGGTCCAATCCATATGCTGCAAAACACGTATTTCTAAATTCTTCCATTATATCACATAATAAAGTTACATCTAATTTAACATAAAAATCTGAATATTCTCCCAATGTTGTAAATCCTAATTCATTCCATACTTTACATGCATGATCATAATCCTCTTGAGATATGTCCATGTCGTATAGTTTACTTTTAAATTCTTCTTTTGGCGGAAGTGATGTTTCATTAAACTTTTCTAAACTGTCTATATAATCATATGGGAAAACACCTTTCCGAAGTACGAGATCCAGTTTGTCGTTACTTACAATCTTCTTTGTTTCAATAAAATCTTGTTTCCTTAAATTTTCAGAAAGTTTAGACAAACTCGACGGCATAAATCGGTAGGAGTCTAAGAATCTTAATTTGACATTTCCAACTGTTTTAGAGAAACTTATAAATTTTTCTGAAGTTTCAGCCAACACATCTATCGAACCATCGTCTCTTCCTAATTCAGGTATTATAAAATGAGCATCATACCCACTGAGGTTATGCAGAACCACAGGAATAAATAGTGGTAAACGATAGCTCAAATTACATTTATTACAAGCAGCACCCCTGTAATAACCTGTAAGGTGGTCATGATCTTTAACTTTATAATTGTCAATGGTAAATTCATTTTTACATAAGAAACAATGAGTTGCATTTTCATGTTGAATTTCCTCTTCTTCCTCCATCGGTTTCATTGGTATGATATTTGTATATAATCTTTGTACATTTTCAGCTATTAAATATAAATGGTCAAGAAATATTGTTTCCACATTTTCACCACGATATACTAGAGGTTCTGAAGTTAATCCATATTGGTTTAAATGTTCTTCTGATAATGTTGATTTAACCATTAAACAAAAACTATTTGGTTTATGCATTTGATATTTGACACTTTTTCTAGCTTCACAATTTTCATCTTCTATAGGAATTAGTGTTGATTCAAAATCCGCATATACAACTATAGGGATACGATATTGATGATGAACTTTTTGAAATGTAACAAATGCTCTGCTTTCTGAAGGTAAAATAATTTTTGCTTCATAATTATTGTTACATAATCTTTTGTGCTCTTGTAACCATTCCATTCCTTGTCTTCCTTCTCGTTGGAAATTAAAACATCTTTTGCAGATCAGCTTTTTGTTTCGATTTTTTGAAAGTTGTTTATTAACAAGAGAGTCAAATTTCTTTATATACACATAATGAGATACATCTCCTTGTGTTAGTAGTAGTAAATCTGTATGATCTGCTAGCTCTTCTTTAGCAATACGTAAAGGATAAACTTTATTTGAACTATCTAATCCAAAAACATTAATAGATGTGCCGGGATTTTTCTTCTCAAATTTTGATATATCTTTTAGTGATACAGGATAACTCATTCCTTGAAAGTTATATCTATATCTTTGATTTTCATAGTGCTGGTTTGGTTCATTACAATGATTTGTTACAAATTTACATGTCATCGCATATCTAAAACATTCGTTATCTTGATTTTTCACATTAACACATGATCTTGTATCCTCAATTATTTTTGGTAAACGAATATAACTAGATCCCATTAGTCCATATCCATGTTTATGAACTCTTATATTTAATCCTTCAATACTTATAAGACTCCACCCTGATCCTCGTCCTTCATGTTCCTGAATTTTAGTTAATATTTCTTCTATACATTTTTCAACTATTGAATCAATGTCTGAACTTCCTATGATAGTTTGATTTTTAGTTATAAATCCTCTTGGTGATAATTCTTCTTGTACATTTATAAACATAGCTTCTAGTAGTAATCCAAATTTGAGAAAATTTAATCTTTTTAATTCTTCTTTTAAAGTTCTACTGATGATTGGTTTTGCTTCTCTAATAAATTCTTCTAAGTTTAAATCTTCATTTTGAATCTTATGATGCATTACTACCTTTCCGGGTAAAGCTGATACTTGTAAATTTGGTAAAGTTGTTGTAGGTCTTGCTGTTATTTCATTTTGTTCTTCTTGTTCTTCTTGTTCTTCTTGTTCTTCTATGTTATTGTGAATTAGTTCCTTATGTATTTCTAACAGAATATCATCATTAAACGATTCCAAACATTTATCGCAATGATACATGTTTGGTGGTGTTCACTCTTCAAAATTTCGCCAAGAAATGAAATGAGCTCTCCCTTTCCTTCTTTTATAATAGTTCCCCCACTACTATTTCATCTTCTTCTTCTTCACTTTCAGAAGAAAACAAACGTCTTGGACAAAATATTAATCTTCTACAAACAGATTCTTCATTAGTATTCTCTATATGAATTGGAGTTTCAATATGTATTTCTTCATATTCAAATGATGACGAAGACTCTGATATTACTACATCCATATCCAAATTTTCATTCTCCACATCATTGGCATTTTCTTCTTCTGATGTTGTTACATCCACATCCATATCATTTATAGTTTCTACTTCTGAAGTTTCGCTATTATTTTCATCTTCTTCCATATTTAAATCCTCTAATTGAATTTTATACAATATTTCAATCATAGATTTCCTTGGATAATCGGTGTTGTCCACAGGAGCCATTTCCAGTAAATGAGGAATAACTGTTTTTGATCCGGCTTATATGATATTTTGCTAAGTATGTCAAGGTCATTTTTGATTAAGCGAGAACTGGGAATAGATCACTAAGCAGCATGATGATTCATTACTACAAAGTGATCTATTCCCCATTCTCTAAGAAGTGTCCAATCAATAACCAAAGTCCAAGTTCATTTTTTTTGTTTTGTTTAATTTAAGTCTTTTACATCTTCTTCTTTTATTACACAATTTATAGGTTCACTGTTCGATGTTTCAATATGTTGTTTTATCTTGTGCTCCAGCTCTTCTATTCTTGCTTCCTTTATCATTAATTCCGATTGTAAGTAACTGATGTAATCAGCCGCCATGTCTACCGTTCTTGATCTTATTTCTCCTAACTTAACACCAGGAATCAATCTCTGTAGTTTGTAAAATCTCAACCTTATTCTTGACTCTCTTACTTTAGCCATTTCTCGAAATCTTTGTTTTCTATCTTCTTCTTTGCTTGTGGTCAAGTCCATACTTCTGACAAGTTTACTTTCAGAGTGATTCCTCTATAGTAGGCTTGTCCTTTATACACTTTCCCCCACCATTTTCAATTTCCCCCACCCTACTAATGTAGGTCAAGGTCATCCAATATAACGCGAGAACGAGGAATAGAGCACTAAGTGGCATGTTAGTCCATTACCACAAAGTGATCTATTCCTCGCTCTCTATTCTACATCTACTTTTTTTTCATTTTACTATTTTATTATTTTTTTTATTTTTCTTGGGGGGAATGAGTGTTTACTTTTTACAATGTTCATTCTTCTTCTCCAACTTTTCAATTCTTTCTAACAATTCCAACAAATATGCATTGGTTGCTTGCAAAGTTTGTATTCTAGTACATCCCACTTTAATAGAGGGAACTGTTAACTGTAATTTTGTAAATTCTATCCTTTCTTTCTTGCACCTTTCTCTCATGTATGTGTTTTTCCTGATTCTTCCTGATTGAGCTGATATTAACTTATTACAATCTGTATGGGGCTTTGATACTTTAAATACTGATGTACAAAAATGAGTTGATGTTGTCGGCTGTGGATTTTCATACAAATTTTGTGTTGAAGTAGTAATTTGTTGATTTTCATACCAATTTACACTTGAAGTGGCAGGTTGCTGATTTTCATACCAAATTGAACTTGAAGTACTAGGTAGCTGATTTTCATACCAATTTGAAGTACTAGGCTTCTGATTTTCATAACAATTTAAACTTAAAGTATTTGGTTGATGCCAATCCTCAGATGCCAATACAGGTGTTGTGGAAGGATGCTCCATCGTTGTATAGAGTGAATTCTGTTCTACAATTTTGCCGGTTTTATCTCATTTCCCCCACCACTAACTTGTACATTTCCCCCCACCACAATAATTTTCTTCTTTTCACATTTCAAATTTTGTACCAGACTTCTAATGTTACATCTGCATCTTCTTCCTTCACATACTTAATAAATTCTGGGCTTCTTGAAGTAGTATTTGGAGTATTGAGGTAGTTCATCACCTTCACATGGCTTTCTTCATTATGGGTGTAACAAACTACTTGAACTAACATGTTACTATCTTCTTTCGATTTGATAAATTCTGCAACTGAGGTCCATTCCTCGTATTTAATTTTGAAATGCTGAACTTCAAACTGCATGTTGTTTGAACAAATGCTGCAACAATATTAAAAGTCTCTTCAAACAACCTGCATTTATACATGTTCCCCCACCACTTTATAATCTCCACTCCTTTCCCCCACCTTCTTCATATGTAGAAGGGGTATTATGATTTCAATGCACTATACTTAATAAATTCAAACAAATTTTGTGCACAAATGTTTCATTTTTTCTTAACTGTTTCAAATTTCATCACTTGGCCTTTTACAAGGTGAACTAATTTACCTCCATCGTCTTCAAATTGTTCAAAATCTAAAACAGATGCTTTTCCACAATCATGACACATTTGTGTTCCATCTTCAAAAATATAAGCAAGATAAATACCAAATCCACAATTGTCCTTCTTAAATTTGATGAGCATTTCACGAATTGGTTGAGGTATTTCACATTTATTTGTTCTTATTATATGATGGTAAAGAAACCCATTATTAATAATTTGTTGTAAACACAAAACTAACAAGCTGTCCATAGTATTAGACTTGTACTGAAAGTTATATCCATAACTATCTCTTTATATGCTCTTACCCCCACCACTTTTATGTAGGTCAAGGTCATCGGATATTAAGCGAGAACTGGGAATAGATCACTAAGCGGCATGTTATTACATTACCACAAAGTGATCTATTCCCTATTCTCTATAAGGGGTGCTGATAATTTAGATTCCTAAAATTTCTTTTCCTTCTTCTTCACCTTCTTGAACAGTTGTATTACCAGACATGTGTGATATTAATTTCTTCAATTCTCGATTTTCCATTTCTAATCTTTTCAATTTTAGATCTCTTGCTTCAACTTGCACTTTCAAAAATTTGATATAACTTCCAGCCCAGTGGAGAGTTTTCAATCTTGGTGCTCCAAGTTCAATTCCTGGTATTTGAAATTGTAGTCTATTGAATTCCATCTTCATATCTTCTCGGTCTTGTCTTTCTTTTTCTAGTCGTTTTAATCTTTGTTTTTCCCTGAAGGAAGAAGTCGGTACATGATGAAACATTTTGATCAACAATTTCTTGAAGAGTGAGCTTCTACACAGATAGTCAACACATTTATCCACCAAATTTAAGTCAGTAGTGGGGAGATGCCAATGGTGGGGAGACGTCAATGGTGGGGAGAGTTATACTAATGTAATGGTTATTTCTACCGTTACACTCGCTCCATTCTCGAAAAGATATTTGTAATATGGTTCTGGATATTGTTCTCTTTCAGATCCTGCATGTTCTTGAATAAAGTCGAAAGCCAATCTTTTTGAATAATCATTATGAAACACTTCTCTAACACAAACAAGAATTTTTTCTTCCAAAAATTTTACTTGAACTAATGGTATTTTGCTTACATCGTCCTTGTCCATGATGGGTAGCTTGTAGGTAAAAGTATTAGGTGGTAGTTTTTGTGGTTTATCGAGTAGAGAACAAAATTTTCTGTACAATTTCTCCTCAATGTCTGGAAAACGATGTATATCAAACAGATTGTAGTATGAAGGATCAAAAGGTATTTTACGAAACATCTTCAGTCACTAGTCTCCCTAAGACTGATCTCTTGCACAAATATTTAACACATTTATAAACATTCCCCCACCAACTTTTAACTTGTGGTAGGGATATTTTTCACCCACTACTTCTTCAAAATGGTGGGGGTACCTTAGTCCAATTCAGATTCAGATTCAGAAGACAGTAAAGGTGATATGGGTGATTCCAACGATGAATCCAATATAAATATTTCAATAGCTTCCTTAATTATATCTTCATCACTATCGTTTATCATTTCTTCAAATATTTCTTGTTCAATCTGTACCATTTCTTCCTCTTCCATCGTAGAATCATTATTAGTTTCATTATAATTTTCCTCTATGTTTTCTTCCTGTATTTCATTTGTGCTTTCAAAAACATCTTTAACTTCAAAATAATTAATAAATGGAGTATCTTTAGACAACATGTTTATTTACTACTTCTTTTACTTCAAATAACAAACTATGTATCGCTTACTTAGTCTTATATATACTCCTACCCCCACTATTTTTGCAAAACAAAGGAATGGGAGGGGGGTTAGTATCTATTCTTCTCTATCTAGGTTATATTTCATTGCTGTCACATCTACTATAATTTTCTGCTCTTCAATTTTATTGCGAATAAATATTGTCCAAGGAAATAGTTCATTAATATTGTTAATTGTTACTTTTATACTATACAAAATTTCAAAATGTTCTACTAATGAAACAAAAACAATAACTCCTAGCTCATTGTTTGCCATAATTTTTTCTTCAATTTTTATCCGTAAGTTTGTTATTAAACTCCATATATTAATATCATTGGCTATAAAACCATCAAGTCTGGTAAGCATCTTGATGCCGCAAGGTGTGGGTACAGACTAGAAACTTGGAGGTTCATAGCCTGCCTTTTTATCAATTTTAAAAATGGGGAGGGGGAAGGAATAAGGATTGGGAAGGGATAGGGTGTAGGGTGGGGGAAAGGTAATTTTGTTATTACACTACTTGTGCAAGAAAATAGCCACCAGTGTCCACACCTTGTTCATAGCACTCCATCATAGATTGTGCCCACTGCAACATGCGGTCTCTGTCATTTGGTGTGATAAGGAAAGAATGACTATCACCATACAATATAAAAGAGTCAATTCGTATATAACATCCTAAATTTAACCATTTATTAGCTTCAACCAAAAATTTTTCTATTGTATCAAATGGAAATTGTGGATCAATTGCTATAACTTTACGTTCTTCACTAAGTTCAACACTATAATCATCATCGTCTTCACTCTCACTCTCACTATCATTATTTAAAATGTCTTCAGGTTGTAGAAAAACATCGGAAATTTCAGAAGAATTAAAATGGTAATTCACATTAGGAGGCATATTTGCTGTGATGTACTTGACAGCACAAAGTGCAAGTATAGACTAAAAACCTGAAGGTTCATAGCCCGCCTTTTATAAATTTTAAATATGGGGAGGGGGAAGGAATAAGGATTGGGAAGGGATAGGGTGGAGGTGGGGAAAGGGTAATGTGGTTATTAAGCCACTTTCCAACTATGAATCCAATATAAATATTTCATTAGCTTCCTTACTTCAAATAACTAACTATGTATTGCTTACATGATAAAATTTCAATTTCATTAATTTCATTTTCACTGTCATCTTCACTGTCATCTTCAATTTCATCTTCACTGCTACTATCCATATTTTCTATCACATTTTCTTCATGTTCAATTTCATCTTCACTGTCATTTTCTTCTTGTTGTTGGAAATCATCTACTACATCATCTTCAGGTGGTTGAAAAACATCAGCGTTTTCAGAAGGATTAAAGTTTTCATTAGGGTAAGGAAGCATTTAAAAAAATAAAAATATTAAGACTGGCAGAAACAAAGCAACAAGAGCGGTGGAAGAAACCAGAATGAAACACTAGCCATAGCCGGCTCAGCTTTTATAACGGTATGCAAATGAGAGGGGTTACCAGCCGGTCATGACCGGTCATTGGCCCAGGAGGTGGGGGAAGAAGTGGTGGGGGAAGGGGGGGGCTCCATTTTTTCAAGGGGGGGGGGCTCCATTTTTTCGGGGGGGGGGTCATTGACCTTTCAGGTCCGGTCATTGACCCTAAGGAGTGGGGACGGACACAGAACCCTCCTTTGCTTACTACTACACGGATCAAACTAGCCATGTAGCAGAACTTATTTCTGCTAAGTCGCATGTAAGCTAAATAGCTTACATCCCTAAATTTAAGTCTTAGGTGGCCCTGAAAAGGGCTGTTTGGCTGGGTTTGGTGGACTGCTATGGAGCTTAAGGCATAAAAAAATAAGGGACTTCACTGTTGTTTTCCAAATGGATTTCAGCAGGATCGGCTTGTATAAACTTGTACAAATTAAGTGCACAAATATCGCATTTTTCTTCTTCTGGGATGATAAACTTGTATGACAAGTAAGATTTGTATTCATAAACTCCACCATCTATTATAAAATCCAATAATCCATTTCCTATTGCAGCCGAACCGCATTCTGGACACATATTTGTTCCATCCATAAATTTATACTGAAGGTAATGAAAAACTCCAAAATTTTCCCTATAAAAAGAATACACTTCTTGACGTAGTGTTAGTGGAAGGTTTGCATCTTGAAATGCAAGTTCCACCAACACTATATTTGAAACTATCTGTCGCAAACATAATTCTAATAGAGTAGGCATATTGCGGCGGTGGCCTCACGGATTGGAATGAAGACTCTGGAGTAGCTAGTGTAACGGTTAGATGTAGGTAGACAACCGGTCATGACCGGCCATTCACCCAGAGGAGTGGTAGTGGAAGGAGTGGTGGGGGAAGGAGTGGTGGGGGAAGGGGGGGGGGCTCCATTTTTTCGGGGGGGGGGGGGTCATTGACCTTTCCGGTCCGGTCATTGACCCGAAGGAATGCGGACAGACACAGAACCATCCTTTACTCACTACTCACATGAAAGTAGGTCACGAGACTTAGAGTGTTAAAAAATAATGGGGGAGAAACACAACGCTATAACGCATTGTGTTTCTCCCCCATTATTTTTTTTTAGCAACAATTTGGAAAAAACTAAGTGAATTTACTGTTTACGCCCCCACCTTGTAATACGATCCTTTTTATCCCTGAGGAGAAAGTCTTGAGAATCTAAAGTGTTAAATCTCTTCTCTTTACACAAATTCTCACAAACTCTAATTTTACATTTTAAGCCGTTACATTTTGCCAAAATGTGTTGGTGGTCAACAACACTTAGAAAAAAATATTTCAAACCTTTCTTAAGCCTCTCTCCTCTGACGGATATTATTTTAGGATCGTCTTCAACGGTGGGGGTTTCTGTCAGTTGTGGTTCAGAAATATGTTTCACGATATGTACACGGCAAAAACTTTCATTTTTAACACATTTCCTCCCACAAGCTGATCCTTTCTTAATTCCCTTAATAAGCATTTCAGGGCAAGTAGTGGGACGGCTAAATGCCCTACGACGCTCTTCTTGTAATGATCGAAATTGCTCTGAAGGAGCAGGTTTAGGGGCAGGTTTAGGGGCAGGTTTAGGAGCTGGTTTAGAGGAATTAGTTTTGTAATAGGTATAGTCTTCAAGTGTAGCAAGTGGTGGGGTAGGAGGCAATGGTGATAGTGGGGTGATGGGTGTACTAAGGCGATGAAGAATAGTTTCAAATGAAGGAGTCTTAGGATGGGGAGCTGGCTTCTTCGGTGGCGGCATCATAGTTGATAGCGGTGCAGAATCATTTGAGAGCGAAGGCGAAGGCGGTGAAAAAATACTACGAGGTCTAGAAGAGTTGGTTGGCGGAAGAATAGCTCCAGAAGTTGAAGGTTCAGATGAAAGCTTCTTCTTATACCAATCCGGACAGTTTTTCAAGCGAAGAGTTTTGTTTGATGCAGTAACAGCGGTAGAAGTCGAAGTCGAAGTCGAAGTTGAAGTAAAAGTTGAAGTGGTAGAAGTAGTAGAAGTAGTAGTAGGCACAGAAGACATCGTTATAACTCCAAGTTCACAGCGTAACGTCTGGAATCGGAATGAAACACTAGCCCCGGCCGACGCGTCTTTTATAACGGTATGCAAATGAGAGGGGTTAGCAGCCGGCCATGACCGGTCATTGGCCCGGGAGGTGGGGGAAGGACTGGTGGGGGAAGGAATGGTGGGGGAAGGGGGGGGCTCCATTTTTTCGGGGCGGGGGGGGCTCCATTTTTTCGGGGGGGGGGGTCATTGACCCTTCCAAAAGTGGGTCAAGGTCATTCAAGATTTATAATGATCCAAGGTGATGGGAACAGTAATACTGTTCCCACCACCCTGTTTGCCTAACGGTTCCCACTCCCAACCCACTAGTTACGTTCTGCAAGGGACATCGACGCAATTTTGTTTGGACCGTCCGGGTCTACCGTAACGGTCCGGTCCGGGTCTACCGTAACCGTGAATTCCAAGGGAAACTGGAACACCTAATGCAGAAACGCAACTCTAACCCCACCCAAACTAATCCCACCCATCATATTCCTAAACAAAATGCAAAAAAAAAGTCCGGCTTGCGGATGTCCCACCCATTTTAAATGAAGTTCAACTGAACTTCTGAATTTACAGTTAATCTACCCCCTAACATCTAGCTGTAAGGCAAAACAAATGCACAAAACAAACATAAATTATTAGTACCAACACATCATTATTAAAAACCAAATAATTCAACACAACCAAATACCATCATTATTCTTAAAATTAATACACCTTAATGCTAAATACCATCATTATTCTTAAAAATTAATACACCTTAATGCTAAACCCAACTTATAACTAACATCGCAATGCGCAAATTATTTCTTAAATTAAATACACCTTAAAACTAAACACACACACACACATACCACATTGCATTAAAAAACGCAACATAGTAGAAGAAGTTCAAATATATATAGGCCTACTATATATTTGAAACCTCTTGCTGAGTCGCCAACAACCTTTCGCTATGAAAGTTTGTTGGCGACTGAAGCAAAGATATAGCTCCTATCGCTCCTCGGGTTTTCAAGGAGTGGGGGAAGTTGTTTCACTCCAGTACAGTGTTCAATCCAGTCCAGTTCACAGCGGTATAAAAGGAAGGTAAAGAAGTGGGGAGCGGCGCATGCGCAACAACACAAAACCAAGGTTTGAGGTTAGAATTATCCATGTGCAGTAGCGCTAAAGTGAGTAATACAGGACTAGGCGCATGCGCATAGCATAGACTCATTCCGATCCGGACAACTCGTTGCATGCGCAGCAGGTTTGAAGTTAGAATTATCCATGGCAGCTGCCATATTTAGTCTGGTTTCACCACATAAAGTCAACAACCGGTGGTGACCGGCCATTGACCTGGAGGAGTGGGGGAAGGAGTGGGGGAAAGGGAGGGGGGGGCTCCATTTTTTCGGGGGGGGGCGCTCCATTTTTTTGGGGGGGGGGGGTCATTGACCTTTCCGGTCGGTCATTGACCCGAAGGAGTAGGGATGGACACGGAACCTTACTACTCAGGTGAAAGTCGGTCAACCAGTCATTTGCTCACCATCTGCCGCCATCTGGCTGGAGTTATTGCCTCTATAAAAGTGGGTAGTTTATCGCGCCACAAACATTCATTGCCTTGCATCCGCTCAGTCATCATCTCTCATTAGTTTTACGTTATGACTACTTCGGTAACTAGGTTTGAGGTTAGAATTATCCATGGAATAAACTTCGTTACTTTTAGCATTCATATTGTAGGTTAATTCTAACCTACAAAATTACTACTCCGGCATTTTCTTTTACACTTCATTTTATATCTCAGTCTTCTTTTAACTTCTAAATGTAACACATCGGTTACAATGAATACACAATGTTTAAAATTAAAGCTTTTGCGAACACAACACATATTACGAAGTACTTCTAAACCTTCAATTTCAAAGTGTAAAACTAATTTAAATAGAGTTAGGAAGAAGTACAGTTTTAACCCATTATACTGTTCGACAACTTCTCAGGTTAATGTTGATGATAGTGTTATTTACGACATTTTACGTTCTATGTTACACTTCAATAACTTTGAACTTGTTACACCTATCGACTGTGTTCAACAAGTTTTTTTATTTTACCCCCACCATTCCCTATATAAGGGCCCCGACAATAATTCCTACTTCATTATCTTCTATGCTCTTCAGCTAACAACATCTCCACTCTAATTTACACTACAATAATAATGGAAACCAACCAAGAAAATGTTCAAGTTCATGAAATATCATCAACAACTCATCCAAGGGAAAATCCTTCTAGAAATTCAACTTCAACAACTCCTCAGAACCCTGTACAAGTTCCAGATGTATCTTCTACAACAATAAATGATGTAGAAGCTATTCTTCAGTCCCTTGTCGGTTTCGACTGACCTGTATGACGATCACCGATAAACTGAACTCTTAGAGTTCAGTCTTTTTTAAAACCCCCTCCATATGACCTTGAAGCAATTATCCCCTCTCCTTTATACACTAACTCCTACTTCAAAAATTAACACCATCTGCTCACCCCTTCTCCACCCCTTCATTTCATTTAGCCTCTCCCCACCTGAAGCTATATGGCATGGCATATGGCGGCAGCAACTGATTTGGCGGCTGGCCGATGGCAGCTGGCCGGCAGCGGCTGGCAATTGGCACGACTTCCGTTTTGAAAGTAACCAAACCCCACTACTTTCTCACTCACTACTTTATCGTGGGGGTAAATAAATATAAAGGAAGAAGGTAGAACGAATCTAAATGCGGCGAGGCACATGCCTTCTAAATGAAAAAAAGTCCACTATCACGTGTTATTAGAAATCTATGAAAAACATCAATAAGGAAAAGAGACATAGGTAGAACCTACTGTTAACAAAACCTGTGATGGAAAAGACGAAGTGGTCTTGTAATTTTCTATTTACGATTTAAGGCTGTGTCCACCTTTAGCGTTTTGAGTAGGATTGACAGTGAGATAGGCTATAGTTACTGCTGAGTAAACCAATTTTTAAAGGTTTGTTGAAAGTAAATAAATGTTATAACAGCTATGCAACTGAATTCACTCAAATTAGCGTGGCCTTTAACCACCGAAGACAAACTAGTAGAAAATATAAGACCTATATGGTTTACGACACCGATTTTTATCACACCGAAAATGAGAATAATGTTACAACAAAGAATGCTCAACCACATAGAAAAAATCTTCCATTCAGTTTCAATGAAGGTTTTTTGTACTTAAGAAACAAGATTTTTCCAATAGACACGACGACGTTCTCCAAAGCTTTGAAATTACTTAATTAAGTTTTAATTGAATTGAAATTAGGTTATTCGCATTGATGCTATCAGTATTTTTATCTTAAAACATACGTATGCATTTAGTTTTGTATAAGCGAGATTACAAAATCAAATATGTAAAGAAATTCGAAATTTGTTTGTATTTCAAAGCTCAATCTAGACAAACTACTAAAATAAATGTTGAAGAAAGTTTCGAAAATTACAAAAATTTGTTATGTAATGAATATGAACATTAAATAAACGGTGAAAAAAATTTCAGCTACAATGGCATTTCCCGAGCCAAACCAAGTGCCAAAACTGTAAACACCTTTATACTATGGTCCAGGAACCGCGGCAGTAGGCTGTTGCCAAAACTGTTCTGCAGATAGCTGGCATTATACTGTATAGAGTGTAACTCATAAAATCTTTCCAACACCTCAAAACATCGTTAATCCTAGGCTAGACTTGTGTCAGTGCTTAAGAAATGAAATGTTCTCTTATCCTTAAATAAATCGTATGGATGACTGAAATAGAAAAATTAATTTTTATTTTTTTGTAGACAGTTAAACCAATCTTATATTAGTATGGCATGAGATTTCGTTATTGATTTTTATGGCATATTCGGAGATTTTCATTGTTAATAAAAGTAGTAATCAATAACCATGTAAAACTTTAAAAAGAGAATCTGTAGTCAAAATTTAATTTCAGTAAAGTTTTATGTAATTTCCTGGGTTTTGCATTTTTACCATTAAGTTATTTAATTTATGGTATAAACTTGGCGATTTTTATAAAAACTGTGTAGAACTTGTGTTTTAAATTTAGTAATAAAAATACCTTAACCACCCTTCTCGTAAACTATTTCATAGACAACAGTTTTGAATTTTGAAATAAAATTGTAAACTGCTAAGTGCTAACCAATTGTAAACTAATGTACAAAGTATATTTGTATACATCTTACTAAAATTCCCAAAATACCTATCATAACTAATTAAAAATGATAATTTAATTGGGAACAATCCTATACTAAAATACTAAAAGTGTCTATGGCGATGTTTTTGCACAATCTCGAAATCTAGAGTGTAGATTTTTCTTAAAATTTGCATTCATTGTTTATTGATTTATTGTTATTTAACAATGATTTGGTCCAAAAATATGTCTAGAAACAGCCTTAAACTCAGGAAAAATCTATTTTAAGCAAAAATTAAGTTTAAAATAATGCAATTTTCAAAATTGGTCTTATGGGTTGTCATGTTTTTAACAAAATAACTACGAAAGGTAAAAAAAGTTTAAAAACACTACCAACTACTGTTACTATAAGACGTGCTCTAGGTGGTGTTGACACTTCGACACTATATCTGAGTTCCTGTTCTCAGGCTATATATGCAATTTGCACTCAAAATGGCCTCCAGCCTTCATAAGTGTAAAATACAATATATCTAGTTGACGCATAGAGTATACCGTATGCGATCTTATTTACACACAAAATATTGTTATACGTACACTCTGAGGTTTGTTTGCAAATAAATTAATGCATTTAAAATGGGTGATCAGTTTGAAGCATGAACCATTTTTTAGACCTAAATAATTTAAAGTTAAATAATTATTCCTTGATTTTATAAAATTATAATCACATGTAAAAGTTTGATCTGTTCAAGTCAAGGGAAGTATCCCCAAGTTCAGCATTTGGAAGTGGGCCAGCCTCGTACGGTATATACTTTATTGCATCATAAAATGCTAAGCGCAGTTCACAGCTTTTAAAAATTTCCTTATATAAATAAGTGGGTACGAGCAGAAAAAATAGGTGCAAAGGAGTACAGAATTCAATGATTGCTGTAAGTGTGTTAAAGGTATTGTTAATTTTCCAAAATCAATTGTTACCTTAAAATATTGATAAAATGTAGAAATTAATTTGCAATAAAAGACTGACTAAATGATATTTGATCTTGTTCAGTCTATTCTATACACAAAGAAAACATACACAGAAGTTTCAAACATTACGTAATTAATTATAGTTTTTTTTTAATATATATCTATCAACGAAGATTTGACACTCTTGATGAAATAATGCAATAACATAGCTGCTCTCATATCAGGGAAGTTCGAACGACATACGAGCTTGGGCCCCTGGGGAAATGAGAGCCAATCAAACATCAGTTGTACCAACCGTAGTACACATAATAACACAAACTGCGATCGGCTTTGCTCCTATATCGTGCTTCACCAAAAACAAATAAAATGCTTTTTTATAGATGAATTTAAAGTATATTGTTTAGCTTTCTAAACCATTTTATGAAGTAACCATATGGAGTAGGGTCTACAATTTCTGTTTTGAATTGCATTATGCAATGATGCAACATACGGTACCGCATATAAAATAAAACAGATTATAATTTTGAAAGTTTAATGACTTTTTAGATCGTTAAAAATTGTATTAAATTGCAAATTTGACATTTTACAATCCCAAAGTAAATTAAACAATTGAAATGGACATTCATTCAGAGTTCCATATTGTCGTTGCATTGGTATCAAATTAAAAATAGTTAAAAAAAGTGAAGATCGCCAATAATTTTTCTAATATTTTTTAACTTAAATAAAAAAGCATAATTTACATATTTAAAAAAATCGATTTCACAGGAAAAATGAAATATAGTAAAGTATATTAAACTGGCTTAAAACCTTTTGATTGGAGACGACTTTTTTTCATAATCTCCATGATATATAAACACATACAACACAACTTTTTCATTACAGTTGTGTTTATTACATTTGAAACATAAGTTGTGTTTATTACATTTGAAACATAATTTCTGTGAGTTATGTGGGTGTTTGCCATATACAAGATGGGTTCCAAATTAATTTAAACATGATATGCTTTAGTTCGAAAACTGAAAAGAATTATCATTTCTAGGTCTTTCCCAAGCGTACTACTATATCCTAGAGAAACCCTTCCTAAAAAATGTTTCTTCCTTTGCAAAAGTATTGCCTTGGAAGGCGCTTCTAATTGCCTACATGTTGTGTAATTAACGGTTCTCACATCTAAATTGTGGACGTGTGGTACGCATCCTACGTGTATCATGTACAAAATACCCCCGTCGCAGCAGAACTACATACTCAGCGAATTTGCAACGAAATTCGGTTTTTTTTAATTCTCCCCATAAACACCATGAGATGAGAATGTAGGCTGAACTCTACAGGGTGTTTTTTAAACTTTGTCACCATTGGGATCTTGTAAACTTTAAATGGGGACCATTCCCTTGTTTTTAAACAAGTTTAAAAATAAAGAAATACAATTTTTGTAAAAGGCCGCCATTTTTTATGTAGTGGTCAACTTCTTTTTTTTCTTATTGAATACACTGTAGGTGTATAAATAAAGATGATTTCGTATAGTAAATGATAATTTAAGACTTTTTTAATTCGAGAGTAACTTTTTATATACTCAACCGTTTACGAGATGCAGAGAGATAAAGGTTTAATATAATTCAGTTCCCAAGGTGTATTGGTTTCAAGTGAGCAAGTGGCTTTTTTATGCCTAAATTAAGCCTTTATCTCTCTGTATCTCGTAAACGGTTGAGTATATCAAAAGTTACTCACGAGTAAAAAAATCTTAAATTACAATTTACTATCCGAAATCACTATTAACTACAGTGTAGTCCTATTCCATAAAAAATGAAGTTGACCGCCATATTGGAAAATGGAGGTCACTTACAAAAATGTTATTTACATATTTTTAAACCTTTTTAAAAACAAGAGAACGTTCCCCATTTAAAGTTTACTGTAAAATGTATCTATATATTTAAAGCACAAAGATATAAAAAGCTTTGGACAGTTCGTCTGTGACTTCTACTGGATCGATTTACATGCGAGTTGTACCAAAATAAACGTTTTCGGTTCTATATTAGCAGGTTTTATTCGTATTTCAAAAATATTTACGTTAAATCGGTCAAAAATTTAAAATTAACTTTTCTTATCCTATACTATAATACGAGGAATGTCTGAAGGGATGTGTGTTCCACGATCTCGAAATCTAGCTGTCAGATTTTGCTTAAACTTTGCAATTAAAAGTGTATTGGCCCAAAAATAAGTTTAGAAAAGGCCTCCATCCCAGGAAAAATCGAATTTTGTCAGAATTTAAGTTTAAAAATCGTAATTTTTAACATTGGTCTTATGGGTTGCTATTTTGGTAACGAAATAACAACGAAAGGTAGCCTATACAAATAAAGGAACATTAATACTAAGCAGACTTTTTGAAACAGCTGTTAACTGTGAAGAGGTATAGTTGGTTGTTGGGGAAAATTTAATAGCTCTAATGACACTATATCAAAACTGAATTTAAACCAACGAGCAAGTCTCGGTTAACCTGGTACTGGAGATTTAACATGGGGAAAAAAGGCAACATTTCCAATCCTTTGGACAGTTCGTCTGAGACTTCCACTGGACCAATTTACACGCAGTTTGTACCAAATAAAACGTAAACCTTTGTATATTAGCAGATTTTATTTACTTTAACGTTATCTTACTTCCGTGTAAGTTAAAAATATCGACATTTTCAAACCTTTACAATTTATTTATTTTACACGCTTTCAATCAGCTGATTGTAAACACACGAGGTATTTAGTCTAAATACAGTTATTGGGCAATATGCCCAAAAATGATGGGATGGCCCTCGTGGAGTCAGAAATAAGTCTTTCGTCGACCAATAAGTTTATTTATATCAAATTAAAGCTCTTAAGTAGTAGAATTTAATGCCGCAAACCCCACCTCAAAAGGTTGCTTGAGTCGAAAATGGCAGCCTGTCAAACTTTGAATAAAGACCAAATTTTAATCTACACGCTTAAAAATGTTGTAATATTCGAAATACTAGACCTTTTGAGGTTCGGTTTGCGGCAAACGTTTGCTTGTACAATTACCTTAGCAAAATGCAATGCAATGCATTTTGATGCATTTTGATATTAGCAATGCTTAATATCAAAATTTATTTTAACTCCTTATAGGCCAAACCCCTCATTTTTGGGCATGATCCCCACATGGCATTTCAGGGGACTCTTCGGAGGAAGGTCAGGAGATGCCATAGAACACATTTCAAAAGAAATTAACTTTCCAAAAATTATTTCATTTTTCCCGACTAATTTTACTACACTAAGTGGATGAGCAAAAGCTCATGAAGGATTTGGTTTATTATGGCCAGTACTTAAAAACGTTTACTATTATTATGATGTATTGTCATTAATGGATAGAAAGTTGTTAAATTATGTAATTAACGTTATCTTACTTCCTTAAATTAAAAATATCAACATTTTCAAACCTTTACAGTAAATTGTAATATTACTATATGAAAGTGGTTATAAATGGTTTCTCTACGTTCTATCCTACCCTAACAGCAATATTTGTTAAATCCAACCATAAGTTACAACACTGTAGGCATTTTCCTAATTCTTGAAAACAACTGTTAAGAACAATTAATTTATCCAATAGGCTTACAAGTGGATCTACTTATTTCTGCTTATCTGCTTATTTCTGCTTATCTACTTATTTCTTTCAAGTAGTCTACTTATTTCTGATGTTGTTGAACCTAATAGAACGGTTTTCTTAGGCTAATTAATTAGGTTTGCGCCTACCTAAACAATCAAATTGATATAAAGAGTAGGGCCTATATAAGTACAAGGATGCAACATTATTAGTTTCAAGGAATAGGCCTACTTTTCCGTAACTCTAACTGAAATCGTAGTATTTTCTGTAAAATGTACTATTGATGTTCTTGGTATGGCAGTTCAAAGAAGTACATTTTATAGACTACCTTACATGTTTGCACTATTATAGCTTTTCATTTACTACTAATGGAGCTATATCCGTCGAGTATCGACGGGCAACAACTAGTTTTGTTTGTACAAGATCCCAATAGTGGCACAGTTAAAAATGTTAAAGAAGCAGTGAATTTTTCAATTATTAGTAAAGTGCCTTGACGAATTAAGTTTATTATTTCATTTATTTAATTGCTAAACAAAATTAAAAGGTCTTAAAAGACCAAAATCAGAGAAAAACTTCAATCACGCCCGCCTAGTCTGGTGACTGTAACGAAACTTTAGATTTTTCATTTTGTTTAACAGTAGTTAATTTGTTTTGGTAAGATGTAATTGCTATATTAAGGTTCACGAAGATAGTCCTATGACAATTGATACACTGTTGCCAAATCTATCCACAAACATATTTTTATTCTATTTTAGACATGGTAAACATAACCACAAATGACAACATTGCAGGGCAAAATGTGGTGAGGGGGTACCAGCTCTTAAAATTTCCATCGGGCTATTTTCATGAACCTGCCTATAGTCAAACTGCGGCTTGTATAATATTAAATTGATGAAAATAAATTAAATAACCTAAAAATCTAACGAAAGGGGAACCCATGTCAATAATGTCTATAATAAAAATACGTACGGGGTAGCATTACGATTTACCACCTTTTTATTTTTGTCCACTGACTGGAACTGAGGTTTATGTGTTACTACCGCTGCACCGTCTATAGCTTCAGTTTATAATATGTTTATAACCCTAGTCATATGATAAAACCCAGAGAAATCTCCTTGCATAAGAATTAAACTGTATTAAAACTTTAAAGTTTCGTGTGCTGAAGCCTTGACAGAATTTTACAAAACCGTTTCTTAGTGAGCACCTTCAGGTAAAAAGCATTGCAAATTTTAACCCTGTAGGCCCTATATTTCCGGGGATTCATTGTTCACTTGATTAGTATTTATTTAAATCAACCATTATATCAACATTTTAAAACCCCGTGGGGCTGAAAAGCCTGAAGGAATTTTGCAAAAATGTTTAGTGAGCAAACAGGAACGTCCACTCCAAATTTCAACCCTGTAGTTTTTAGAGAATCTCTGACCCGCAAGAGAGAGTAGTAACGGTAACTGTTTAATATAAAGTAGATAGTAACTTCAATGTTGCGTATAATAAAATAGAACGAAAAACCAGGAGGGATGATATTGTAAACATATAACCTTCCAAGTGAAAATGTCACGGAACACGTTGAAGATTCGTCAGAAACCTCATTATTCTGAACCTCAAGGGATGTCTCTGTTTCCCCCGAGATCTTTGTATCTCAGTAAAAAATTACCAAGTGAAATCATTGTGTCCTATTTTGTACCACATTGAGACGACACATTCATTGCACTTGCAATTTATGTAGTCACTTGCGGTATGTCTGTTCGATCAGATTGATTTTTAAAATATTTTTTTTTAAGTTTTTGAATTAGTTAGTTATAACATGTTAATTCTCAGACTATCCTGTTTTTACGGCACTAGAATGTTCTTGAAGTTACAAAATGTCATTAAAAGTTACAAGTTTTCTATAACACTTCGCATAAGTTTTAAGTGTTTCACATCAAATTAGTGGTAGCTAAATGCATTATATAGTAACTGATTAAAATTTCTTACAGTGAGGAATATAAGGACGTACTGTTTTATTTTGTATCATTTACAGAAGACGTATTAACCAACTATAAATTAGTAACTAAGAAATACTTTTATTTAGCATTAATATGTGCAATATTTTAAAATTAGTAGTACTCCTTAGAGACAATAATAAATAAAATAATGTCCTGTTTATTAGAAAGGGACCTGATGATACAAGTATATTTCATTAGCTATAAAGGTTTGAAACAAGTTTATGAAACATTATTTTTCATTAAACAGTAAAAACATCACTGAATACATTGACACATGCAAATTCAAAGCAGGGAAAGGGAGTAATTTAGCCCTTTATCATTGTTACGACGGTGTATGGACTTTTGCCTTTTAATACTACAGTATGTATACGAATTGCTGCTTTCGGTGAAGTTTACAGTAATCATAGCCGGTTGAGTCTGTTCTATTATAAAACGTTGCCAGCTCTTTGATGCATAGCGTAAAAATGTATTATAGTAGGATTCACGAAAATTGTTCGATGAGAGTCGATACATTCTTGCCAAATTTATTCTGAAACTCATTTTTATACTGCATTACACATGGTGAATATAACCACAAATGACAACATTGCAGGTTGTGAGGGGGTGAGGAGGGACACGGCTGTTAAAATTTCCATCGGACTATTTTCGTGCATATAGTTTCTATGTGACATATAACCCTACAGATTACTAAGTAAAGAAACAAATAAGTTGATTTTTAATAAAGAACAAAGAACAGTTTTTATTCCTAATAATAATTTTCATTATCTCAATATATGCTTAACTTATGTGTTATGTTAATAATTTTTGTTAACTTGCATTTCAGTGGCTTCAATTTTCAAGCAGAGGCTAAAAGTTAGTGATTTCACCTTATAATAATTAGTACTAACATTTATGTTTAGAGAACAAGTTTTTTACAGAATTAAACATGTAAAATATATTTGGGCTTTAAAACAGAAATGCAAGGTAATTTTTGTTCTACGTTATTATATATGTAATATAATTTTTCTAAATTATGGACAATGCTTGTTTTATCATTCATTGTACATAGTTGCGTGTGTTAATGGGCGTTGCCTTGTCATGTTAATGTCTATTTGACCTTGGTAAAATATTTAAATTATTACATTACAACAAAATTGGTCTAAAACAATGGAAATCCTTCTAGTTCGTAGTTTTTAGCCAACTGTTACAATATTTATTTATTGTAAGGATTGAATTAAATCAATTTCGTACAACGAAGCTTGAAACGTTTTGTGTTTGATAAAAAAAAGTAAAAAAAGAAAAAATCGAATTAATGGAGAAGAGATTCGAGGAAATAATTGTTTTTAAGACTCAAGCTTTGTATCTTATTTTTCAACTAAAACGAAATCTGTAAATCTGTAAAACTAAATGTAAATCTGTAAAAATATAAATTTGGCCTAACAAATTATTATTGTTCGCGAGTTCAGTTGTATTTGAATACATTTTCCGCTTCATTAAGTAAACGTTTCACAAACTAGATTAAATCTTTTAGATTCTCAGTCCCCAGTTATTCTGAGACCACTTCATTCAATTGCTTTCAGATTTAACCACTTAATCTGCATCAATAGAAGGTAACAAAACTAGGTCAATGTGAATGTATATGTATTGAAAATCTGTTTGGATCTTAAAATGAACGAACAAAACTAAAATGAACTTACTGTGTGAAATAAGTTTTAAGAAAAGGGATTTTAAGAAAAGGGAAAAATCCTTTTCTTATTTAAGAAAAGGGAGACAATTACAATTGTTATCAAAGTTAGAGATAAGCATATGAGACGAATGTACAGAACCGACAATCAAGTATAGCATCGTCCGTTATTGTGGGGCATTGATTGTTGACTAATCGTAGAAACCTGTTGGTGGTACAGTAATCCTACTTATCAACTAGCAACACTCACTGAGAGCTTACGTTCAAATGTTCCATAAAAGTAGTTCCATTCTACCTAATATTGCAAACTAATTACTATACTAAACACTATATGACAATAAATTTGTGTATTTTTGTAGCAGGTTTTAGCCCGGAAAACAACGACTTCATTCCACATTGTCTTTAGAGAAAAAGAATTAGAGAAAGATCCTTTTGCTTCTTTTCGTTTTAGGAAAATCCAGAGTCCAATAACTACAGTCTTAAAAAATACAAAACTTAAATCCCATATTGGTTTATTAATTTTAAAATGGCTATAAAGGTAGCTAAATTAACTGGTATTAAGCAAAGAACAAGTATGCAGCTTCTTCTATAATGTTTACTTGTAAAACAACTTGGTCTTATACGAAACCAAAAACTGAAAAACTACAAACTGAAATACCAACATTTGGGTCAAACCACTAACCTATTGGCAAATATTTTAATGGTAAATTAACTGTATTCAAAGCGAAGAGCAAAAGGAGTCCACAGCTTGAATTCCAGTTAGAGCATAATGAGGTCTTGGGTAGCCATAGCATTAAACAAACCAATTAAGTACCGTACAATTTCTAATTAATGCAAGAACCTCGGGGCCGAGCATTTGGTCGGTAAACTTAACAAATTCTTTATAGTAGGGCCTAATATCAGTTACAAAGGGTGCACTAAAATGCCAAGTGCAAAACTTGTTTCTTGTTCAAGAGGAGCTCGTTCGCTACGCTCACACGCCTTCACGACGAGCTCGTGTTCGCTTCGGTCACTCTTTTCGGCCTGTAGTGTAGTAAAATTAAGCCAAAATATGGCTGGAAAATGAAATAATTTTTCGATAGCGAATTTTTGCTGAAATGTGTTTTATGCCATCCCTAGAACTCCTTCAGAAAAGTCCCCTGAAATCCCCAGTGGGCAACATGCCTAAAAATGATGGGATGGCCCACGTGGAGTCAGAAATAAATCTTTCTTCGACTAATGGGTTTATGTACATCAAATTAAAGCTCATAAGTAGTAGAATTTAATGCCGCAAACCCCATCTCAAAAGGTTGCCGGAGTCAAAAACGGCAGCCTGTCAAACTTTGAATAAAAATCAAATTTTAACCTAAACGCTTAAAAATGCAAAAATTTTCGAAATACTTGACCTTTCGAGGTGCGGTTTGCTTTTACAAACGTGCAAACGGTGCAAACGTTTGCTTTTACAATTACCTTTGAAAATGCGGATAGCTAGTCACATGCTTATTATACTACCCTTGAACCACCCTCCACATGGACGTCCCAAAGAGGAAGTTAAAAAAAATTCTTAGTCCATAGCCATGCTATACATAATTTTAAAGGTCATAGTAAGGAGAGTACATAGCCGAAAACCAGACCTCAAAAGGTCAAATAAGTCGGAAGTTATTGTATTTCAAAATTTTGATAATATTATTTTATTCCAAACTTTAAACGCCTGCCATTTTACTCCCGATAGTTATATTGGGGTCCGGTTTACGGCATTGTATTCTACATTTTAAGACCTTTAATATGATATATAAACCTTCTGGAATGTATTTAAATTTAGTATGCTTAATATCAAATTTTAATGTAACTCCTTATGGGCCAACCCCTCATTTTTAAGCGTGATCCCCATATGGGATTTCTGGGGACTTTTCGGAGGAAGTTCAGGGTACGCCATAGAATACATTTCAAAAGAAATTGGCTTTCCAAAAATTATTTCATTTTCCCCGACTAATTTTACTACACTACTGTAATAATGTGGGTCAATGGGTGCTGCACTCTGGTGTGTATTTGTTGAACCACATGTTGAATCACTGTAACACGTGGATACTAATTATTTGGTCCAAAGCCAATTGTGTTATTGTTGGCATTTTTTTGTTTTTAAATTCAATTGGAATTTTACAGATTTATAGTTGTTATATACTTTTACTTTACTTTTAATTAAATTAACAATCATTATCAGCAGTATAAAGTATGATTAAAACATGATGAATCGTTTTAACGAATTTCCCTATTATTAATTTTTAGCATGTTTATCTGCTAAAAATTAATATTACTAATTTGGAAATTCTCTGAGTACGCAGGTCTGCTGCGACGGGGGGTATTTACTATAGTAGGCCTACCCTTTAATAATTTAGTAACTGGGTAGTAACTGCACTGAGTTGGATAATATAACTCGTGGTCTGCACTTTGGGAGTTGAGTCAGCTGTTTTCATTATTTCTTTGTTTTGATTTTTAACTCCATAAGACCATTGTTAACATTTTTAGAATTTCAATTAAATATTATAATGAAATAGGATTTTCCTTGCATAGAGATCTGTATTTATGTTATTTATATCCAAGAGCCAAGTTATTTTCAAAGTTTGAAGAAAATCGTTCGAGCCGTTTTTAGATCCGCGTGCGCACATACATAGGCCTACATACAAAGATTACAAACATACAAATACACCTAACTGGTATAATAGTACAAAATTTACATTGGAAACGATGTTATTATTAAATTACCTTAAAAGTGTAATTGATACCTAATGCATCGTGTAACACACAATACACTCAACCGTCAGTTAATTATACTGAAAATGCAATTAACTCTCATTGAGAGGGTGTTTTAAGTTTCAACTGCTTTCAAAACTTCCATTATTTAATTTGAGTTATTTCCTTGGTTTGATAACTATATAATTTAATATGAGTTCTTCACTATTCTTCTGTATTAAACCATATATTTATTGAATTAGATCCATAATACCATGAAGTGACTCTACTAATGTTGCAGGTTTTCGCGGCAAAATTGAGTGGCGCACTCTTTAAGAACTTATATAAGTTGCATATTATAAATCAAGGGATCTTGAATATAAAAATAAAGTAAATGAATCTTATATCTTATAATTATTGTAGTTCACAAAGGGTCTTTCTAGTCCACAGTAAAAGCGGTACTCATGATCACTCCCTCACCCTTACTCTAACCGGAACTAAAGGTTCTGTGCGTCTTTCGCGATAACTTCTTCGATTTTCCGTATCACCAAGGTAGATCGAACATCAACCGAAGTCAAATTACGGTTCCGACGTTACCAAACCCAAAGCATATATAAAAATTTGAATTATTTTGTCAACAAAACATTAAATAAAGTTAATTTGTTCATCAATTTTGAATTTTCGAAAACAAGTCATATTAAAATGTTAAGATGTGTTATTATGAAGATTACCTCATCTCCCACAAGGCAATTGTGATGTTAAGTTTATGAACAAAGATATTCCTTCATACCTGAAACAAAACAACAAAATTAGTTGAAACCTCTATAAATTCATGACATAATTCAGTGTGATTTTAATAGGCCTATATACTCAAAAATTAAAATTAATAACAGTTTAAAATTGATGAAAGCAATATTTTTTTGGGTTGTTAGTTTTGTACAAGCACTAAATTTGTTTAGGGTAAAGTACACATTCCTCTCAAGGAAATGTGAATAAATTTAATTTCCTACCGAGGTGGTATTTTTTTAACTAAAGATCGTGGAGTCAATAAGGCTTTAACAACGTTGAAAATGGAAATTAATGAAAAAATATTGTGGTTTCAAAGGGCACTACAATATAGAATACAAGGGGGTTTACACTCAACACTTTATCAAAGTTTTAATATTGTGTGGATTTTTGCCAATGTAATATTGGGAATGGCTGAATAATCTTGGTATCATTAAAATCATATTGACGAAGCATATTAGTAATCACAACCTTTGCCAAAGTTTTTTTTTTGCAGGTAGAGAACTTTTATTTGGAATAAAATATTTGTCGAATTGATGTGATTTTTAGAAATTTTTAGGATAGTAACTCAATCTTTAGTATAAAAATTATTATAGGTACCGAGATGGAACTTAAGTTAGGGATTAGTTGAAAACTGTTTAAAGTACAAAGTTCTAGTTCTAAATAATCAATCAGATTTGTAAAAAAAAATTACTAGGCTACACATGATTAGTTATAATGATTAGTTAATAATCTATATATTTTTAATATTTTTGTATCTTTAACCTATATTTTCATAACTTTAATCTATGTTAATATAGGGTATATATTATTATATCATTTCTCGGCCCAGTTTGTCTTTAACAAAGGGGCTTTGCCTCTTTGATGAACGCTTATATTGAAATTAATTGATTTGTTGTCTTTAGGTCTTGACTTGAGACTTGTTGATTCTTAACTTATTTCTTGATTGATCAATATCTTGATTCATGAAATTGAAAGTTTCTGTTGAATCGAATAAGTAAATTCAATTTTCGCTGTCTCCTCGTAAACAGAAAGGTAGCGAAAATAACTAAAACCGTCTAAGTATGGGGAATAGCTAATTCCTAAGTTGAAATGTTTTCGTCTACTTCTGCAAAAAATATGTAGGTCTTAGTAGGGTCTTAACTGCCCTAGGGAGATAAACAGAATAATATCTTTTGCTGTGCATATTTTCGTATCAACCTTATATTAAAACTGTAGCAGTAGCAGAAAATCTGATTGTTTAATTTGTGAAATTCTTGTTCAGATGTAGTTAGCTAACTAAATGAAGTATTATAACAAAAATATAATTCATGTCACAGTCTAAATTTTTTTTCGACACGTGGTCATAAAACTCAACATCGTCTGAAAAGCGTTACGTTATGCCCTACAAATTAGAAATGGTATTTCGTACTATAAAAACAGTATTTAGAGCTATTTCTATCAAATCGAAGAGAGCCAGTGTATATCAATATTCTGCATTAGTTGGTTCATTAAGTAGAACCATCTAAGACTAAATCCCTTCTAGGTGATTCTTAATCCCTTTTAAACCACGATACTTTAACTGTATGAGATAGAAAAAAATCTCACAATAAGAAATTAATAATATCAACATGAACTCATAGCAATAAAAAAGTTTCAGCCACATATTATATAACATCATCATTTTTAATACAGTACAAAAAACCATGGTTGTGTCAAAATTTTTAATAGTTAACTTCAAATTAAGACCTTGATATATTCAAGCAGAAATAACGAAATTGTAATGTTTAAAAGTGCATTTTTATTCAATGGAAGAATTTTACATAGCAAAATGAAAAAGTCGTGAATGTTAAGATATTGATAACCAAGCTTTAATAAATAGGCTATATGAAATAAATATTTTAAATTGCACTCAATAACTTAAATATATCACAATGATAAAACAATATTGTATTATTATTAAATTATTTATAGTTTAAACTATATATTATAACAAAATGCAGCGATAAAAAAACATGTAAACAAATAAATTATTTAGTGTTGTAATTAATATATATAATACAGTTGCAAAAAGAACATCGAAATAGTAAATTCGATTTGAGCTAAGGGGTTCAGTCCGAAATTATGTTAAAGAACTGTATGATAACATTATTGACCACATTAGGTTTCCTTGATACATAATATTTGAAAGAGTTTCCCCTCATAAACAGAAAAAATAAACTCGTAATAATCTTCTATAATGTTTAAAAATGTTAATTAAAATTGTCGTAACATTGCCTATAACTATAACTATCGCCTATAACATCACCCTGATTAAAATCTACGGCATTTTGATATTAAACCTTAAATTCTCTTAGATAAATTACCATTACTTCCTGTATTTTTTTATGTTTTGTGTAAATACAACCTTACTTTGTAAAAACTCGTAATAAAAGAAAACGCATATTTATTAATAAAAATTATAATATCAGTGAATTTTTTGCAATTAATCTATTTATGTAAGCTCATGGTGTAAGTTTTTTCTCCAACATAACGTTGAAATATGAAGGGAGAGAGACAAATCTACCCTAGACACGAGATCTTCATACAGGTCCAACCTAATTTACATACTACCATAAACATGTACTCTGCTGCTGCTCCAGAATCTTTCTCGAAAAAATCTAATCCTCCGAATTTTTTACATTGTGCAAGCCTATCCATTTACAAAAAGTTTAAATGTGAAAAATGTTATTTCTTATTCTGGTAGTATGAATTAAATTATTTACCAATGGCATTAGAATGATAGTTTAATGAATTAAATCTTAAGTTGAATGTTTCTATAATATAATGTATCCAAACCTTATAATATCCAAACGGGAATGTTGATTACTACATAGAAATATCACGCTTAAGCCACTTTTAATTGTGTTCAACGCATGATTTGATTGTCAAAAAATTTGATGATCTGGTTTATCTAAAGAGGTATCCGTGGTAAAGAGGTAAGATCATCGACTCCGAAAAAAGCTAATATTTAAGCAAATTTCAGTATTTAATGTTACTATATTTTGTCGTCAGTTGTTCTTCCATGCTCAGGTAAAACCTATTTCTTGATTTATTTTTTTCAAACCTCACTGTTAATATTCTAATGTAAAAATTGTTTGCCGTAAATTCCATTTGATTCAGTATTTTAATATCTCTAAAACATTAATAGCAATTACGTTTCTTCAAGGGAGGATGCTTCCGGGTCATAAAGTTGTTTTATGACCACGATGTAAATAAATCAGAAACCAGGCTTACTGTGAAATCTTGTTTTGCTCTTCTTAAAAATCTAACGTTCATCACAACAGAATGCCATACCGTAGCGCACTTTATCATGGTTAATTTAATGCAAAAACTTTTAGATCCCAAACACAGTTTGCAAACGAATATAACATATTTTGTAGAATTGCCCAACTCATTAAAATCAATAAAATCAATATTAAATTATATACACAGAATAAAAAAGAGGTAAAAAGCGAGTATTAAATGGATCCAACAAAACTATGTGAGGGTTCTATAATCAATTTTGCATAAGTAATTAACAAAACCGTTGTTTAGTATTCATCGAACAATAGATTCCGTAGAGAATTTGTTTTATAGTTTTAAGACAAGAAATTGAATGCTGGAACCTGCCATACTTGCATGCTAAACCAAGTGATGGCCTTTAATATAGTTCCATAATTATAGCCTAAATCAATTAACTTGTGATATCTCTAAGAAAGAAAATATTATTTATGAAACGAGGTGAAATTACAAATAATTTCTTTGGTACACCGGGTGTACCGACACTCGTACACAACTATTAAAATTAATATATAAAGTTAAAAAAAATATATATATATTAATAACTGTAACTAAAAAACTGTACCATTATAGACAAACCAATTACGTTCTATTCTTTGGCACTAATTTCAATATTCAGGATGTAAGAGACCTATTCAAACCGAAAGTCTGTTATTTTTATTATAAATCCCTTCTTTTTATGGAGTTTTTTCGAGTCTACACGTAATTTTAGACAACTTTACAATTTAATTTGTACCTGCAATCCGAATAAACCAAAACCACAAGAACCAGAAACAACCAAAAGATGGAAGTAAAAGTTTTGTTTTCCCCATGAGAACAACACAAAATAAATTTCATATCCATTATCTCTGAAATATTGTCCTTGCATAAACATGGCTTCGAATATAACTTTAAATAATATTCCATAGCCTACTGAAATTCCTATTATTACTTAACTGATTTCACACACGTCTCCACCATATTGTTAACTAGATGGGAAAGTAAAATAATCCATGACAAATCAAATAATATATGGTGGCAAAATATTTAAAATGAGAGGTCTAAGACATTTTTGTGCTTGATAATACCTGTTTTACGTAAAAGATGCCATATGTTATCTCTCTCTATGTTATTCTTATGCGGAAAATAATTTCAGCCACTAATAACTCCTAATCCGTTAGGATTATTGATAAAATGAACATGTATAAAGGTTTCTTAAAATGACGTGTAGAATCCAAAATTGCAGTAAAACGTGGGGGGTTGTATTTAAAATAAATGACTTTCCATCTGGATACGTCAAGTCTAGTACACACTGTGCGTTGAAGTTAGCACCATGGAAAAAAATAATTCTGGTGTCAATGTGAAAGATGAATTCTGTAAATTTTAAAAAGGTGATCTGATACTCCCTTTATATGGAGATGTTTTTTATACTTTCATACGTGTCACAGTTCGTATCTCTCGGTTCGAGGATTTGCAGAATGCAAACAATTCTTTTTTAAAGTCAAATAAATAAATTATAGTGAGGGTTTAAAAAATTACAATATCATATTATCCATACTAAGCAGCCTAGCAGGAAATACCATTCCAACGCATACGACAAATGCCACCCTAAGTGATTTTAAGAGAGTGAAATGGTGGCGACGTCCTGTAATCCAGCTACTTGGATGTCACGAATTGTGGATAGTTGTAAGCAATGGCTTGTGGATGCGATATTCCCTGGTGGGGATTAACGTCCGCACTGGTTAATACTAGTTGATCACTTCATCAGTTCATCCATAAAGACCATCCTCATAATTAGACCAATTCGTATATATGAAGTCAAAATTGTGGTTCGGATCCCACGTTAAACTGTAGGTCTCTAGAAACCATCGGCTGTTGGGCTATGATTAACAGTCCTGTCTAAGGAGAATGTCGGCCTTAGTCAGTAACAATACTACAAGATCGCGCCACAATCATCCTACACTCAATCTCTCATTCGTACTTGGCTTTCAACTTCCTATTGAGTTATTTCGCCATTTCAGTAAATTTGTTAACTAAATGTGTGTTGTTAGGTCGCCATTTCAGTAAAAGGTAATAACAAAAGCTATTAAAAGATTTATTATTTTACAAAAATCTTTTTGTTACTTAATCGTTTATTTATGAATTTATAAAGTAGGCCTAATAGATCTAGTTTTTACTAAACCATGTGCATCAACAATCATGAATCAGAGACAAACAGTATTACGGTTAGAAATTTAATAAATAAAATTAAAAAGGCCCTACATGTATAATTTTTTGTGCGAATCTGCACCAGTAGCATTTTTTAACGGTTTGACGAGGAACGCTCCAAACCCCAGTCTTCTTACTATCTACAATGTATACAGAACCGAATAAGTTGGGACATCCTTATGGGGAAGTGAGAACACCGCCCCCAAAACACAGATAGCACCACCTAGACGTTATTTTTATTTAAGGATCATGCTGATTAGTTGAATGGAAACATATGACTAGAATAATTTTGCAGACGTTTGTTATTGTTTTGATTTTTTGTAAACAAATACGCTCATTTTGACATTTTAGAGGTAGAAAGAGCGCTTCCTGTGACAATAAGGAGATGTAATCCTAACCACAGCGATTTATTTTACTCTGGTTTTCGGGGGCAAAACTAAAATTTTTAACATGGGATGTCCCTACTTATTTGGTTCTGTATATACAGGGTGTCTCACGTAAGGTGTCTCAAATCAATTACAGATCAACAGTTTGTCCTACAATCTTGAAATAAAATAATTTCCCACTAAATTGACCCCAAGGAATAATTTAAAAATATTTTTAACGTTGTATAAATACAGGGTGTCCCAAAAACTGGGGGTCACAGGTTCGAATCTCGGAAATTTCAAATACAAACATATGTCATATTATACATTATTAGAAAATTCGATTTCATACAAACATTTTGGTGGAAACAGAATTTTGTTATCTTTATTCGTTTCAAAATGGCGTCCATTTTTGTAGCCAAAATCAAAATTTACGGAATACCCTGTAATTCTTTTATTATGTGTCATAAATGACTTCTAATTCAAAATACTTATTTAAAATAAGCTAAGCTTTACAATGATATGTCACAAGACAAAAATTTATTAAAAAATAAGATTTCAAAAATTTAATATTTTTGAAAATTTTTACATAAACAAAACTCAAAAAATTTAAATACAAACACATGTATTTTTGTACATCATATTAAAGCTCTCGTTAAACTGAACAATTTCGTAATTTACACTAATGCCGTATCTCTTTTGGTTTTGTAGTAATAACGTAAAAATGTCATTTTCCCATTTAACTTGCATGTTAATTTATCAGGACATGATAGTATGGCATTCCTTCTTCCATTGTTGCCATACCATTAAATTAACATGCATGTTAAATTGGAAAATGACATTTTTACGTTATTACTATGAAACCAAAAGAGATACGGCATTAGTGTAAATTACAAAGTTGTACAGTTTAACGAGAACTTTAATATAATGTACAAAAAGACATTTGTTTGTATTTAAAATTTTTGAGTTTTGTTTATGTAAAAATTTTCAAAAATATTAAATTTTTGAAATTTTAGTTTTTTTTATAAATTTTGCCTTGTGACATATCATTGTAAAGCTTAGCTTATTTCAAATAAGTATTTTGAATTAGAAGTCATTTATGACAAATAATAAAAGAATTACATGGTATTCCGTAAATTTTGATTTTGTCTCAAAAATGGACGCCATTTTGAAACGAGTAAAGATAACAAAGTTCTGTTTCCACCAAAATGTTTGTATGAAATATCCCTTTCTAATGATGTCTAATATGACATATGTTTGTATTTGAAATTTCCGAGATTCGAACCTGTGACCCCCAGTTTTTGGGACACCCTGTATTTATACAACGTTAAAAATATTTTTAAATTATTCCTTGGGGTCAATTTAGTGGGAAATGATTTTATTTCAAGATTGTAGGACAAACTGTTGATCTGTAATCGATTTGAAACACCTTACGTGAGACACCCTGTATTACTACCTATACAGGGTGTCCCGGAACTCTCTGGAACCCTTTTGTATATTTGTTCCTTGCATCGAGACAAGAAAAAAACATCATACAAATAGGGGTCTAAAATCCATCGTTTAGCCACTAGCCGCCATTTTGTTTTTTTCACGTATTAATTTTTATTTCTGTAATGGATGGTTGTATTCAGTTAATATTTGGTATGAATCTTTATTATACTAATGTACATTTTCAGGAAAAAAATTAATTTTTTCCACTGTGTATTTTCAAAATGGCGGCCATTTTAAATTTTCAACCTCAAATATCTCAAATTTGATAAATCTCAAAAAAAATTTACTTTGAACAAAAAAGTTGCCAAATTTAATTATCTAACCAACGGTACCAAGTTTGTAAGGATCTGATAACAAATAACTTAGTTATTGCGACTTTTCTCCAAAAAAAACATTGATTTTGCATTATAATTAATGCAAATTATAGCCATTTTCACAGAAAAATCGCAATAACTCCGTTATTTGTTATCAGATCCTTACAAACTTGGTACCGTTGGTTAGAAAATTTAATTTAGCAACTTTTTTGTCACGAGTAAAATTTTTTTGAAATTTACCGAATTTGAGATATTTTAGTTTGAAAACTAAAAATTACCGCCATTTTGAAAATACACAGTGGAAAAAATTAATTTTTTTCCTGAAAATGTACATTAGTATGATAAAGATTCATAAAAAATATTAACTGAATACAACCATCCATTACGGAAATAAAAATTATTACGTGAAAAAAAAAACAAAATGGCGGCTAGCGGCTAAACGATGGATTTTAGACCCCTATTTGTATGATGTTTTTTTCTTGTCTCGATGCAAGGAACAAATATACAAAAGGGTTCCAGAGAGTTCCGGGACACCCTGTATATCATCAACCAGTAGTTGGATATCACCATTAGTTAATAGCCTAATAGCAAGTGGCAGCTGGGTCCGGAATGGAACCTTAGAAAAGCTACTTACTTTTCTCAGCATCGAACCGGCAACCTTTGGATTCAAAAGCCAGCACTATGACCACTCAGCTACCCAGACAGTATGTTTTTAATGCCAGTTGAAGTTTACTGCAATTTTAATACTGCGCTAAATAATTTTCGTTAGATAGTGTGTAGATAAGTCTAGTTGGATATATCAACTTTGTTGTTCAGAGTTTTGATAGGTGTTTAAAGATGTTATATATGCGTTGAAAAATCCAAACAGTACATTTTAAAAATAAATTACGAAAATATTAGGTGGTTTATATTCACCATTCTGGCATTGTGCCCAGTTTTAAAAAGTTAATTTGGAATATCTCCAGGATGTAGGGGTTATCTAACCTTAATATTTTTACCTCTTATTGCCATACGAGCTTCAATTGTTTCATATCATTATTAAAAACACCTTTAGTCGATAACACGAAAATAGTCCGATGAAAGTTGAAGCATTGTTGCCAAATCCAACAAGAAGTATATTATAAACATACTATAATTATAAAATACATATTATAAACAAATCTATTATACACATGACAAACATAACAATAAATGACAACATTGTAGGGTGAGAAGGGGCGATTGGGGCCCCTGCTATTACTATTTCAATTGGACTACTTTTATTAAATTTACTGTTGACCTATAGTTCTATTGTGAATGATTTATTACATACTTATATATTTTATATAAGTATTATTTATATAATTTATCATTAAACAAAATTTTTCTGCAAACTTAACACAAAAACAAAATTAGCATTGGATAAAATTCATAATATAATTGTATATCTAAAGCTGGTTTAATCTTTTGGTCTTTACTGTATGTGTTTTTGACGAATACTTTCGCATCCCCGATCAGTTGGATGTAAAATTAAAAATTTTACATTGGGGCTCCATTTTAAATTGCGACTTTAATTTTCCAAAATACTACAGTATTAGGGCTTAAAAATTGAGGCAATTTTATTTGTTTAATAATATATGAAAATAGTAAATTAAAAAAATTACAAGTCCCTTGAGAACTGTAAAATCTTAATATTTAAACAGCAATACCAAGAGCAAAATGATTAGATAACTAATAACAGAGTACGAGTAAAGTAAGTTAAATTTCTCTTAAACGAAAACAAGCTAATTTGGAATCATTATCCTAATTATTTTAAATGTGTTTTTGTTGTAAGTAAAATCTGATTTACTCATTATTTTGTTGCCATTCTTTCTAATCTTGGTATTTCTTTTAGTACAGCAATTTAATGTTTTACCTGTCCATGATCTGTTATTTTTTATTCATCGTTATAATAGATATTTTATTTCAAAAAATTAAAATTACCAGATCAAAACAAACTCATTTGCTTCACTCGCTCGCCAGACTACTGTATTTAGACAACTAATTTATGAATACACAAGTGTATATTCATACTCAATGATTTAGACTATTGACGAAGGTTTTGGTCCAAAATATAGGCTCGTATCAGAGCTTTTCGAATAGTAAAAACTGTGGATCCTGTTACACTGTAAATTGTAACGTTATAAATATTATGAAAACTCCGTGCAAGTCTGGAATAAGGTGAAAGAACTAGTTAATTATAGATGGGTGTGGCTCGGTCAATAGTCGAAGACGAATAGGTTTTCCCGGCCCCACACGGGGAATTGACGCACGTGCATGAGTTTGATAGGCGAATTAAATTAAAAATCTTTGAAGAAAATGTCAACGCCCAATATGCAACTTGTTTAACATATTTAACATATTTTTAATAGTTTCTGGGATGGCAAAAAAAATTCAATTTTAATTTTTACGTTAGCTGATTTTTTTTATTTATCCAACTCCAAGTAAACTAGCTTATATAACAAATATTTAAAAGTTATGTAAGTACAGTATTTATTTCTCCTAAACCCTTGGATTGAATAGGCCTAATACTCCGTATTTCTTCTAGCTATGAAGGCCCACATACACATCAATTAAACCTTAATATTAAAACATTGATATTAAAATTTGAAAATAAAATACTACCCTAGCATCTTGTGTTGTCATTAGATTGTCTATAGGATTGACTGGATTGGCAACTTTTTACACAATTTTGAGGGGCTACATAGCATATAACTTATTTTTAAACGCTTTGCTTCCATAGAATTAAAACACCAAATCCTTTGCTTTCCCCTTTTAGAATCTGTTATGAAGCTGTTAAGTATAGAGAAGACTTTTTTTGCTAGCCTTTCCCGGATCAACCATACAATAGGTCCGTTAAGTCCCAGTACTCCGGTGCCGACGCCTGACCTTTCTTTGACCTTTCCAATCTCAAGTTACCTACTTTACAACTCCCAAGGCTTGAAAGGGGATATAAGCACTGAAGTCCTAAGTCTTAAATTAGTTTTTCTAAAAATCTTTGGTGGAAAATTTGATGAATACTGATTATGACCAATAGTACGATAGTTAAATTAAACAAATAATTGTTCCTTATGTAATCAACAAATTGAAACTGCTGTTAAGTTATGGTTTAAAATTTAATTAAATTCACAAAAAGTTATTTAGGTTTCGATTATGGTTACGTATAGTTGAAATTGAATCTTTCATTATATTTTGGCTTTTTATGTTTTGTAGTACAGTATCAAAATTGTACAGTTGTTATTTAATATTTAAAAGCATTAAGAACGTTGACGTCTAAGAACATTTAGGTTTAAAGACATGTTCCCCATTGATTATTTACCTCATATATATATTGTTGTAAATTCTAACAAGAAAATATATATGTGATGAAACTAGTCTATCGCTGCATAATCAACATATTTATTGTTTGAAAAGTCATAATTGCTCCTATTGTACTGTAGGTGAGTTTTTCACAAACGGAAATAATACATTACAAAATGCGCAATTTGCGCACGGGCCCCCTAGTATCCTATATATAAAGTACCGGTAATACCAAAAATTGTGTTAATTAAGTTTAAAATCCTTTAGAATGTCCTAATCCCAATATAGGCCTGGTTTATAGGTTACCTATAGAATAACCTAAGTGTGAGACACAATTGGAAATTCATTCCACCACGTCAGCGGGCTGCCTGCAAAACTCGAATTTATTCATGCATATTCATATTATAATAAATTTATTTATGCTTTCTATTATCAGCGTTTTAGGTAATTTTATTAAATATGTCAAATTGGCAGGAATAAATAGAAAACAAATAAGTTTGCAACGCTGTTTTCATGACAGGTCGATAGATATATCTGTTCCAAATAAACAGTAAAAGCGTAAACGAGAAAAATGATATACGTAAATGATCCAGTAAGACAGAAGAGACATCAGTTTTCGTTGTAAAGCAAAAACTGAAAACCTTCAATTGAAGCTAAGCGCTCGATTACGTTCGAAGCCTTAAAATTATGCAAAATCAAACCTTTGTGCACACTTTTATTGTGGCAAAAGTCCAGACGCCGCGTGAGACCACTGTACAATATACGAAGCACTGGCGGTTGGCAGTAGCACAGACCATTTAAACTTGGTGCCGAGTACCCATTGTACTTTTGAAAGCTCCTCTTCGACAATGATTTAGATTGCAGGATTTTCTTTTTGTTTTGGAATGAGTCTTGCCTTTCAGGGCAAAGTAACACCAGCAATTATCTTGTTCAGAGTACAGAACTTAACATTTTTAAAAATCTATCTTCTTAATTCTATAAGGGGTTTGTCTGTTACACCTCTTTTTCTCCCGACCTATTTAACCGATTTTAAGATTGATGTGTCATTTCAAAGCTTATGATCTAGCGCGTGGGCGAGTTGTGATTAAAAAGGTTTCGGGATTCGCCCCCCCCCCCCCCCCCAGCCAATGATTTATTCCTAGAGGGCGCTTTAAAATGTTGACCAGCTTTCGATCATTATAAGATTTATAAATATGAATTATTACTTAACACCCTTCAGATAAATTAAGAATAGGAATAAGAATAAGAATAAGAATAATGTTTATTTTCAAAAAAGTTACAATGCATACAATTCAATACAATACACCACAGTACACATTACAATTCCACTATCGTCGAATACAATAACATATATACAAATAACCTAATATACAAATCACCTAATATACAATACACCTATTATACAGTAAACTATCTATTAACATGAAAATATTTTAGAACAATCAATGAAAGAGGGTATATTTATTTTAACATTTAGCTTAGAAATTAATGGAATTGACCAAAATTATTTAACTAATGAGAAATAATAATGTATACATGCCAGTCATACAAAATAATTTATCTGCTGTTTTTCCTTTGTTTTTTTGGAAATAAAAGCCTCTGAAGGTATAACCTGTGTTGAGGCTATCTTTTGACAAACCGGGTGAGCAAATATTATATTTATCAGTCTTATCTAGAAATATAAATAAAATAAACGTTTATTTGATAATGCCTTACAAAATTCAGTTACAAAATATGCTTTAGAAAAATTAAGGGTAATATGTGATAAGGGAATCACACATTACTGAAAATTTCTATATTCAGCACAATTATTGAGATTGATATTTTAAAATCATTGAATAGCTATTTTTCTACGAGTTAATTAGTTCTTCCATGTCATCTATCCCAAAAATACAATCTTTCAAGATCTTACAATATGAGTTTATTGAAAGAGCTTGTCTTTCATTTAAACCCAACAGGTTAAATAGTTTTGGGGCTAAGTAACAGTATGACTTTTTAAAAGATTCTTTGAAAGGTCTTGGAACTGTCACTAAATTGTTTCTTAATCTGTTTGTATAAGAATTTATGTTTCTGTTGACATTTCCACTCCTGATATAAAAAATCCTCAGTGTCTTGTATACAAAAAGAGATCCTTATGGTAATATGTTCAGCTGTTTAAATAGTGGATAAGAGGGTTCCATTTTATTCTTTCGCAATATTACTCTTATGATCTTTTTCTGAGCCGTTATCAAAGGTTTCAGTGTTGTTATATAAGTACCTCCCCAACAAGTGATTCCATATTGTAGCCTTGAGTGAACTAAAGAGAAATACAGGCCACGCAAAACTTCTATTGGACATAAATATCGTAGATAATAGAATTTTTGCAAGGTTGATATTAATTCACATTGAAGTTTAGCTACATGATATTTCCATGACAGATTTTCATCAAAAATAATACCTAGATATTTAATTTTGGGCTCTTGTTTAATGCTCAGGCACTGACCACAAGGTATGATATTATTTGTCTGGTTGCAAGTAGAACAGAAGTATTTCAGATTAATGTTAGAGTCATTAACTGATCTTAAGTTAAAAACTGTGAATGTGGTTTTGTCACTCAATATCATTTTATTTTTATTAAACCAGAAATTTAGTTTCTTTAGATCTTCTTGAATGGATGTTTGAAGCAATAGATTGTTTTCTGAAATGTAAGTTAATGCTGTATCGTCAGCAAAAGCTGTTAGATTCCCATCAAACAATCCATTACACAAGTCGTTAATATACACTAGGAAAAGAATTGAGCCCAACACAGAACCTTGTGGAACACCCTGCTTTATTGTTAATGGGTTGCTTAAAATGTTCCCAACTTTTACCTGCTGCGATCTCTTTGATAGATAACTTTCAAACCACTTATTCACCACTCCCCTAATTCCTGCTAGATGTAGATTATTTAATAAAATTTCATGATCAACACAGTCATAAGCTTTTGTAATATCTACAAAAAGTGCAGCCACATGTTTATTACGATTTATTCCATCATGAATTTCACTAGCAACTTTATTCAATGCATCCTCCGTACTTTTACCCTGCATGAATCCAAACTGCCTGGAACTTAAGTAATGTGTCCTTTCAAAAAATGATAGCATTCTGGACATTACAATTTTTTGAGTACTTTTGAAATAATAGGTAGTAGAGAAATCGGTCGATAGTTACTCGTCAGTTTTCTGTCGCCTTTCTTATGGACTGGGACTACAATGGCATTTTTTAATTGAGAAGGAAAGATACCTTGCTCAAGACTGAGGTTAAAAATATGAGCTAAATCAGGAGAAATTGATTTATTTATTTTTTTCAGCAGTTCTGCTGAGAGGGTGTCTACTCCTGCAGCTTTGTTACTTTGCAGATTACTTATTAGATTTTGTACTTCTTCAGGAGATGTAGGAATGAAAATCATAGAATTCATGGGGGTCAAAGGATTCGAGAAAGAGACATGATTGTTAGGTGGGCTATAAAATATTTTACCTTCTGTCAATCTTTGAATAGTATTCACAAAATCTTCGTTAAATTTTTGGGCGACTTCAAAAGGATCTGTAAGTAAGCTATTGTCTACTTCATTTGTGATTGAAATGTCGTTTGGTTTTATCTGAGATTTTCCTAGTAATGCATTAACAGTTTGCCATTGCTTTGACGTATTTTTAGCATTTTGATTGAACAAGTTACGAAAATAATTCTGTTTATGAGACTTAATCTCATAATTCAAAGCATTCCTATACTGTTTATACTGGTTGTATAATAAGACATTGCTTGGGTATTTCTTCGACTTACCTAATAGTTTATTCCTTGTTTTTATCTTTTTAATTAACTCGTGACTCATCCATGGCTTCAATTTCAGTAGTTTGCTTTTCTTTACCGTAAATTTAGCTTTAGATATGGCCTTGCTTAATATGTCAAGGAATTCAGAATATGCTAAATCCACAGCTTCAATCTCATATATATATGACCAGTCAGTATCCTCAATTAACCTACTTAGTATTGTATAATTAATCTTTTCAATATACTCGGCCTCCTGAAATTGTTTGTTGACATTTTTATTTACCGGGAATTCAAGGTAACATTGGATTAAATTATGGTCTGTTATATCTAAATCAACTACTTCGGCTACACAATTAATTCTATCTCTACTCCTGAAAAATAAATGATCTATACAACTTTGACTATTTGAAGTTACTCGGGTTGGGATGCTGATATGACTATTTAATCCATTACTTGCCAATAATGATAAATAATCGAAATTTTTACTTGTTGTGTTTAATTGTTTAATTGTGTGTTTTGTTGTTGTTTTAAATGTTGATAAACTATTAATTCATATTCTAAACTAAAACAACTACATCGTCTATCACTGCATAATCAACATAAATATTGTTTGAAAAGTCATAATTGCTAATAATTGTACTGTAGGTGAGTTTTTCACAAACGGAAATAATACATTACAAAATGCGCAATTTGCGCACGGGCCCCCTAGTATCCTATATAATAAAAGAGAGCATTTAAGTGTCTAGAGAGAAAGCTACTGACAGGATCGTGGCGATTTTTGTGTCAATAGATTTTTTATGGCCCCTAGATGATAGGAAAAATATTGAATACCTTATAAAATGCCTTAAAACTCCGTAAAATGAAAATTAAACCTTATTTAGACCAACCTAAGACGTTATTTTGCTGATTTATTTTCCTGCCCCAGGTGATCCACATCTTACACTGAAATTTGACACCAAAATTGATTTATAAAATAGTTTTTAAGTCTGTTTTATAGTAAAGTTAATATTTTTATTGTTGTTTTAATGGAATTTATAAAAAATTCTTGTAAAAATAAAATATTTTAATACAATATAAATTGTATGCACCACAAATCTCACAGTCTATTTGTTTTAGGTTAAACTATTTTATGATGCCATATTTATGCTATTCAATTTGTCATGCCAATTTTAATAGTCTTAAGAACATCGCAATCCATAAAATGGGATTCCTCTAAAGTTTTATAGCGGCCATTGATGGAATTATCAACATCATGGGGGATGCTCCACAAACAGTCGCTTCTATTGTTTTTATTCTTCGAAGAATATTTATTGTTCTCATTTTATGTTTTCTATTTTATGTTGATGATTTACATTCTGCCTTTACTTTATCTTTAGCCGAACCTAAAAATATAATTTTAAAAATAATAAAAATCAACGGATTATTTCTCGCAAAAGTTTTTTTTTAGAATAGTTTAAAAAATAAAGTTATATTTTTATGATTATTGCAATGGTTGCTAAAACAACTGCAAATTATTAAATCCACTATTTTATTACACACAAAATTTATAATAAAATATGTGACAACGCACCAACTTCATAATATTGAACCAACTTCATATTATTATAAATTAAATAACCGTCTAGAAAATTGAAACAAGTAGAAACAAATAATATGTATGATGATTATTGCAACCTATTCTGTAATTAACCTTAGACTGGATTTTTTTATTTAGATTAAATCAATGTTTGACGTTATGGGAGATGTCGAGCTACAAAGCCGGAATAGATATGACGTTAAATTGACCTTTAGGTAGTCAGAGATACATTCTATATATAACATCCATTATAATTCAAAGTCGTTTTAGATGTAATCTTTTTCTCTAATTACAATGGCTGCATTCCAAGATTTTACCAAATATTATAATATTTTATGTTTTAATTCTGTTTAAAAAAAGTGCTTTCCCAACCTTAAAAAGTTAATTACTTTTATTGTGGATTTTCTATCAATGTTTTAAACCATTCCATCATATAAAAATATACTCGCCTACGGCTCGATGGGGGCTCCGCCCCCATGCCCCCATTTTGGGTTGCCCCGAATTCGTTAATTGTTCTAAGTCTTAAGAACTGAACAGGCTAATTGAGGCCTCCACCCAAAACTCTATCCTTATCTTCGCTGACTTGGTTTAATAGTTCAGGAAGTCTAAAACTTTTAAGATATTATCTTGATATTTAAAGCTTAAATTGATACTTTTCTTTTATATTTAATGCTCATGGTATGTGTGTGTAGCTAAATTTCAGGCATCTGAGAAAAAGTGAAAAATGTATTTTGAGAGTAAACGGAAAGAGATACGGCAAAGTATGTCAGAATCAAAATTGTAAATATTAAAAATACCTATAAAAGTTGTCATTTAAACATTTTGTAGGACAAACCATTTAGTCGCTAGGGCCCTAAAACTAAATATAAATTTCACAAAAATCTGTTTGGAGCGTTAACGGTGCGATGTACGACAAAAAGTCAAAGGACAAAAACTGTAGATCATCCAATTCCCTATCGTAATATTGCTCTCAGATTTAAGATTAGACTAACCGTTAGGCCACTAGAGCTGAAATACTAAAATTACGATTTCTCTAGTGGACCAGAACCGGTATTTTCCCACTACTTACGTTCACAAAATCCGAAAAAAGAAAAAAAAATTAAGTAAATGAGAAGAGATACATTTGGCAGCTAAAGTTGAAATACTAAAATTACGATTTCTCTAGTGTCCTAGAACCGGTGTTTTCCCACTACTTATGTTCACAAAATCCGGAAAAAGTGAAAAATGACTTTTGTGAGTAAACGAGTAGAGATACGGCAAAATATATAAGAGGAAGATTTGTAGATATTAAAAAGATATATCGAAATAAACCTTAAAAAAAATTTTACAACCATCGGCTTAGTCACTAGAGCCCGAAAACCGAAAACGGCATTTCATTAAAAACGCTCTGGAGGCTTAACGGTGCGAGATACGATAAAAAGGTAAAGGACCAAAATTGTAGAAAATTAAATTCCCTATCGTAGTATTGTTCTCAGATTTTAGATAGGACGAAGCGTTTGGGCGCTACAGCAAAAAAAGTAAAATTACAATTTCGGAAATCCGCCATTTTGAATTTTTTTTAGTAGGTTAAAACTAAAAATTTGCAAATTTAAGATTTTACACTTAGCATTAACCATTCAGGCTAGGTGTATGCCAAATTTCAAGTCTCTAGCTTAAATAGATACGTCAGAAATTCGTATCCCATATAAGTGAGTGGGTCAGTGAGTCAGTTACACATGGGGCTGTATATATTATAGACTCGCCTACGGCTCAATGGGGGCTCCGCCCCCATGCCCCCTTACAAGGTTGCCCCGAATTTGTTAATTGCTCTAAGTCTTAAGTATCAAACATTCTAGTTGGGGCTCCACCCTTACGCTATACTTGTCTTCGCTGACTTATTTTAATAGTTTAGGAAGTCAATAGCATTTAAGATATTCTCTCGACATTTAAAGTTTAAATTGATACTTTTGTTTTTTATTTTATATAAAATGCTCAGGGTATATGTGTGTAGCTAAATTTCATTCATCTGAAGTGTCATAACAGCAAATGAAAAATGTTGGAATAAAGCAATTTTCGTGAAAGACATTCGATATTTTTAAAGTACGCCCATTTTAAGGGTGAAGGGGGTGACGTAGGCAAAATTGCATATGACCGAACTTGTAGAGCGACCTAAATACTGGCCAAACATATATCGATATACCACTAATGTTCACCAAGATTGACCTATTACAAAAGCTACTCATAAAAATGTTAGAAATTCCGTGTTTCTACAATTTTTATGGACTAAACTTAAATTGAAATTGATTTATGGCTGCTGCCATAGTAAGACCTAGCCAAGGTTACAATATGTACTGAATTTCAGGCATCTACGTGCCATCAAAGTAAATTAAATTACTTTAAATAACGAATTTTTGCGAAAGAATTTTGATATTTTGAAAGTACGCAGCTCTCTACGGGCGAAGGGGGTGAGATACGGCAAAATCGCATAGGACCAAACTTGTAGAGCGTCTAAAATGAAATATAACACTGGCAAAACATATATCAATTTTACAGTGCATTTGTCAGAATAAAGTAATTCACAAAAACTTTACAGAAAAAACTTTTAAGAATTAAATGTTTTTCAATTTTTTAGACTAAACTTTGATTGAAATTTAAAAAAAACTACTACTATAGAAAGAACCTGTTTAGCTCATAATATAAAAAGAAATTCATGCAAATATGTTACATAATATTAAATAAAAATATCAAAGTGGCGCAATTTTTTCGAAAAACTTTAGAAATTTTGAAAGTACACCCCTTTTCAACAGTTAAAGGGGTGAGATACGACTAAATTTCACAGGACCAAACTCGTAGATCATCTAAAATAGAATATAATACTGGTAAAACATGTATCGATATAGCAGTATATTTACCAGGTAAAAGTAAATTACAAACACTATACATGAAAAAAATTTATGGATTTCGTTTGTTTACGTTTTTTTGGCTAAACTTAGGTTGAAATTGTTCAATGAATGCTACTACAGTTAGATCTATATTAGGGCATAACATGTACAAAATTTCACTCATTGATATGCCTTAATAGTAAATGAAAAACATAAAAATAATGCAATTTTTGTTGACGAATTTTGAAATTTTGGAAGTAAGCCCCTTTTTAAGGGCGAAGGGGATGAGATACGGTAAAATGTCACAGGACCTAACTTGTAGAGCGTCTATAATTGTATATAGTAATGGCAAATTATATATTGAAATAGCAATATATTTACCAGGTTAAAGTGAATTACTAACACATTACATGAAAAAATGTAAATAATTTTGTGATTTTATCATTTTTTGGGACTAATCTTCGATTGAAATAGGCAATTAGCTACTACTATAGAAAGAACCTGTTAAGGTCATAATATAAATAGAAATTCATGCATATATATTACATAATAGTAAATAAAAATATCAAAATAGCACTATTTTTGCGTAAAATTTTAGAAATTTTGAAAGTACGCCCCTTTTTAAGGGTGAAGGAGGTGAGATACGGAAAAATGTCATAGGACCAAACTTGTAGAAAATTTGATTCCCAACTAACGATTTGCTCTCAGATTTGAGCTACGACCTCTCGTTCAAAAGTTACAGCGAAAATAGTAAAACCTTACAAATTAGGGTTACCGGTTTCCACCCTTCGTTATTTTTTTGAGGGGGTTGAAATGAAAAATTGTCTGTTTTCAGACTTTTCTCGCGGGTATCAGATCTTAAGCCACCCGCATGCCAAAAATCACGTTTCCAGCTATCTCGGAAGTGGTTTAGAATTAGTGTAGATGAGTGAGTCAGTGAGTGAGTGAGTGAGTGAGTTCCACATGGGGCTGTATATTTATAGGATTATATACAGGGTGTCCAGCTTCCACCTTTACAAACTTTTCCAGGTTATTAAGCATGCCAAAACAAACAGAAAAATCATATAAACATATGTCCGGAAATGCTTCGTTAAGCCGCTAGCCGCCATTTTGTTTTTTACACTTAAGAATTTTTATTTCCGTAACGGGTTGTTGTATGGAGTTCATATTTGTCATATACTTTAATCACACCAATGCTCATTTTTAGAAAAAATATTATTTTTTTCCGATCAATATTTTTAAAATGGCGGCCATTTTAAATTTTTAAACTCAAAAATCTAAAAAACCGCAAATTTTATAAAAATTTTACTAGACACAAAAAAGTTGACAAATTAAATTATCTAAACAGTGATACCAAGTTTGTAATTATCCGGCAACAAATAACGGAGTTATGGTGGTTTTCCTGTAGAAAAACACTGATTTTGCACTATGATTAATGCCAATTTAGGTTATTTTAAGAGAAAAATCTCAATAACTCCGTTATTTGTTGTCGGATCCTCACAAACTTGGTATCACTGTTTAGATAATTTAATTTGTCAACTTTTTTGTGTCTAGTAAAATTTTTATAAAATTTACGGTTTTTTAGATATTTAAGTTTAAAAACATAAAATGACCGCCATTTTGAAAATATACATCGGAAAAAAATAATATTTTTTCTAAAAATGCGCATTGGTGTGATTAAGGTACATGCCAAATATGAACTCCATACAACAACCCGTTACAGAAATAAAAATTCTTAAGTGTAAAAAACAAAATGGCGGCTAGCGGCTAAACAAAGCATTTCCGGACATATGTTTATATGATTTTTCTGTTTGTTTTGGCATGCTTAATAACCTGGAAAAGTTTGTAAAGGTGGAAGCTGGACACCCTGTATAACCAAGTTTGCTTTCACTATTCCTTTATATTAGCGAATTTCCCTATAGGGAATACGCTATTACGGTAGTAGCCATGGTAAGACCTAAGTCCGGGACCATGTTACTTTTTCATTTTGAGGTCCCCAGAAGCCAAAAACACCGTTCGTTCATTTTCATATATATGTATAAATACATATATATATATATATATATATATATATATATATATTTATATATATATGTGTGTGTGTGTGTGTGTGTGTGTGTGTGTGTGTGTGTGTGTGTGTGTGTGTGTGTGTGTGTGTGTGTGTGTGTGTGTGTGTGTGTGTGTGTGTGTGTGTGTGTGTGTGTGTGTGTGTGTGTGTGTGTGTGTGTGTCCGTGGTACTGATAACTTTTGAAGGGGACCTCCGATTTTGATGAAATTTGGTATGAAGGTGTAAGGCTAGGTCTATTTTCATGAGTTCGCGAACCAGCATGATCGGGTTATGGGGACGGGGTTTTATGGGGGTCAAAAATGGATTTTTTGCATTTTTGGAGCATAATTTTCAAAATTCAACAATTTTAACTAAAACCAGACATTTAAAAGAGATTAAAAAAACAAACAATTTAATATTTTGAATTTTTAACTTGGCTTAACAGGTTACAGAGAAAAGCCAAAAATAGGTTTACCATGTTAATCTTATGGGAAATCAACAAAACCCTGTATCTCGCTTATTTATTGGAATAACTTGATAAAATTTGGTATGTACATTCACTTGGTAGGGTTCAACTGATATTTGCTTACAACACCCACATGGCGGCAAACCTACGTACTCACCCCTATGGGGTTTATGGGGAAAATGAAAAGAACATCATAACTTGATAATATTTTATATGTTCATTCAATAGGTAGGATTTATCTGATATTTGCTTACAACACCCATATGGTGGCAAACCTACTTACTCACCCCCTTGGGGTTTATGGGAAAATTGAAAAGTGCCGAAAATTGATACAGTTTGACATTTACCTAACGTAACTATTACATTTCCTAACAAAACTAACATTTTCTAACAACATCCCAAGGCAGCCAACCTACATACCCATTCCTCTGGTGTTAATGGGGAAAATACAAACTATCAAGATCGTTTGGAAATTAGCTGAGTACGCAGGTCTGCTGCGACGGGGGTATTTATATGTGTCTCCGTCAACACGATAACTCTTGAACAAAACCCCTGATTTTGATGAAATATGGTACAGAGGTGTAGGGCACCATTCATCAGGTTAAGTTTGAAAACCAGCGTGATTGGACCATAAGAAAGGGTTTGTTTTCATAAAGTTGCAAAAGTGTCAAAAATGTGTTTTTGGCATTTTTGGACCTCAATTTTCTAAATTTGACAATTTCAACTCAAGCCATTCCAAAGAGCATGAATAACAAACAATTTATTATTTTGAAAGTTTAACTTGGCTTAACAAATTACAGATAAAATTCAAAAAATATTTTTTTCCATTTTATTCTTTTAAAAGGGAAATCAACAAATCCCCCAAGCTTTCTTATTTATTGATTTAACTTGATAAAATCAAATTTTGTATGTACTCTCACTAGGCAGGGTTCAACTTGCTTACAACACCCATATGGCGGCAAACCTATATTCTCTCCTTTATGGGGTGTATGGGGAAAATGAAAAATATCAGAATTTGATACAATTTAGCATGTCCCTATTGGGCGGGAATTACCGTCTATTTCATAGCAACACCCCCATGGCAGCAATCCTCTTGGTGTATATGGAGAAAATAAAAATATCAATTGCATTGGAAATTAGTGAAGTACGTAGGTCTCCTGCGATGGGGGTCTTCAAAAAATGCTTTGCCGCAAATGTGTTAAAACTTTTTAAACAATTTTCATGTTTCATGTTTGGACGATCTTCTGAACGAACTTCTGTTAAATTGTTTCATTTTTTAAATTCAGTTTTATAGTAATTTTTACTGTATTAATTTTTTAAAAGTTTTTTTGTATATATACAGAGTATGTAGTAATAGTTTGAAGCTTTCTCAGTTATCTCAACATATTGATATGCTGACTCAATGACTGAGCAAACAATATATTCGGATTTTTTGTTGTTACCTAGGTTATACTTAAAAAACAAAATCCTCTTTTTTACCAATTTTGTAAATTTGCTTCCACCAACTCATTTAGTAACTAATATTTTGTCTTAAAAAGTTTATTCAAATCACGGCATAGTTAACTCTTTTAAAAATATTTTTAGTCAGTTACATAACTAAATTAGCATCAGGTGTTATATGAATTAATTGTAACACGATGTTCAAGATAATTAATTCCATGATTTTACACAATTTACATAATTAACTCACAGATTGATTTTTTGAAGATAGTTTATTGTCATTGAAAATTATGCAGAGAGAATCTTCTTGATGAATCACAACTTCTCACTAGTAGAGATATGCCTCACAAAAGTGAACGTGTCGATCTTCCTTCACTGAAGACTCATTTCGGGTTTCAATTCATTTTTCAATTTAAGTCTACATACTTGATCATGTATCCAATTCGTCCGAGGTCTTCCCCTGGTGTATAGTTTAGAATTTAATTTGAGATCACTCCACTTATAGGTATTTTTAATACAAATTTACAACTTCTCATTAGTACAGATATAACTCACAAAAGTGAACGTGTCGATCTTCCTTCACTGAAGACTCATTTCGGGTTTCAATTCATTTTTCAATTTATGTCTCCATACTTGATGATATATCCAATTCGTCCGAGCTTTACCCTGGTGTATAGTTTAGAATTAATTTTGAGAGCACTCCACATATAGGTATTTTTAATACGAATTTACAACTTCTCACTAGTAGAGATATGACTCACAAAGTGAACTTGTCGATCTTCCTTCACTGAAGACAAATTTCGGGTTTCAATTCATTTTTAAATTTATGTCTCCATACTTGATGATGTATCCAATTCGTCCGAGCTTTTCCCCTGGTGTATAGTTTAGAATTTAATTTGAGAGCACTCCACACATAGGTATTTTTATTACAAATTGGACCAAATAAACCATTTCTGTAGAATTTCCTTTTTTTCATTTTTATGTTTTTTTTTTAGTTTTTTTTTTTGAAACTTTTATTTAGAAATCATCATTTTCTTCAAATATTTTTTTAATTTTTTCAGTTGCTTGTTCAAAAAACAGTTTGGGCAGTTGTTTTAGTGTTTCCTCGTCAAGGAATAAATAGCACACTAAAACTGTTGGTACCATAAATTCTAAGAAGGTCAAAAGTTGAATCAAAAGTTCAAAAACCAACTCTTTCACTTTACCTCTCCTTCTGGGGCCCTCTGGCCCCCAGTTACCTTCAACGTCCACCTCGACATCCATTTTTCTGCCCAAAAGTGAATTTATCCTCGTTGCTATGGATATATTAACAATACACTAAATAAAAATAAAAATTAAAAGCATAACTCCTGAATATTTCAAATCTTATCTCGTTTCTTTCTTCATCACTGACAAGGCTATAAGCTACCCATATCTGAATATAGATGACATAAAAAATTAGAACAATTAAGTACATGTTTACGTTTTCTGTCTATAGTTTAAACCAGTAGAGAAAACCTGAGAAATAATTCAGAACACAATGTTTTATCATCTTGGGTTTATTATGAAATGACACTCATTTAATATTTTAATATTGTCAGTGGATAAAGAATAAAATTATTTTATTTCACAAAACACAATCAGCATATTTAGCCCGTCGAATGTTATTTTTCTATTTTCAACCCATTTTTCGAAAGTCAATTACACTTCCATTGCAAATTAATTTTTAGCGAATTTCCATATAAGGAATACGCTATTATGGTAGCAGTAACAGTAAGACCTAAGCCCGGGACCATAATACTGTTTTGTTTTGAGGTCCCCAGAAGCCAAAAACACCCTTTTGTACAAATTGATATATGGGTATATATATATATATATATATATATATATATATATATATATATATATATATATATATATATATTATGAAATGACACTCATTTAATTTTTTAATATTGTATATATATATCCGTGACCATGATAATTTTTGAATAGAAATGGAACCCCGATTTTGATGAAATTTTGTACAGGGGTGCAGACCAGCATTTTCTTGAACGAGTTCATGAACCAGAATGATCGGACCATGGGAAAACGGGGCTGTATGGGATTTCAAAAGGAAAAAATGGGTTTTTGGAATTTTTTACCTTGATTTTTAAAATCCAAGAAAAAGAGCTAAAAAAATAAACAATCTAGCATCTTGAATTTTTAACTTAGCTTAAATGGTTACGGAGAAAATCCAAAAATATGTTTCCCATGATATTCTTATGGGAAATAAACAAAACCTTCCATCTCCCTTATTTATTGACATGTCTTTATAAAATTTAATACTTACTGTTTAACAATTAGGAAGGGTTTAACCTATATTTGATTACAAAGCCAAATGGCGGCAAACCTACGTACCTCCCCACAAGGGGTTTATGAGGTAATTAAACAGTACACCATTTAGTTGGTTGGGTTTAACTTATATTTACTAATAAAACCCGTATGAAGGCAAACATATGTGCTCAACCCCATGGTTTTTATGGGGAAATAGAAAAAATACCAAAACCATTCATTGGAAATTCGCTGAGTACGCGGATCTGCTGCGACGGGGGTATTTTTCTACATTAAACTTATCCAGTAGTAGAAATATATTAAATAACATAACTTAATAACATATTAAATAGTAGGTCGATAAAATTATATATATTTATATATATATATATATATATATATATATAATTTTATATATATATATATAAATTGATAAATATATAAAAATGAGTTTGTTTTGTTTGTTTTAACCATTACCAGCTTAAGTTTTGAAAACGATGTATTTATTCGAAATATAAACTTTTATAGCTGGTAAATGTTTTCTCCTGTTTGATTATATTGAATATAATATATATATATATATATATATATATATATATATATATATATATATTTCCATATTATATATTTTCCATATAGAACAAATATTTTACCCATAATCAAATATGAATATTGACGCTTGTGAATAAAATATGTTTAAATTTTTTTAAAGCTTAGAAATATTTTAAAACAAAAAGAAAATTCCTGGTCAGCACTGGTATCATCAGATTTGCACACTCTCTGATGAATTTACAATGGGATTTCATGATTTACAAGTTATTCATACAGTATTTTCCATAAACACTATGGGGTTGAGTTTGAACTTTGTTTATTCAGGGATGCTGTTATTAAACTAATAGAGGTTAATCTTGTGAAGACACATAAAAATTATGAATTTTCATTAATAGATATGCAAGATATAAAATTTGTAAATGCCTTTTTTAAACATGAAAATACATTTGAACATAATTAATTTTCTTTTTTGTATGTGTGTTTTTCACAATTGCTCAATAGCCTTGCAGATAGTTATAATTTTAAACTTAAACCAAATTTGCTCCTTTGTAAACTTTTTGTGTTGAAAGTTTTTAGTCATACCCAACTGGTTTCAAGAGTTATTTATACAAGATTTATTTAATTGTTATTGATATTTAATATAGTTTAGTTAATAAAAAACTTTATTAACTTGATTAGAATTATTTTGAAAAGTTTTGAACAAAGGAATTAGCCAGGTTTGAGTTAAGACAACTAAGGCTAAGGTAAAGGTCAGGTTGTTCCAACAGGTGTGCTAGAAACTTTTACTAAGGATTATCGAACAGGCTGTTTTATATAATATGAACAAAGTTCCTACAAGAAACTTCTTTTATTTCTCAATCACGGTATCAGTTGACGAGGTTGAATACTATGATACACCTTATTTCCCTTTACTGTCTTCGAATAGAGTAATAGCGAGGAATTTCGTTTGTCATAACAGTTCTAAACTGTTTTGCGCCAAACAGATATTAATAGCCGATAATAGAAGATAGCCAATTATGTATTTTCATTAGGTTTCTTTTTTATAACTTTTATAGATGAATCAGTCGACTTTTGGGAGCCTTTTCCAAAATAAAATTGATTATAAGTTAATGGTTTTTATTTAAACCATAATCGTTATAGCTTGATGGGCTATGTTATAACACCTGACTCCAATTGTTAGCACTAGCATAAATAAGTATTGTATTAATATTAGAAAACATTTCCGTCATACAATAATATTTTTTAACGATCTTCATTTAGCAGGTCCAAAAATATCAATTAAGGACTGTGACGTATCCATTTGTATTTTTATATTTTAAATGTTTCTTAAATGTAGGCCTATTCTCATTCAATAAACTGAACGATTTTCGTTGTTTGAAAGAAATTTTGATAAGTATCGGAACTTTAAACACCACATATTTTTACATTTTGACCATTCATTCTTGAGTTTTTCATTTAAATATTTTCGGGTTCTTTGTGAGTTTGCTGCCTTGGGGTATAGTAAGTGAAAAGTCATTGAAAACATGCTTTTAGAACTTTATTCCCGTGGTTTCAGATTGAAGTAAATATTTACTGTTTCTTATGTCATAAATGCGCATTTCCCATAGTGGAAAGTCGGTTAAAATGTTTAAATCTAATAAACTAAACTAGATTCTTCGTTAGATAGAATGCTCCGATGTCAAGCCTCTCTGCAGCAGGGCGGATTACCCCGGGGGCCCCAAATGTCCCTCGAGGATCCAAATAAGATTTCTGACTAGGCCGGGGTTTGCTTTATTTTCCCCGGCAGCCATAAACAATCTTTACGACCCTGACAAGGCGTCTTCTTGATGGCGGAATGATTTTGAAAACCAGCTTCATTAGAAATACCCCCGTGGCAGCCGACCTGCGTACTTACCGAATTCCCAGTAGGTAGATATTTTTCTTAACAATCTATTTGCTAATAATCTTATATTCTCAAAAAGTATAAAATAAGTCACTTTACTGTAGTATATTTTACATTTGTATACTGTACAATAAATGAATACATTTAAGTGTCTAAAGTGAAAAATACTGAACAAATCGTGGGTATTTTGGTGTTAATAGATTTCTCATGCCATGGATTTCTCATAGTAAAAAAATGGAATCCCTACACTGAGAAAAATGCCTTGTGGTGTCCACAAAAAAAAAATGAGGCCGTCACATTAAAAACTGTTATTTGCAGACCGAGAAGCAATCTTGAGGATACCACTAGACAGGTCTAGTGTCATGACTCCAGCCACGGCTAGCGTGCTCCACAGGATATCCTAGGCTATACATGTGACGTCACAACCTGATGACGTAATAACTATCTCTTTAATTCTTGTGGTAACAGACATACAGCTCTGGTGTGCATTACACTCTGCCTAGTTGGAACCACAGTACTGTCTGGTGCCAGACCCCAGCCAGCTAGCAGCCACCTCTCTTCGTGTCTAGTTTGCGTTCCACCCTTTCTAGTTGCGACCACAGTACTGTCTGGTGCCAGACCCCAGCCAGATAGCAGCCACCTCTCTTCGTGTCTAGTTTGCGTTCCACCCTTTCTAGTTGCGACCACAGTACTGTCTGGTGCCAGACCCCAGCCAGATAGCAGCCACCTCTCTTCGCGTCTAGTTTGCGTTCCACCCTTTCTAGTTGCGACCACAGTACTGTCTAGCGCTAGACCCCAGCCAGCTAGCAGCCACCTCTCTCCGCGTCTAGTACGTGTTCCACCCTTTCTAGTTGCGACCACAGTACTGTCTAGTGCCAAACCCCTGCCATCACATTCTCTCTACTCAAGTAGGCTATGTCCATTCACAACCTAAATGACAACACCAAATAAATTCAATACACTATAGGGAAACTATTTTTACTGTCCCCAATTTATCATTATTTGTCTTAAAATATTGTACTTCATTTACTTTTTGATTATTTTATTTTTTATTGGATTATTTGAAGTTATTAATTTTAAATTAGTGATATTGAATTCCAATAAGAAGAGCTTTGTATAGTAAATTGTACTTAATACCAAAAGCAGGGAATATATACTCACTAGTTTAATGAGTAGCTCGCCTTAGATTACTGCAGCTATATAAGTAGACTATACATCTATAAAACTTCCATTCAAACTAAAAGTCGTCATACGTTAATATATTTTATCTTTTAAATAGGGTGAAAAACCGGCTACCATATTATTTCACTTCTGTTGTGGTTTAAAAATTAAATTTTTTATGTTAAAACTTGGTAAAATTAGTAAAAACAATCTTTGTGACAAGTATAATTATTTTCCTACCCAGTTTTGTTGTGAGAAAATGTTTTAACCCGAACTTTACTACTGTAAATGGGGGTGCCATTATCCAATACAAGTATAGTTCAAATGTAATAAAAATATAAAGAAAAATAAAAGATTTTTTAATAATCAAATTTTCATCAGACTTTGTAAATAAAAATGTATTGAGGCCTAATAGTTTTTAATAAGAATTAACTTAATAACTTACTTTGTGAATGTGGCTGCAAATAAAAAACAAAAGAGTAAAATTTGTTTCTTATTTATTCATAAAACAAATTATTACATTAGGGGTCGTCCATAAATTACGTCATCTGAAAATAGGGGGGGAGGGTCCAGATTGAAAATGACGGTAAGGTGATGTGCAAGGGGGGGGGGGTCGGCTTTGATATGACGTCATTTTAAATATGATGTTTTATATCAAATTTTAACAGTAAAACAATGATATATTCTAACACAACTCGACTACTATAAAATAATTATCTATAAAATAAATTAGACTATTTTAAGGTGTTCTTTTACAAACGCCTTAAAATACAGTGCAGTACACAGATTAAAGTATACGCCATTGAGAAAGTCATTTTGGCTTTGTTTCTGAAGGTAAATTTAGATTTGATTTGTCAATGTTTTTAGTTTACCATGTGACGTTTAAAAAGCATTATTTTTACTTAAAACGGAGGTTTGTTAAAATGACGTCACTTTTCCGAGAGGGGGATGGGTCAGCCAAATTATGATCGTAGGATGATTTTAGAGAGGGGGGGGGGGGTTCAAAAATGGCCAAAAAGCGATAGCGTAATTTATGGACGGCCTCTTATACCGATTTATATTACGAAAAATATTTCAATTAGCATTTGAAATAAAATCTAAAGATATCTATATTATTTATATTTTCCGTAATATAAATCAGTAAGCTCACGTTAAGCTGAAATTGTGATCCCTGAGCGTATTGCTAAGCAAGGAGAAAAAATTTGCTGAAAGCAAAACAAAACTTATCCATACTCATAAAAAAAAAAAAAACTATGAAACTAATATCATTGTAATAAATATTTAACACTTATTAAATTATACTTAAATATTTATATAAGAATGATATTTAAATAAAATATAAATATCAATACCTAATACAAACGATTCAGTAAAACTATTCATTAAACTACTCACGACTGTTACAACGGATGTCGGTCCTTTATTCCACTGCTGTGTTGATCGAAACATTTATAAGAGAGTAGAGCTAATTATTTTACTTAGCGAATAAACTTAACAATTCCGTTAACTCACTTTTAAATTGTCCTGTAAACAGGAGAGCACCCACTATATCACTATATCACTATCTTGAGACAGGGACCTCACATAGTGCACCCACTCATCGAGTAGCTTCTTCGAGTAAGTTTCTTCGTCTATAACGACAACTTAGGAACTAATAGACACTTAGAAACTCACTTTATAACTTAGGAATAGGTCCTGATCCCAGGGCTGTAAATTTGGAACTAAAAGACGGAATGGAGAGGATCAGACCGAGAATGATGCAACCATGCAACTGCGCAAGCGCGGTTATTTGTCAAACGCATAGTAATCTTGAGCCCACCACGGGTACGGCTGGGGTACGTTGCACACCCTAGCATTGGCTGGGTGTTCAGTCTTTAAAGTTTGTTTGCGCTACGCTTTACTAACTGGGGGCGTTACAAGAAAACTAGTGTAATGGAAGGCTCTAGATTTCTAGAGTAAACAAATGTCACTAGTATGATCTAGGGTTAACTATTACGTCATTGATTTACACACACCAGCTTCGCTTGTGGTGCCAACATGTGTAGCATGAGTAACGCATGGAATCTAGTTTCAACAGTTTTTACATTATACCACTAGAGGTGGGCCCAAGCCAGAATGTGTGTTTCTGGTGTTTGCCCCAGTCGGCATGTAGCTACAACAAGAATCCTATTAAATCAGTAATTACATGCAATCTAGTGTATGGATTTTTCTCAGTGTAAGGAATTGTCTAATAAACAAATTAAACCTTTCTTAAATACCCATTTTAAATCATGCCCTTCTTAGAATTTCTAACTTAAAAAATGTTAGTAATGTTACTAATGTTAGTAAGAAAAATATGAATAATGTCGTCACCACGTCTACCACAGTTGGTCATCGTGGTTGGGGGTTGGGGGGGGGGGGGGGGGGGGGGGCAATATCCGGAACTTGTGTCGACGCTGCTGTTCGGATATTACGCAATTACCACGTCTCAGTCTTTGAAAGGCCAAGTAGGCGACTTCCTTGGAATAGATATATATCATATTGTCCAACTTTTATCCGTAGGCCTATTACACTCAAACCAATTAATTGGGAGTTTGAAATATCGAATATACATAGTTAGGGATACAATTAAATAACCTTTCGTTCAAAAAATCCTACAGTTACTTTTAATTTTCTATTTCTACTTTAAACATGTTGGATATATTTTAATTATAGTTACCACTATTTTTAATGTCAAAGGTTATTTTTGTTACAATTACAGAATATAGATGTAGACATGAAAGTTCAATTTGATTGTCTCGTAGCAGTTATTCACTCGTAAAATACTTTTAACTGTAAATTCAAATAAAAATAGAGTATAGGCTGGTTTATATTTTGAATAAACAGTTTTATTTATATTATATATAAATAAAAGATATACAAAAATATCTCATCCTGTTTTTTATTATTTTTTTAATAGTCTGCGTACTGCAGTTCTGTAGCGCTGTAAGCTCTGCACTTTAAGCGTTTTACTGCAAGTATTATTATTTAGATAAAATGTTTATAACAATATTATGTGACAGCTTACTAAAAAGCACAAAATCTATATCGTAGGCTAAAATATTACCCACACCATACAGCATAAGCAAAGGAGGAATTAGTTTGAGACAAATAATATACATACAGGGCTTCGTGTCTGATGAACAAGCTGTAACTCCTCGGCTTTGTTGCTGACAAGAGAGTTTGGGAGGGTAAATGTGTAATCGATCAAGCCTACTGTTTGTGCTGAGGACAAGTAGTAAATGTTAAAGAGAGGGGAGGGCTGGCGAATCGCTCAAAGTTCTCCACTCATCAAGTGAAACGCATATGAGAAATTGGCTAGCTTAAATATTATAGGTAAAAATTCTTATATTTGTAGTTTTATCATTGAGAAACCTTTTCTATCGGCTTGGCTGATTCCTTTGGCGGTGTTAGAAGTATTCGTTGTTTGAATAAATAGGCTAAGTTATTTTTTTTTTATGTCAATCCAAAATGATTCTTATTGAATATATACATTAACGTGAATTTTATATACGCAGTCAATGATATTAGGCCTATTTAACTGGAATCTAAATTATTACAATATCAAGTACAAAACAGTTTAAATTTATATTTTGTATCATAGTCAAACAATCAATTCAATTCACAAACCATTTATTGCACTGTTTAATTTAAGTTCTTCTTTTTTTTAAAGAAGTTTGGACTTTTGCAATTCATTCAAATTGTCAAATATTAAAACTCTAATTGTTTATAACAGAGCAAGATATTGCGGAAACTTCAAGCAGTTTGCCACAAACCGCTGGACTTAAAGCAGCCAAGCCAAGTTTTAAAAACAAGGTAATTGTTCCTTGGAGGTTGCTAGGACTTAACACGCTTCTAATTAAGGAGATGGGTAAAATTCTACTCAGCCTGAAATTCCTTCTCTGTTACATTTTTACTTTCTCCCCCTATACCATAGTATATGGAGAAAGTATTGTTTTCGTAAAAACGTACGCATCAGTTTGATGATGTTGTATATCCACTTTGGAGCTCCCTATCCCCCTATAAATGTATATATTGAGAAAGTATTGGTTTCGTCAACATTTTAAAATTTGATTCGTTGGTAAATTTATCCGTTTTGGTGCCCTCTGAGCCCAAAAAGGGGGTTTCAGAGTGATGTCTGTGTGGATGTGTGTGTGTGTGTGTGTGTGTGTGTGTGTGTGTGTGTGTGTGTGTGTGTGTGTGTGTGTGTGTGTGTCAGGATGTAAACAGAGCTAGAGAACGCCCTAATGGTCCGATTTTAATGAAATTTGGTACATAGGTCCAAATCTACTATAATTCCAGGCGTTTTTTTTTTCATTTTTTTGAATTTTTTATTTTTAAGGGTAGTTTACCCTCAAAAACCCCCAAAAAACGTGAAAAATCAAAATTTCTCAAAAATGGCTCTAACGATTTTGATTAAAATTTTGTGGTTTATTAAGATTAAAATGCTGAATAAAATGACCCCACCCGCATCTCCGGGAAAATGCACGTTCAAAAGTTATAGAGCAAAATGTGTTTAAAAAAACTCAATTTTTTATGCAAAAATCGTGCTGCTCACCTGGTGGCTATCCGACTGAGCCATCAAGACATTAATGTTTTTAGGCTTTTAACACCTTTTCATATTCTTGGGAGAAAGTATGTGTCAGTTATCTGATACCGTTTATTTAATTTTTTTTTTATAACTAACGAAGGTTAGTATGAATGTGTGTAAAAGCCTTTAAATTCATATAGTAATCGTTTCTCTACCTTAATGGTGCCATCTAGTGCACTGTACGAACTTTTAGTGTACCGTACTCGTATATCAGGACGAATCCTCTAGCGTCTATTGATGCTGTATCTCTGAGGGCCCGGGTTCGAGTCCTTCAGTCCTTTCTCTGAGTACATATACTCAATGTACAAGCCAATACAAGAGCCTTAGTCTCAGTGGTATTAATCCATTAAGATACAGAGCTAGTGGCTAGGCAATAACCTGGTGTGTGCATTAGTTTTATGTTTACAAATTTCAAAAAAAAAACTTTTTATTAAATTAATAGCTTGCCAACATTGCCTACAACAGATTTCAATTAAGCATTGTAACCATAGTAAAAAGTACAGGGCATCGTAATCATAATAACAGGAGGGAAGGGGGTGCGTAGTAAAAAGAATTTAACAATTTAAAAATTCCAATAAATTTATTGAGGGAATCTGGTGATTTTACACTGTCAATTTGTAACGAATAATCTAAATCTTTATACACTAGTTCCAAAACTCGCCGACATAATTTGTAGAGGCAATACATTAGAGCTTTCGGATACATTTGACTCGCGAGCGTGCTAGATATGTGCTTTTGTTACCAGAATCAAATTCTGATCCCTCAACAGTTCAGAGTTATTTTTAACACCTACGCCAAAATTCCAACTTAAACTATTTTTGTGATTGGTATAAGTTTTTATCGCACATTGATTCTTGAAACCAAACACACAGATAGCACACTCCATTAAATTAAAATTTTATATTTTAAATGCAATTGGTAATAGCCCTCGTATCGGTGAGTTCATGAACCAAGTTTGAAAACACTCGGTATACTTCCCAACAAATTGACATTACAATCACAAGTTTAGGTTCTCTAATTGAATTTTTATATGAATTAACAAAGTTCTAAGTCATCCTTGAAATACCAATATTTTATTAAAGGCTACAGTAAACTTGATTTCAAGAGCGAACTTGATTTCAACAGTGAACTTGATTTCAACAGTGAACTTGATTTCAACAGTGAACTTGATTTCATCATTGGACCTGATTTCAACCGTGAACTTTATATCAATAGTGAACTTGATTTCACTATTAATAAAGAGTTTACTACACGTACTTTCACGCTTAAAGCATCACTGTCAGGTTTGGGCTAATGTCTTAACTCTGTAGGCTGACTAACGTTTTTATTGGTCGTTCAGTCTCTAAACACCTTTTCACGGTTTTGCCTTGTGTCCCAAATGTTTTTAACTGTTTCACTCGCCTTAGCGTTATTGATTGTCCTAACTTGCCGTGACCAGAGTGGTTATCTCTTCTAGTAGTCGCTAACCGTGACCAGAACACGCGAGCCACCGCGATTCTTACATTAGACTTGCATACCAACCTTGCTACTTGCTACGCGACGTGTGGTTGGGTATGCACTAATCATCAGTATTATTTGAGTAATCATTTTTGTTGAAAACACGGTTTTGTAAAAACTTTCCAATAATTTAGGAGGATATTGGGCACATCATAATGAGCGAAAAAGTTCCCATGAACATAATTTTTTAATGCTTTCTTAAGCCTCTAGCCACAATAAATTGATTTTTTACACTTGGTGATTTTTATTACCGTAATACTTAGTAATATTAAATTCATATTTGGCATTGATCTTTATCATAACAATGTTCAATTTAAAATATATATATATATATATATATATATATATATATATATATTCCCAATGTGTATTTTTAAAATGGTTGCCATTTCAAATTTTTCAATATCTATTCAATACAATGCGAATATCTAAAAAAATGGTAAATTAAAAAATTATCAAAACAAAAAAATAGAAAATTTAATATTTAAACAATAATAACACAATTGGTTATAAAAATCAAAGAAAAAAACCGGAGTAATGTAATTTTACTTATGAAAAAGTCGATTTTTACTGCCTAACCGTAGCAAACTTAGACATAGTCATAAGAAAAAAATAATATTCACTCCGTTATAAGTTGTTAGATTATTAGGCTATGGTACCGTTGGTATTGGTCGCATTAAAAAATGTTTAGTCGCTGTCATTCTGAAAATACAAATGGAAAAAATGTTTTATATCTGAAAGTAAACATTGTTGTGAAAAAGGTCCATGGCAAATATTAACTTAATATACCTGTTAATTACGAAAATAAGTGAAAAATAAAAAATGATGGCTTAGGACATATGGTTATGACACTTTTTGTGCTTATTTTGAAATGTGTAATCCCCAAATATGTTGGAACGTTTTCCGAACAACATATATGTGTAATCGTACAACATATGATAAACTATACGGAGAATCCTTAGACTTGAAGGAGTGTTTATTTGAATTAAATGAATTTTCGTTTCCATTTAAAAAGAACTCTTGAAAATTAAATCAAAGAATTAAATTGAAATGTTTATGATTTTTAAACGTTTTAGCGAATTTCCCTAAAGGGAATACGCTATTACGGTAGTAGCCATGGTAAGACCTAAGCCCGGGACCACTTTACTTTTTCATTTTGAGGTCCCCAGAAGACAAAAACACCATTCGTTCATTTTCATATACAGTATAGTATATACAGATAGATGTGTCCGTGGTACTGATAACTTTTGAAGGGGACCTCCAACTTTGATGAAATTTTGTATGGAGGTGTGACCAGGTCTATTTTCATGAGTTCGTGAACCAGCATTGTCGGGTTATGGAAACGGGGTTTATGGGGTTTCAAAGGGGTCAAAAATGGGTTTCTGGCATTTTTGAACCTTAATTTTTAAAATTCTTCAATTTTAACTGAAACCATTTAAAAGAGCTGAAAAAACAAACAATTTGGTATTTTGAATTTTTATCATAGCATAACTGGTAACGGGGAAAATCCAAAAATGTGTTTTCCATGTTATTTTTATGGGAAATCAAGAAAACACTTTATTTAAAAAATAAAATAAAAAATTGGCAGAGTTTGATACCATTTTGTGTTTACATTCACCGATTATTAATTAACTTAGATTTTCTAACAACACCCAATGGCAGCAAACCTACATACTCGATCATATGGTGTTTTATGTATGGGGAAAGTAAATAATCTGAAATTCCATTGCAAATTCGCTGAGTACGAAGGTCTGCTGCGACGAGAGTATTTATTAACGAATTTCCCTATAGGGAATACGCTATTTTTAACTATTCTTTGAAATGCAGAGAAAAAATTTCTGTTTGATTTTATAAAAAGTAAATGTTAAGCATTCAACTGAAGTTAGGTTAAGTTAAAGTTAAGTTTTAGGTTCGGGTTTATCGAAGATTATTAATATCAATTAAGTTAACTAAACTTATATTTTCTTTGGAGGTTTTTGGGGTTGCAATTACTTATAAATTATACATTGATTCAAGTGCATATGCATTTAATAATAGTTATTAAAATAGAATTTGATTTGGAATGGCATAAACTATGTTTTTCACCAGCCTAGACCATGTTTAAAATGTCTTCTTTAAAATTTTTACATTTATAACATGCACAAACTATGGGTCGTCATCACCAGCTTACGAGTTTTGTTTGTGATGGAGCCTTGATTGTCTGGAAATAAGTAGTCGACAAACTGGGAAAATGCACGGAACTTCGATCTTTGCTCAGCCTACGCTGTTTCGGCCCCTCTTGGGCCTCTCCCATTGTTATTTTATTTCCACCACTCTATGTAGTCAGTCAATATCTCTTTATATTCAAACCCAAAAATAAACTCAAATCCATGTCTCAGACCTTCATATTGGTCGAAAACACGATAAATTCCATTGTCTGATTCCTGATTTAAAGTCGAGTATTATTATATTCCTGAATATTAAGTCTTAAATTATGTTTTCATGTTAGAAAATAGTATTTAAGACAAAGGAAAATCAGTTCCGTAGGATGCATTATTTTACTGGAATCTGGAAACAAATATTTAAAAATATTCTAATATTTTATATTATGATTTTGTATGCGCATCAACAAAAATCTACAAATAGTAAGCATAAATAAATAAATTGTGATTGTAAACATATTTGTATATTAATTATTAACAAAAATATTTTTAAATATATTTCTTTGTAAACAATTGTTTTTCATGATTTAAGTCTTCACGATGTGTTAGTTAAAAGCTCAGGACTAAAAAAGTGGTCCGGGTTGTAAAATGATATAGGTGAAATTGAATGTTATACAATACCTACGGTTTTACACATGCAAAATCAATAACTAGGATCATAAAAAAGTAAATCTCGTTCAATGCTAAACATATTATGACGGATGTTATTTGAAATCTCACATTTTGAGTATTTATCGTACCAAGCCAAATTACAACACCACCTGCATGTTTACCTGAATAGAAATACAATAAATTTTAGCCAATCAGTGCAAAATATTATGTTTTTGTTAGTAAAAAGTCAGACAGACGGAAAACTTTAAACAATATACATACTTCATGTTAACCATAATTTGTTTAGTATGTTCTAAGAGGTTGTCTTTTTGTTGCAAAAAGATGTTGCATCTTTTTTCTTCATCCTCCTACTCTTAAAAAATCTGAAAACAATACTATACACGTATTATCCTTATCAAATTTAAAACTGTATTGGAAATGAAGCACGGTGCCGTGAGCATGTTTATGTCTGTGCAGGGGTTGGATGGTGGCCTTGAAACAGTTAACGGCGTCCTTGGGGATTCCCGTGATCAACTCGCTGTTATCGTTAGCTGATAACACGAAATTACACGGGGCAGTTTTAGCGGTTCTAATTTATAGCCGGGGAAGACACTCAATCTCCTACTAGACCGGAGCCAACGATTATACAAAATCAAAGGTGCCAAGTGTTTTTCTTTAAGTATGTGTATTTTGCTAAAATAAAAATTTTAACGCGGGTAGTAATTTACATTTATAATTCAAGTAAACAATCAAGATTTAAGTAGCAGGTTTTAACAAGCAGGCAGGATATAAGCAATGTTTGATTACGATTACAGAATTACATTGATTTCTAAGATTTCTTTTTTTTTTTTATTATTTCACTTTCACCTACTTGATTAACTCTATATCACTATGCAAAAAGTATAATCGGATAAGGTGTTTTTGCTAAAGATAAGTTAGTTTTAATAATAAATGAATGCGCCAAAAACATGAATGAGAGTAGAAAAACTACATTTTTACGTGTGAGTGAAGAATTGTATAATATTTTTCATGCTTTCATAACATTGAACCATTGAACCGACTTATATTTAATCACAATGTAAACCTATTTCATTTTTAACCTATTTACCTTCAAAAGTTTACTTGCTTCATGATATCTATCTTATTTTAATTCTAAAGAAACAAATATTTAAAATGAATACAGCAGTAAAAGTAATTGGTTTGTTTAATTGGCAGACTGGGGCCTATTCAAACCTTAAGTTGATAATCTTGACGGTTAGTATTCATTTACACTACGCTTTATACGCACCTTTACATTCCTCTCGACAACAGTAGATTTTTTCTCCCTAGCGATAAAAAAGCCCCAAAGCCATATAATTGGATAAAGGACTCAAAGAGGAGAGACTTCATCGTACATGAGCGTTGGTGCTCAGTGTGTTGATACTCCTAATTCTATGGCAAAAGATTAATTTACTCTCGAAGGAAGAGTCGCATCGACTTCAAAAATTCACACTATATTTTTCGAATAAGTTTATATGTCTTTTCGTTGGTTCGTTATTCTGACTATTATAAACTATATTCCATAAATGAATTTTCCATATGAAATGCATTGGAGGTTGTTTTAGTGGGGTTTGAGTTGTTTGTTTTCTACCAGACGTTTTTTTCTTTCTTACTATACGCCAGACATAGAGTAAGAATTTGGTAAAACATTTTCAGCTGTTGTAATACTATAATATACAGTTTATATGGCGGGACATCAAAATACAATTTAGACAGAATTCTTATACTACAAAAAAGGGCGTTAAGAATTATATTGAAACTAAAATGGGATACATCTATGCGTGAGTATTTCTCCTCAATGGGTATTATGACGGTATATGGTCTTTATATCTTTCACACAATATTGCATACAAAAAAATTATCTAATAACAATATGGTTGCTAAATTGGGGGATACACACAATTATCACACAAGACATAGGAATGAAATGGCTATTGATTCTCATAGATTAGAATTTTATAATAAAAAAGCTACATGTGCAGGGAAAAAATTTTCTGATAAATTGCCAGTTGAGGTGAGAACTATTGATGAGTTTGGTCAGTTTAAGAGAAAACTAAAAGAGTATTTGATTTCTAAAACATTGTACAGCTTTGAAGAGTTATAGTATTTTTTTATTGTTTTATTTCATAGTTATTTTATTATAATTAGTTTTAGTTTAATATATGACGCCATTCAATGTATATCATGTATACTTCATGAATAAAGTTATTTTCAATTCAATTCAATTCAATTCAATACTATAACTTTTTAACACATGTAGTTAGTATGTGTCAATTGATACATATACGTTATTTTGTTGTGTTTTTTTTCAAATAAATTAAAGTTAAAGTTGCCGATCTTTTGTTCGTTCGTCCCCATACTCGCATACCGAGCGTACTAGTAAGTTTAAAAAAACTTTTTTTTAGCAATATGTTGAAAAATTATTTTAAGGACGGCGTGTAACAAAGTATATTATTCTTTTAGAAATGAGTAAACCACAGAATAAAACTTTGTTACATGAGTGAATTTCCTGTTGGAGGGATGGTGGGGAACTAGTTTACCAAGGGGGTGGGGTTAGGTCAATAGTAGCAAAGACGAATGAGACTTCTCGAGCATCTACGGCAAAGTGACTCACAAGCCGAACAACTAACCAAATGGCCATTTTGCTTATACTAATAATATAATAATTAATACTAGTTATATTCCTGATATTCATTAGTTGATAGTTACAACCTCAAAAAGACTACAATTGAAACTAAATTCATAGTCAACATTCGAGACACCACATCATCTCACCATACTTAATTAATTGATAATAAATTGCAATTTACTTAAAATTACAAACCCAGAAAATTGATAATAGTCCCTGCACATTAAAAAGGCATATCATTGTTAAATATTTTATGGATAGTACATCTTTAATCTGATATAACTTCTCTAAGAAAACGAAGACATGCATAACATGTATTTAAAATAGAATTATAGATGACTAAAATTGTTTTAACCAATCTGATATAATTTAAAGGCTCGCTCCACATTGAACGAAGACAAGGCCTTTATTTGAGATAAAAATTGAATAGCTTCATTATTTCATTTCTTGGAATAAACAGTTGCTCAAGTTTTTTTCGAACCTAACATATTTGTATAGTTAAACCTACCTAGTAAAACTTTTGAAAAGTAGCTTTGAATAATTCTCTAATGTAGCTTTCATGTGATGGTTCTACATTTTAGGGGCTAATATGGTGTTGAATTTTTTTTTTCAAATCAAATGTTTTGACAATTTCTTAGTGTGTGCTATTACTTCAACTGACTCGTACTCCCACCCACACGTGTCTCATAAGTTAAGTGCCGATAATCCCGGAAAAATATTTTACAAAATAAAATAAAAAAAAACTCAAGAATAACCTTTTGCATAAACTCTTTGTACACAGATATCCGCCATGTATAAAAAATGTTTTCGAATTTTTAAATTTCCTTGAGACTTTGTGCAACGTGGTATATTAAAGCAAAGGAGAACAATGAAAAAAATAGTCTAGTTTACGTTTTTAAAACAGTTCTGTCGATTTTAAACGTTAAAAAAATTGCGGAACAAAAAAATTTCTAATAGCACCATTTTGAAATGGTCATTTTCACCAAGTTGAAATTATTCTAGAATATTTCTTTTTTGACCTAACATGCCGGATTCAATAAACATTTGTTGGAAAAAGTCGAAGGAAAAATATTTTTTTAAAGCGCAAAATGGTGGCTGATAAAAGAGCGTTTATGAACAAATATTACTTTTGAGTTCTGTTCAATTCAACTCGTAGAATCATTTCCTGAAGTTTATGGACACCCTACATACCAATGTCATACATCCAGCTACAAATCATTGCATAAACATAAATACCTGGTTTTTGTGCATCATGCAACTTTGGTTCTTGTTGAACAACAACAACGCGAAACAACGAAATAATTGTCTTTACTGTCAGCATGTTACAAATTCTTTTAGAAAATAAGGAGAGGTTCAATGTCAAATATGCTTGGAGTTCGTGTAAATGGAGCTGCTGATTTTTTACCCAATTCAAAGATTCTAACCGGTATTTTAAATGGCATGTAAAATATGAGTTTGGCTACATAATTCCCAGTGACGACAATAACAAAACAATACTATAGATTGAACTGAATCTTGTACTATCTGGTTCATATGTGCTATGGAATGATTATCCTCGCCAGTCCTATGCTTAGTACCTTTGATACTAAAGTATATGGTGTATATAAGTAACAGAACAGCCAACAATTAATTCAAACTTTAATTAATTCTTTTGATTTTTCTATTAAAATTTTTTTAAATACCCTTAAGTTTTTCATATTTTTATTTAACCTAGATTCTAACATGTGGCCACCTTATAGTGATGGTACCCACCAATCTAAGTGCCGTCGTCCATGCGTTGCCCTGTGATGTCTCGGGTGGATGCGACGCGACGCCGACGGTCGTCTCCGCCGTACTACGACCACGACCACGACCATTGATGGGACCTGGCGGGGTGGCGGGGGGCGGAGCAGTCGCTGCCACGTACCACACACAACAACATGGATAACTACCGAGCTGGGGGAACACCTAGTGTCGAGGAGCACTCGCGAGCGAGGGGATTACATCGTTGTGATTAGGATATCGGGGGAGGGAATCCCGAGAACAGTGGTCTTAACTGTGCAGTACACCGTGTAAAAAACTCAGGAGTACAAATCAAGGATAAGATACGTAAACAAGACCAAAATCAAGGAATAAATACCTAGAAAATTAATAAAAAGGACCCATAAATACTAATAAAAACACACCACGCACGATAAGGTTATCTGGGGGTTAACCTAAACACAACTTATCACTACACAGCACAGAACCACACACTCGAACTGCGCACCGTAACGAAGCTGAGACAAACACCGGGTGCGGAATCCGTCACGGAAATGTGTAAATATGAGAGATTTTGTGTCCAAGCATCGGCGTTCATTCCGTACTGCCTCACCGCCCGTCATGGGAGCCTGCCACCCACCGTTCGATACGGGGCGGCCGCGCCGGCGAGCGCAGCGACCGAGAACAGTCTGTCCGCGCCTACGGCAATTATGGTTCTGCACGGTAATTTTACCTCTCGTACGATGTTATCTCACGCATAATTTGGATTTCAGGAGAAAATCAATTAAAGCATTGCAAAATGAATGTGTGAAAAATTATCGATAATGTACCGGGTTAGTCATATAATACTTGAAAGTTTACATAAATTTATTGAGTGCATCTACAGAGATGGTTGTTGTGTCCATTTTAGGGAACTTCAATTTTTCGCACTTAGTTCCATAACTTATGGATACGAGCGGAAAATGTTTGTAAAATAGCAACAATCAAACGTTCTGTGTTGATTTGAAGAATTATCATTGTTACTACTGTTGTTATCACAAATTAATAATGAGACACATTTTACGTTAAAACAACACTTTTTATTAAAATAAACACATTAATACAAATACACAAAGGTGAGTCACGTAGGAGGTCTGAAGATGGCAACATAGAATGCCGAAATATATTATCTTTGTGTATTTGTATTAATTTTTTTAAAGTGTTGTTTTGACGTACAATGTGTGTCTTATTATTGATTTGAAGAAATCACAAAACGTATTCCTCGTAGGTTGATTTATGGCATAGTTGGTAAACAAATAAAGCTAAATCGTCAATGAAGCCAAATTTGTCCTAAATTTCTGATTTTCTCCTATCAGAGCACATTTGTAACCACGCTGTCTAGCCCAATGAAGGCTACCACTACAACTAACACTCATACCGGCGAATTGTGAACCAGCAAAGGGTGTGTAAAAACCTTGGGAGTTTTCCCCTATAAATTGACACCACAATCAATACTCTATAACATCTTTCATTGATTTTATATTGACATTGAAGTCCTTTTTACAACGACCAGTGTGTTTAACATGGTTTAAATTGGTGTTTAAATTCTGTGGTGATATACTTTTAGTTTAGTATTTATGTAACTTATCTCAACAACCTGTAATATTTATAAGCGACATTGTATTAATATTTCTATTTTGATCTTTGAAATGGATTTAAACATTATAAAAATTATTTTCCAGTCGAATTTTTGGCTTTTGTTGATATTTCGGCCTGTTTGCCCATTTCCCAGCATAATCACGACCGTACGATAATTTAGGCTTAAATACGATAATTTAGGACGGTCGGTACGGCAATTGACCGGCGGATCTGGTAAGACTGGGTGCGACATACACAGGGCGGCGCGGCTCAACAGGTTATCATGGACTAATGGGGGGAATGAACGGGGACAGGGGCAGTAATAGGTCCAGTGGCTTACTTTGGTTGGAAAACGTAATTGGGGATTAAATTGCTTTACGTCTCTAAACCTCAGGGAATCCAACTAGGAATGTACCACAGAATAATACAAAATTTAATATAATACTGTATAGCATACAGTACAACTTTTTGATTAATTTAATTTTTTCCTCTCTATCGGATGTGTGGATGGTACGATGTTAACATTGGTTTAACTGGGGTTTTTTATGGAAACCCATAAACACAACGATGTATTTGTATGGTGTATCAACAAACAATCGTTACGTTGAGTAATCTAATCTGTAACAACCTGTTACGCAATCCACCCTCAAGTTCTCACAGTGGTGAATTTAGGTCGTAAATGTTTATTTATCTTTGAAATTACAATTTATAGCACAACGCTACAAATTTGGAATCCATGTAAATAAAAAAATATACATAATTAAAATTTAAATGCCCATTTTTTCTTCAAAAATGCAGTTGATACTAAGCCGCAAATTATATACCAATATAAATTTTAACTATTGTTTACAACTAAAAAATAAAATGTGTTACAGTAGATTCCTTCAATCTATGGTTGGGTTTTTTAAGTACTCTTTTCGTTCGAAAAATTATTCCATATGTTATACTAAGTTTTAAATCTGAAGTACTGTAGTTGATACTGTCGCGTTTTACACATCGTTAACATTACATTGTAATTAAATATGCTTGATATTATAAAATTACCCAGTTTATGAGCTCTCTATCACTCAATACAAGCAATGACTACATCTTTTCAGTAACTAACTTTTTTGGGGGGGGGGGACCACTGTCTATCGGGGGAGGGGAAAGTAGAAATTGCCGACCGCTGGTGGTACAATATTTCCTTGGTAAATGAATGAATGGATTAGGGTTAGCCTACTGTGAAACGATTTGCTAAGCATGACTATATTTTATCTCGTATCTCAAAAAAAATTAGTAAAATAAAAGTAAAATTCTTAGGAAAACTTTTAAACACTTGAATTTCTCAACACTAACACTGCTTTTATCAAGATGTATAAATTTAAATAAAACCAAGTCCAACAATTTGCTAATTTAAATTTTTTAGTTACCATGTAACTTCATAAATAAATAAATAGTTTTAAGGGAATTTTTCATGAGAATCAAATGGGGTATTTTTTTATTCCTGGTGAAATTGCTTCTGTATTTGGTCAAAACCTGGCGGATTGCATCAGAAGGCAGACACCAAGTACGCATCACGTAAAAACTGCTGACGGTCTGAGTTATAATTTTGAGGCTCTTTGATTTGATTTGTGTTTCTTTTATTCAGTAGAGCTAAGCAGACTAATTTACAAAGAAAGTAAATAGTTAATGCAGTTTTTCGTGTGTTTTATTACAAAACAGCTTTAATATTAAATCAAATAGGTATTACCTAATTTATACTCAATGTATTTAGCTGTAAAAACCAAATCCCGTGTGCCAAAGTCTTGACTATCGAAAATTAACTCTAACTTTGACCTTTTTTTCTCTAATAAGACTTACTAGTTTTAATATTAGTCACTTAATTTTTGCGAGTGATCTTAAAAATATCAGATGATAGATCGTCACGGTCTACCTTATAGGAAAATAAAAAGGCTTAAAGTTTGACCTGTTTAATAAATCACTGCTCAAAACTCAAACCTCTTTCACTCTAAATACAAAACTAAAACTTTTTGAAACGCTGTTATTTATCACAATAAAACAATCAGAATTAATGAAAAATAATAAAAATAATAAAATGACCCAAAAAGGAGGCTATGGCTCTTATCAACAAACACGACCAACTGAAAAATCTATGGTAAAAAACTGTTATCTGTATCTTCACAATACTCAATAATAGGCCTAATACATGCCCCCCCCCTCCTGAAGCCGCCACTGGCGTCACATAATACAAGAACATGTTGACTCTTGGATTATGACGAAGTTATTTAAAGTGTGACTGCAGTTCTGGTCAAGTATTGCTGGTCATTGTTTTAGTCATGATTATATTTTGATTCTATGTGTTTTAAAGCCTTCATAGTTTTGTAATAATTCGATCGTGGGAAACAGTCCAAACCCTAGTCTTGTTACCATCTAACGTCGACCTGTTGTTAGAGTTAGACAGCAACATTAATCGGCCATTTGGCGCCGGGTTGTTTCTGTTTCTAACCAATGACGAATAGCACCTGCGTCCAGTTCAGACGCTTTTGAGAAAAGCTACCGGCTTTACCGCTTAACTACCCAGCCACTTGCTCAATAGTAAAAGCGATTTATACTTAAACGTCAATATAAAATGTTGTACAGTTTACAAGACTTTAAGAGTGTACAGAGTATACAGAAAGTTTTTCAGAGGTAATTTGCTAAATAAACTATTAATATAGTTCAACATTTTCATTGCAACGTTCCATACTAAACAGTATGGAATATATTGAATATTGAACAAGTATAGTACAACAACAGTATAGTTGAACAAGTATAATATAGTTCAACAAATATTGAACAAGTAGTTTAAAGGAATCGAATTTAAAGTGAAGCTAAGTAATAAAATAATAGCTTTTGGAGTCGAGTCACGAAGGAGGGCATGCAGTCAGGCAGTTCCAAACTAATATAATTATCTTTTTAAATTTAATTTCATGCTTGGCGTTGTCGTAATTGAATAGCTGCCGCTTACTTATTTACCTTGCAGCGGCACGCCACCGCCTCTACAGCCAGTAGCATGCGCTCCCCGCTCAACCCCAGGGCGACAAATTATTTTTGAGGACGGTTTTCGCAGAGCACAAGAGTCTGAGTCTTCGGGTTGTGTTAGTACCGGGGGCCGAGCATTTGCTCGGCAAACTTGTAAAATTTGTAAGGCGGTCGCATTTACTTCGTAAAACAATAAGTATACAAAAATTAACTAATTAAAAAAATATAATTTATTCCTATGTTCTAAGTAAATGCATTAACTCCTGAAGTTAAAATTGAGATTCAAGACACATCAAGTTATCATTATTATATTATAATTAACTTTTTATCCTTATCTCAGAGATCAAGCAATAAGACTATTCAGACGATGAAACTAAATGACTCAAACTGTTGACGTTACCAATGCATGTAATATGTCTTAAAAATAAAGATTCTTGATTCTTGGTTATTGATTCCACTAACAATCCACAGCAACATTCCGCGTGCTGTTGATTTATTATTGCCTTTTAAAAATGTAAAATTCTCAGATAAATAAACGGTTGAAATTAAAACATGTTTATTTCCAAAAATATAAATACAGTTCACAAATAATCTTTAATGTTTTATCCCAAGATACGCTAAATTGCTGTAAAAGTACCTCAGTTGTAAAAGAAACAATATGTGTTTAACAGAAGTGGAAACGAACCTTACGGAATGAATGTAAGAAACCTAATGGAATGGCAAACAGACCTAATTTACTATTAGTTAGTCACGCGACAGTAAAAATAAACATGAACCTGCACTTCCAAAGAGAAGTGTAAAACAGAAAGGGGTAATTTAATTTGAGTTCTTTATTTGCAGCTTTCAGCAAATTTAAATAACTGGTTGTCTTTTTACGAACGCTAAACACTACCTTAAAATATTCTAGAACAAACTCGGAAAATACTGTGATTTAAATCAACCTGATTAAGTCTATTCAATCAATTAGTTTAATTCGTCTTTAAAATTTTTTTATTGCTAATTCACTCGAATCTTTAAAAATCTTTGGTCTAATTAGGCTAGCTGTAGGAATAAAGTTTAGGTCTTGTTAATCAAATGTAATTTATTTAATGTTGGAATGTACAAATTAGATAAATACCAATTAATTTGAGTTGAAATCACTTAGGCCTATATAAGGAGTTTAAAATACATTCCAAGCAATTTTTTCATCAACGACAAAGGTTTACTTAATTATTTTATTTATTTATTTATTTTTGCTTCAAAGTATGCCCAGTGAACAAATTAACTGTGCTACCATCTATATCTCAGAAAAAATAAAATTTAGACAAAAGTTTATACGGGGTCTTTACCTATTGAATTCCATTTTATGTTTATGGTCGCCATTTTCCCATTCGGTCACAAACTTTAAAATTTCTTAGGGAACAACCTATTTTTTATGAATGTTTTAATTTAATGTTGTAATTTTAAGACGTTTTTATTCTTCGGTATATTTTACTAAACTGAACCGTTAAAGAAAAAAATGGAATAGCAAATTTAATATTTAAGGCTCCGGTCTACATGAGCCCGAACAACAATGCCTAAGCCGCCTCGCGGGCGTAGCGCTAGGCGAGTTTGATGGCTGCAGAGGTTTACGGGGACCGTGTTTTAAAATTAACCAATTAAGATAGAGATTGGATATTAACTTTTTCTAAAAGTATAAATACCCCCGTCGCAGCAGACCTGCGTACTCAGCGAATTTCCAATGGAATTTCAGATTATTTACTTTCCCCATAAAAACACCATAAGATCGAGTATGTAGGTTTGCTGCCATGGGGTGTTGTTAGAAAATATAAGTTAATTAATAATTGGTGAATGTAAACACAAAATTGTATCAAGCTCTGGCAATTTTCTATTTTCCCCATAAACCCCATGGGGGTGAGTATGTAGGTTTGCCGCCATATGGGTTTCGGTAGCAATTATAAGTTAAGCTCTATCTAGATAATGTACATACCAAATTTGATTAAGTTATGTCAATAAATGAGCAAGATATAAGGGTTTTCTTGATTTCCCATAAGAATAACATGGAAAACACATTTTTGGATTTTCCCCGTAACCAGTTATGCTATGATAAAAATTCAAAATACCAAATTGTTTGTTTTTTTAACCTATTTTAAATGGTTTCAGTTAAAATTGATGAATTTTAAAAATTAAGGTCCAAAAATTCCAAAAACCCATTTTTGACCCCTTTGAAACCCCATAAAACCCCGTTCCCATGGTCCGATCATTCTGGTTCGCGAACTCAACCTAGTAGGCGCTGGCTTACACCCCTGTACCAAATTTCATCAAAATCGGAGGTTCCGTTCAAAAGTTATCGTGTTCACGGACACACACACATATATATATATATATATATATATATATATATATATATATATATATATATATATATATATATATATATATATATACAGGGTGTCCCGGAACTCTCTGGAACCCTTTTGTATATTTGTTAATAGCATCGAGACAAGAAAAAAACATCGTACAAATAGGGGTCTACAATCCATCGTTTAGCCGCTAGCCGCCATTTTGTTTTTTTTCACGTAATAATTTTTATTTCCGAAACGAATGGTTGTATTCAGTTCATATTTGGTATGAATCTTTATCATACTAATATACATATTCGGGAAAAAAATTATTTTTTTCCATTGCGTATTTTCAAAATGGCGGCCATTTTTAATTTTCAAACTCAAATATCTCAAATTTGGTAAATTTCAAAAAATTTTACTTTGTACAAAAAAGTTGCCAAATTTAATTATCTAACCAACGGTACCAAGTTTGTAAGGATCTGATAACAAATAACGGAGTTATTGCGATTTTTCTGTGAAAATGGCCGTAATTTGCATTAATTATAATGCAAAATCAAAGTTTTTTTGGAGAAAAATCACAATAACTCCGTTATTTGTAATCAGATCCTTACATACTTGGTATCGTTGGTTAGATAATTAAATGTGGCAACTTTTTTGTACAAAGTAAATTTTTTTGAAATTTACCAAATTTGAGATATTTGAGTTTGAAAATTTAAAATGGCCGCCATTTTGAAAATACACAGAGGAAAAAATTAATTTTTTTCCTGAAAATGTACATTAGTATGATAAAGATTTATACCAAATATGAACTGAATACAACCATTAGTTACGGAAATAAAAATTATTAAGTTAAAAAAACAAAATGGCGGCTAGCGGCTAAACGATGGATTGTAGACCCCTATTTGTATGAAGTTTTTTTCTTGTCTCGGTGCAAGGAACAATTATACAAAAGGGTCCCAGAGAGTTCTGGGACACCCTGTATATATATATATATATATATATATATAATTATATATATATATATATATATATATATATATATATATATATATATATATATATATATATATAATTTGAACGAACAGTGTTTTTGGCTTCTGGGGACTTCAAAACGAAAAAGTATCATGGTCCCGGGCTTAGGTCTTACCGTGACTACTACCGTAATAGCGTATTCCCTATAGGGAAATTCGCTAAAAAGGATCTCGTTGGCTATTTTTTTAGAATTTTTATATCAAATTTGTAATTTCAGTTATAACTGTCTAAAATAATCTGTTTTGGGTTTTATAGATGCAGAGCTTTACGGGGATCGTGTTTTAAAACTAACCACTTAAGATAGAGATTGGCTGTTAATTTTTTCTAAAAGTAGAAAAAAGGATCTCGTCGGCTATCTTTTTAGAACTTAAAATCAAATTTCTAATTTCGGCTATAACTGTCTAAAATCATCTGTTTTTAACTGATTCATTCTTAACTGAAGTTTTCCATTAGTTTTGATGAAACTAACAAAGAGAGATTACCCAAGTGTAACTAAGGTAATTTAGCACCGTTATTCTTCTTTAATATGACACCTTAGTTATAGCTCTAAGCCTTATCTAAAGCCTTATCTGCATGTCCAAGACTGATAAGATAAGAGAAAAGATCTACCAATACAACTTTAAATGTTTGCAAAATAATTGTTAGACTGTCTAGTAGGCAATTTCTTTAAAGCGTATAGGAAAAAATTAATTGTTGTGGGCTCGTAACGGATTTTTACTTACGGTATTAATTTTAGTCTTTGAAATGTCCCGAAGTGGCATCTCCATAGATTTGTCGTGGAACTGACCGCCATATTGGATTGGCTCTTTGTACATTGGTGACGTGACAGTGGCGACAGTTGTCACGTCCTGTTGTTCATCAAGTCGCGTGACTAAACAACTAACTGTGCCTTTGTCACTCGCTTCGCCGTATTGTATTTATCTACCTTTGTTTTAATCCGAGATAAATAGACATCCGAAGCTTTTTAATTCTCTTCTAAATTAAATCGCATTTAGTTATTCTGAGTAAAAGGAATTAATTAATTGTTAGTTCCCCTTTGACCTTTTGGCCACCTGAGATAATTTTGTGTTACTTTTATTTTAAAAGGATTGTGACACATTTTTACGTAGTAAAACGTTTGTTTAGCGGAAAATTTTCAGAGATAATGGATATGAAAATTTGACCCATGTTTTTCTTATAAGGAAAACTACAATTCCAGTGCCATCCTTCCTAAACCGGGAGGATTTAAGATACAAATATAACTGTAAAGTTGCCTTACATTAACATTGTAGAATCCAAAATGTCATAACAATTAATTACGTCTTAATAAAGACTATGTCATTGAAAGTGGAATATTGTATTTAAAATTAGTAACTTCCGGTCTGGATAGGTTACTTCTATTACACTCTGTACATTGAAGTTTTTGTGACCATCGTTAGAACGATTCTTAATTCTTTTTGAAGACGCAATTAATAGTCAACCATATACTATGCCACCCCTGAAAACAAAAGAGTGGCCAAGTGCTAGCCTCAATTGCCCACTACACCATTATACTCTGCTTTAAACCTTATTGCCTGCCCACACTTGAAGGCGTTCCTTGAAATCAAGAAATCCTCAACTCCGCATGGAGAGTAGAACGTACAGTAAATTAAGGGAACCCTAATCACAAAACATGTCTCTTCTTGCTGGCTAAAATCAGAGACCTCTGCCATGTTATTCCTTGATTTTATTGAATGTCAAAATAGGTAATAGGTTATTACGATGGTAGTCACAGTAAGACTTAATCTCGGAACAATGATACTTTTTTCCATTTTGAGGTCCCTAAAATCCAAAAACACATTTGTTCAAATTCATTTACTATTCGTATATGATATACAAAGTGTCAGAAAAAGTTTTCAACTTGGAAACATGATTATTTGTCTAAAAGTAAAGACATTTACAATGTTTTGAGCCTATATGTCCAAAATAGTCGCCATTGTGTTTTTGAGCCTTAATCATTTTATTTCGGTAACGGACCTTTATATTGTTCATATTTTGGAATCAACCTTTAAATCAACAATATTACAGTATAATTTTAAAAAATATATTTTCCAATGTGTATTTTCAAAATAGCGTCCATTTGAAATTTAAGATTTTTGTATTGGCAACCTTTAAATCTGTGATCATGTATAAAACATAACTTGTTACATAGAAAAAATCCATATCTCCACTATTTGTTATTCGATACTTCATTCTTGTTCTATCTTCGGAACTTACACTTCTATTTACCTTCTCTCTCTCTTGTTATGGCTGCGCAATGTTTGAACTGACTTTTAATTTCGTTCAACTGTTAGAGTTTTGTTAACACGGTCGAATTACAATTTTGAACTAACTTTTAATTTATGCAATGATTTAATTCGACCCCGGTTAATTATGCGCAAATTTAGTTCACCTCCCAGTTGTTGAATTTCAGTTTTGAACCAACTTTTAATTTATGCGCAAATTTAGTTCAACCCCCAGTTGTTGAATTTCAGTTTTACACTAACTTTTAGTTTCGTTCAACTATTAGAGTTTTGTCAACACCGTCGAATTTCACTTTTTGAACTAACTTCTATTTTATGCGCACTTTTGGTTCAACCGACCGCCGACGCTCTCGCCATCTCCACCCCGACGTCTATTGTCCCCACTTCTGGCCCACCGAAGCTGTGTGCCCTGGCATGTGGCTTCCGGTGACGTCAGTTCCGGGCCAGAAGTGGCTTTTCTACACTACTCTGAATTGGTTTAAAATTGATACTGTGTGATATCCTAAAATACCCCTGTCGCAGCAGACCCTGCGTACTCGGCGAATTTCCAAATTAGTCATATTAATTTTGACCAGATGTACCTATAAAAAAATTTCATCATGTGCTGATAAAAATAAGGAAATTAATGTCTATTCTCCATATGATAAATATAGGAAAAGCAGGTATGCTGCCATGGGAAGGTTGGAAGTCCATCGACGATTTCTCTGGAGTTTCCAAGTCTAGAACTTTCATTCGAGTATATGAGGATTTCAATTCTGGGAATGCTTAAACAACTTGTGCATCATCCAAAATCCAAAATCCAAAACTAAACTTACATCCAAAATCCAAAACTAAACTTTCAATTTTAAATCGATTTACCGTGAAAACGGTAAAATATATAGAGCAAAACCTAGATAATTTGTAGATAATTTAATTCCGGGTTAACGATTTTCTATCAAATTTCAGATATAATACACCTCTAAGGCCCTATACTGCAAAAACTAGTATCAGCAAAGAAGATACCCTGCGATAATTTAAAGATAATGTAAATTTGTAAAAGGAATGTGAAGGGTTTTTAATAAAGTTTTTATTATTTATATCTTCTGAAAGCAATCATATCCCATTAAAATTATTGTAAATGCATTCAATATTATTTTTCTTGGTTGCAAGAACGTAAGACTTTTAGTAGGCCTATACATAATCTATATATTAATACGCAAGCATGTTTCGTTTCCTCCTTTTTTCTCAGCTCGTGTGCATCGTAGGAGAAATTCACGCATACCGGCAGAAAGGTATAGTCCTGTAGATGAGCAGAATCACATTCTAATTCACATCGGACTCCAGGACTACGCCCCACAGGCTTTCAAAGCTCCAATGTTAATCTTATGGGGGAAGGAGAATTAATTGAATCATTAGACAGCTGTTGTAAAAACAACTACTAGAAAAGCAGGAAGAACAGATGTTTTAGTTATAAAATGTTTTTAAACTTCATGAGTCAAGATCAACTGAAATTTTGATCGAATTTCGATCAGGAAGCGATCTCTAGTTCTTTTTACTACGCAAGCGTCGGCCTTTTACACAGACCTTTCTAAAAGTGTTTAGAAGATTAAAAGTTTTATTCAAAATGTTAAATTAACGCTGTCATTTGTAATACTGTTTTCAACGTGATGGACCATTTCATCGCTACCTAAAACGGTGTGGCAGTACAAAAAGAGTTTTTGCAATTGTAATCTACTATTTGTCAGATACCACTCACTCACGTATCAGAGTATCTCCAAAACCATAAGGCCTAGAGGGTTAAAACTTGGTATGGACGTTCATCTTTGCTCAAAAACGCTCACTAAGAAAAGGTTTTGCAAAATTCCGTCAAGGCTCCGCCCCGGACGACTTGAAAATTTCGTTACAATGTTATTCTTATGGGGGATTTTTAATACAAACCAAAGCAACAACGAATCACCAAAACTAGCCAGCCTGAAGGATTGAAATTTGGTATAGACAATCCTTTTGACCGATTGATGCTCACTAAGAAACGGTTTTGCGAAATTCCTGCAGGGCTCCGCCCCACACGAGTTTGAAATTTCGTTACAATGTTATTCTTATGGAGCACTTAAAATATGAATCTAGGAAACAACGAATCTCCAAAACTATAGGACCTACAGGGTTGAAATTTGGATGGAAGTTCCTCTTTGTCTATAGGTGCTCACTAAGAAACAGTTTTGCGAAATTCCTGCAGGGCTCCGCCCCACACGAGTTTGAAATTTCGTTACAATGTTATTCTTATGGAGCACTTAAAATACGAATCTAGGAAACAACGAATCTCCAATACTATAGGACCTACAGGGTTTAAATTTGGGATGGAAGTTCCTCTTTGCCTATAGGTGCTCACTAAGAAACGGTTTTGCGAAATTCCCTCAGGGCTCCGCCCCACACGACTTCAAAGATTTGATGTAATTAGCTGTTGGTGTTGAAGATTAAAAGCTATCAGCTGTTAGTGAAGTAATACATTTAAAGGATGACGTAACCATATGACAATATTTTTTATCTTTGTAAAAAGTTTAACTGGTGGAAAAATCCTATACTATAATACGAAGAATATCTGAAGGGATGTGTGTTCCACGATCTCGAAATCTAGCTGTTAGATTTTGCTCAAAGTTTGCATTAAAGAGTGTTTTTGCCCAAAAATAAGTTTAGAAACAGCCTCAACCCAGGAAAAATCGAATTTGGTCTAAAATTAAGTTTTAAATTGTAATTTTTAACATTAGTCTTATGGGTTGCTATTTTAGTAACCAAATAACAACGAAATGTAAACAAAAAGAAAGAAACATTAATGTTAAGCAAGGCAAATAGATTGATGTTAAGCAGACTTTTTGAAACAACTGTTAACTGTGAAGAGGTAGAGTTGGTCGTTGGTGGAAATTTAATTGCTTTTTTACCTTGACACTATAACAAAAGTGAATAAATACCAACGAGCAAGGCTCGGTTAACCTGGTACTGTTTATTAGTTCGAGTTTTGGTTACGTTAGGTTTAATCTACTTTGTCGAATACCACTCACTCATTATCATCGAATTTTTATAACCATAGGGTATAGGGGGTTGAAATTTGCCATGGACGTTCCTCTGTGTTAAAAAATGCTCACTAAGAAACGGTTTTGAAAAATTCCATCAGGGCTCCACCACATAGGACTTCAAAATTTCTACCTAATGTTATTCATAGCTAATTTTTAGTTCGAATCTAGGAAACAACTAATGTGAAAAACTATAGGATCTATGATGATGAATTTTGACGTGAACGTTCCTCTTTGCTCATATGTATACGTACTCACTACGAAACTGTTTTGCAAAATTCTATCAGGGCTCTGCCACAGCCACACACAATTTCAATTCTGGTCTAATATTATTCTTATGGCTAATTTTAACAATGGCATGTGAATTACAATACAAATATTGAAAAGATATGATATAATTATAGAAAATTATAATTATTAAACTAATTAGTTAATTAATTAGTTAATTAAACTAATGGGGTGTGATTTGCTTCATGTATTACTGTATATGAATTGAACAATACTGTTTTTCAAATATAATTTTTTAAGTCCTTTAGGGCTTCACCCCACTGGTCTTAAAAATTACTCTATGGCCTACTGGGTTAAATTTGACATTGATGTTCCTCTTTGGTCATGGGCATTCACTAAGAAACGATTTTGCGAAATTTCTTTATTGCTCCACCCCACAGAACCTTTAGGTTACAATAGATCCTAGGCCTACTGGTTAAAATTTGACGAGGACATTTCTCTTTACTCAAAGGTATAAAGAAACGGATTCGCATATACTGTATAGTTTTGAACTAATTAAGGGCTCCGCCCCTCAGGACTTAAAAACTACTAAATAGCCTACGCCGGGGTTGAAATTTGACATGGATGTTCCTCTTTGTTCGTAGGTAGTCACTAAGAAATTGTTTTGGAAATATAGTTTTTTAATTTATTTAGGGCTAGGCCCCTAACTGGACTTAAAAACTATTCTATGGCCTACTGGGTAGAAATTTACATGGACGTTCCTTTAAGTCACCATAGATCCTAAACGGGGTTAAAATTTTTAAGTTTACATTCTTCTTTACTCAAAGGTACAGTACTAAGAAACTGTTTTTGAAAAATAGTTTTTGACGTCCTTTAGGGCTTCAACCCACTGGACTTAAAAACTACTGTATGACATATGGGGTTAATATTTGACATGGATCTTTGCTCATGGGAAGTCCCCGAGAAACGGTTTTGGAAATATAGTTTTTGAAACCCTTTAAGGCTTCGCCCCACTGAACTTAAAAGTTACTCTATGGCCTACGGGGTTAATATTTGACATTATCGTTCCTCTTTGCTCATATGTAACCCGCTCACACTATTTCAATGTATTAACCTTAATGTATATCTTAATGAAGAAGATTTTGTAGGTCTTAAAAGAGATTGCAAACAAATTCAACACGGGCGAAGCCGTGACGGGCAACAGCTAGTCATGTATAATGCTATCTGAAGAAGACGTCCGCGCTCGTCGACTTGTTGCTGTGTGTCGATAGCGTGTGTATAATGCACGAGGGCCAGCGGCGAAGATCAGTAATTATTGATGGCGTCAACGTCAACAGTGTGGCGACATCTGAGCACGCGACCCGAACCCACGACTCCATCCAGTGAAGTATTCAAGCTTAAATTACGCCTTTAACCCGCCTTAGAGTTCGAGGATCGGATTCAACGGTGTTTTATTGGTGGGGGCCAAATTCAGTTCTTGCCCCAGGCACTAGAATCAATAGTTAGTTACTTTACGGTATATTAAAGACATCTGTTATGAACGCTTTATTTTGTCCTTTTTTTCAAACCCGTTTTTATCTATAAAAGATAAGTTCTTAAAATAAATCATAGTTCTTGAACTATGACGACCTATGTATTTAAAGTAGAAAAGTGGCAATGAGGAAAAAATTTGACTTTGAATAATTGTGTACAGAATTGATGTTTGAACAAAATGTAAACATTAACTCACCACAGCTGACTGGGATGAACGAAGAGCCAGGCTGGACAAAATTACGCAAAAAAGACAAAAGTTTGGACAAAATTTACAATTTTTACTTTATCTTTCTTGATAATATTGACATTGGGGCGTTATTTAAACTGTAAACAAAGGATTTAAACTTGTGACAAACATGTTTGAGTAGCAGATGCTACTCTTAAAATCTGCTACCAAACATTTTTGTCACAAGTTTAAATCCTTAAATGCCTTCCCATGGCAGCATACCTGCTTTCCCTATATTTATCATATGGAGAATAGACATTAATTTCCTTATTTTTATCAGCACATGATGAAATTTTGTTTATAGGTTCATCTGGTCAAAATTAATATGACTAATTTGGAAATTCGCCCAGTACGCAGGGTCTGCTGCGACAGGGTTACTTTAGGATATCACACAGTATCAATTTTAGACCAATTAAGATAATTTAACTTAAATTAATATACAGTGCATAAAATATTTATACATAAAACACAATCACTATTGTTTAAGGTGGATTCTTTGTTTGATTTTGAAGACATTCCACCACAGTCCAGTGAGATGCTCTGATGCTCGTATTTTCACTTCACCGCTGCTGTCACAACGACTCCGGGCTTAAGACATAACCCTGGGACGTGACCCTTACATGCTCTCTCAACTTTGACTTTAACGAAGAAAAACTTCGTCACTAAACTAAGGATAATATGGGAAAGGCTTTTAAATTTGAGGTTATATTAGGATAACTACTCTTTTAATTACCCTTGGGATATTTTAGAAATACAGGTGTAAATTATAATTGTATAGCATGGAATTTCCAATTTAAAGTTCATTATTTAGTATTAATATTTAATAGATTGAAAAATTCTTACCTCCATTTTAATTCACTATAAATCACGAGCTATTATGCAATGCCATCAAAATCTTACATGGGACAAAATTTATATTCCTCAAAGGGAATAGGCTGAAAGATGATGACAGTTCAAATAACTAAACATTTTCATGAAAATTGTAGCCTAAGTATTGAATGACAAATAGTGGAGATATGGATATTTTCTATGTGACAAGTTATGTTTTTATACTTGATCACAGATTTAAAGGTTGCCAATAAAAAAATCTTAAATTTCAAATGGACGCTATTTTGAAAATACACATTGGAAAACATTTTTTTTTTTTTAATTATACTGTAATATTGTTGATTTAAAGTTCGATGCCAAAATATGAACAATAAAGGTCCGTTACGGAAATATAAATGATTAGGCTAAAAAAACACAATGACGACTAATTTTTGACATAGGTTTAAAACAGTGTATGTCTTTATTTTTGGACAATCAATCGTGTTTCCAAGGTGAAATTTTTCTGGCACTTTGTATAGCATGTACTAATACCGTAAATGAATTTGAACAAATGTGTTTTTGGGTTTTAGGGACCTCGAAATTTAAAAAAGTATCATTGTTCCGAGATTAACTCTTACTGTGACTACTATCGTAATAACCTATTACCTATTTTGACATTCGATAAAATCAAGGAATAACATGGCGGTGATCTCTGAACTTAGCCAGCAAGAGTAGACAGGTCTTGTGATTAGGGTTCACTTCATTTACTGTACCTTCTACTCTCCATGCAGAGTTGAGGATTACTTGATTTCAAGGAACGCCTTCAAGTGTAGGTAGGCAATAAGATTTATAGCAGAGCCATATAACGGGTGTCCCAAAAAGAATGGTCGGATTTGACTTGGGTAGTAATAGAGGGAGGAGAGTGGGGGTGACCTTCACCGGCCGTCGTTTTGTCGACTTTGTCGTCCATAGAGGCCAGTTTGCCAGGAGATGGCGCAGTGGACGGTTGAGCAGTGTGTTTTTGCTGTGGAGCAGTTTTTTTAGAAACAATGACTCCTTCATTACTGTGCAACGGCTGTTTCGGCAGAAGTTTAATGTACCGCGGGACGGACCAATCCCTGACCGCAGATCAATAGCTCGATGGGTAACTGCATTCCGGACTACAGGGTCAGTAATTAGTAGTAAATCTACAGGGCGTCCACGTACGGCAGTCAACCCACAAACATCGAGAACGTTAGAGCATCTGTGCTCCAAAGCCCCCGACGTTCCATTAGACGGTGTGCTACAGCTATAGGCCTTAGTCGAAGCTCATTACAGCGGATTTTACACAGTGAATTGAAATTCCACCCTTACAAGATAGTGATCACACAAAAACTTTACGAACGTGATTACGAGCACCGCAAATTGTTTTGTGAAAAAAATGCTGGACGTATTGTACTCAGATGACAATGTCGTGCTTCTGATGTCAGATGAGGCTCATTTTCATATAGACGGCTACGTCAACAAGCAAAACTGCAGATATTGGGCAGCCGAAAACCCCCGAGAGTTACATGAGAAGCCTCTCCACAGTGCGAAAGTGTCAGTTTGGTGTGGAATTTCTAAGCTGGGAATTGTTGGACCATATTTCTTCGAAGAAAACGGGAATACAGTCACAGTAAATTCAGCATGTTATTTCAACATGCTGCGTAACTTTTTGCACCAACACTTCGAAATTTGAAGGTGAATATGAAGCGAGTATGGTTTCAGCAGGACGGTGCTACAGCTCACACAGCGAGAGACTCAATTGATGCCTGAAACGAATGTTCCGCAGCCGCGTCATCTCACGCTTTGGTGACGTCCATTGGCCCGCTAGATCACCAGATCTTTCAGCTTGTGATTTTTTTTCCTTGGGGACACCTAAAATAAATGGTGTATCCTATACTCTTATACGAGCAATGTTAGCTTGTTTGCTTGCTTGCTTGCTTGCACAATTATCTCAAAAACGGCTCCGACGATTTCCTTCAAATTTTGGAATATGAGGGTTTTGGCCACCAGAAATCGATTGGAGCTGGTCCCATAGCTGGGAAAAATCCGGTTTTCGCGCTGGAGCCCTTCAAAGATCCCATGTTATTCTTATGGAAATTTTTTAACTGAACAAAAATCAGCTGATAACTGTAGATAAAATAAACCAATGTGTTACATCTTTAACCTGTGGTTTTAGGAAAATCATACCAATGTGCAGCAAACCTTCCGCCTGGCGAGTGAGCGGAGCGAACGAGCTTTGTGTGAGAAACGAAAGTAATAATTTTACCGAGCTTAAGCTCGGTCCCCCTGGTACTGTAAATAAACCCCGAACCTTGAACGAGCTGAAAGACGCCTTTCGCGAGGAGATATTATTTATTGAAAGGGAAACTCTTCTGAAAGTGATGGAGAACTTTGAGGAAAGGCTCCTGATGTGCATTCACGAAGAGGGACACCATCTTTCAGAGATCATCTTCCGGAAGTAATAGTAGATGTGATACAGTAAGCTCTACTACTTTATTTACCTATAGATTTTTTAAAATTGGACAAATTGACAAACTCGAAAATGTAAATATATAAAGGTTAAGTTGAAAAACATTGCAGTTATGCTCATTTCAAATGTGACCATTCTTTTTGGGACACCCATAATAATGGTGTAGAGGGCAATTCAGGCTAGCACTTAAAAGTGGCCACTCTTTTGTTTTTAGGGGTGGCATATAATAAGATGCACGAAAATAGTCTGATGGAAATTTTAACAGCTGTGTTCCCCCTCACCCCCTCTCGCCCTGCAATGTTGTCATTTTTGTTAAGTTTACAATGTGAAATACAGTGTAAACATGTGTTTCAGAATAAATTTGGCAACAATGTTTTTACTCTCATCGGACTATTTTCGTGAATTCCCACTATAGTATATGGTTGACTATTGCGTCTTCAAAAAATATTAAGAAAACGTTCTAACAATGGACACAAAAACTTCAATGTACAGGGTGTACCAGAAGTAACCTATCCAGACAGGAAGTTGCTAATTTTAAAATTATCTCAGGTGGCCAAAAGGTTAAAGGGGAACAAACAATTTTAATTCCTTTTTACTCAGAACAAACTAAATGCGATTTAATTTAGAAGAGAATTAAAAAGCTTCGGATGGCTATTTATCTCGGATTTAAACAAAGGTAGATAAATACAATACGGTGAAGGGAGTGGCAAAGGCACAGTTAATTGTTTAGTCACGCGACTTGATGAACAACAGGACGTGACAACTGTCGCCACTGTCACGTCACCAATGTACAAAGAGCCAATCCAATATGGCGGTCAGTTCCACGACAAATCTATGGAGATGCCACTTCGGGACATTTCAAAGACTAAAATTAATACCGTAAGTAAAAATCCGTTATGAGCCCAATTATTTTTCCTGAATGCTTTAAATTAAAAAAAAAAAAAAAAAAAAAAAAACTTGCTTACTGGACAGTCTACCAAGTACGAGTATTTAGCAAACATTTAAAAGTGTACTGGTAGATCTTTGCTCTTATCTTATCAGTCTCGAACATGCATATAATGCTTTACCAACTAATCACAAAAATTACATCGCAATTGAAACATTTAATGTTCATACAGAGTGAAAAACTTAACTGAGGCGCCATTGGATTTTCAGAAACTCAAGATTACCTAAGGACTACCTAATTTTTTATAACTTAAAAAATATGCATTCTAATTTTCTGCCGGGTGAATTAAATGGATGTAAAATAACATTATGAGATGAGACGATATTTTACTAAAGCATTTTTTCAAGCAACCGTTTTAGAGGAGATCAATGCAAAGTTTTCCTTCGTGTAATCTTTACAGGTTGAATATTAAATTTGCTGTTTAATTTTTTTCTTTAACGGTTCAGTTTAGGAAAAAAGTACGAAAGAATAATACCCCCCGTCGCAGCAGACCTGCGTACTCAGCGAATTTCCAAATTAGTAATAGGCTATTAATTTTGACCACATAAAACTGTAAACCAAATAAAATCACATGCTCATAAATAGGGAAATAAATGTCTATTCTCCTTATGATAAATATAGGGAAAGAGTATGCAGGTATGCTGCCATGGTGAACACTAAAAGTAGGTTTTTATCTTGAAAAAAAATTTATTTCGACCATATGAAGCTATTTACTAAGTTTCATCAATATCTGTCCATTGCTAAAGAAGTTTGCCTATTCTCCATATGATTAACATGGGAAAAGAGTATGCAGGTTTGCTGCCATGATAAGCACCAAAATCAAAATTTTTTACCATAAATAGATGAATCTCAACCAAATGAAGCTGAATTCCAAGTTTCATCGAAAAATATGGGTTAATAAATGAAATAATAACACATCTCAATTCTCCATAAGATTAACATTGGAGCCCCAAAATACAATGTACTGTCTTTAGACTTTTGAATATCTCGGTAACCAATGGAGATAGAGCAAAGCTTCAAAATACTAAATTGTGTGTTTTTTTAAGCTAAATCCAATGGTCAAAATAGAAATTTAAAATTTTTAAAAATTACATATGAAAAATGCAAAAAAACCCATTTTTGGGGTACAAAACCCCCCAAAACTACCCCTACCGGTAGGTCGATATGTCTGGTTTACGAACTCATCCGAATAAATGTAGGATTACACATCTCTACCAAATTTGGTGTCGATCGGACCATTTTTACGAGAGTTATCGTGTCTAGGGACACACATATATATATATATATATATATATATATATATATATATATATATATATATATATATATATATATACATATATACATATATATATATATATATAAAAATTTTAATGACTATTATTTTTGGTCTCTGGGCACCTCAAAACGAAAAAGTAACATGGTCCCGGGCTTAGGTCTTACCATGAGACCTACGGTAATAGCTTATTCCCTATGGGAAATTCGCTAAAAACGTCTTAAATTACATGAAGATTGTAAAACATTCATAAAAAATAGGATGTTCCCTAAGGAATTTTTAAATTTGTGACCGTATAGGAAAATGGTGACTATAGCATAAAATGGCGGAATTCATTAGGTAAATACCCCGTATAAACTTTAGTCTAAATTTTATAGTTTCTGAGATACCAATGATAGCACAGTTAATTTGTTCACTGTGCATACTTTGAAGCAAAAAATAAACAAATAAATAAATAGAAAATAAACCTTTTTCGTTGATGCAAAAAAAGAAATTAGCTTGGAATGTATTTTTTAACTCCTTATATATAGGAGTAGAAGTGGCCCAGAGATTGGACAGAATGACCTTGAAAATCAGCTGATCGGAAAATCAGCTGATCGGAAAAGCGCGGGAAAAAAAATCAGCAGGGTTGCCAGCCCCCAGGGATTTCCCAAAATTTCCCTGTGAATTCCCTGCAGTGTTACCAACTCATACCATTGACTATAAAGTATACACTATAAACCATATACTATAAGGTATATACTATATGTTATACACTATAGCGTATGCAAACAAAACACCTGGATCGCTAAGGATCAAGACCACCTGGATCGCTAGGGATCAAGACCATCTGGATCGCTGGGGGCGTACTATATAAAGTGTATACAGTACTATATAAAGTGTATACTATATAAAATGATGTATCATACTATATAAAGTGTATAAAATACTATATAAAGTGAAAAACATGAAAATTTTGGCTTAAAAAACCTAAAAATCGCAAATATCTCGAAAACGGTGCGTCCTAGGGGTCCGGGGACCTCAAAAACCCACCTTCTACGAAGTAGAGGTGCCCCCGGGGGGTAGGTACCCTAAAATAACAAAATTAACCAAAATGTTGCGGGTTGCATCCAAAAAATGAAGGGGCAGTGAAGGGGCAAAACTTTGAAAAATCATATCTTAGGAATGGCTTTATGTATTAACTTCATACTTGGTATGTGTGTACACTTGGTTGGTATTAAAAAATGCATGGCAGGAAGTATCCAAAAAATGAAGGCGCAAAAAAGTTTTATTTTTTATCTCGAGAATGGCACTACAGATTTTCTTCAAACTTGGTATGAGTATACGTGTAGTATAAACATGTAATAAAATGCTAAGCATCACTTCCCAAAGTCAAGGTCATAGCTGTGAAAAATAAAAAAAAACTTACAACTATTAATTTTTTATTCCCTTTTGGCGTAGGACTCTTACTAAGTATTTGTTAAGACCAAGAAGAGTGTAGTGGTCAAGGTCAGACCCATTCACAAATAAAAAAATCATAAATGTGAAGTTTGTTATATTTATCTTTATGATACCAGTGACTACATAGCAAAACCTACAGACAGGGGCCTACAAGCCCGCTGGTGTAGGGCTCTACCTTATAGATATTTGTAAGATACTAGTAAATAATTTACTACATCCTTAACAAAGGTCAAGGTCAGACCTATTCAAAAATTAAAAAACCTATAATTATTATTATTTCTATTTTCCGCTCGCGTAGGTCTCTACCTTTGAGCCTCTAGGTACTTGTGATTATTAGATACTAGTAAATAATTAACTACACGCAGTTTACTAAATAAGAAAACAATACAAACTGATAGACAGAGGCCTGTAGGCCTGCTGGTGCAGGGGCCTACCTTCTCAATACTTAGGAGGTGTAGTAAGTATCATGTAGAGCACAGGGTTTTTATTGGAGAGGTAAAATACAACAGTGAATTTAATAATTCTAAGTCATTAGAAGGCAGCAGATACCGTTAGATCTTAGATAAAAATATCTTAAAACAAAGGGAGTAACGAAAGGTTACTCCCTTCGAACTTTGAAAAATATACAGCTGTTTATAATGAACCGTAGTCTTTCTTAGAGAGAAAAACAACAGACATCCAAGGTAAATAATATTAAATGCCTGGTATAAAGCAAGTGTTGGTAATTCCAAGTCATGGTTCTGTAGTCTTTATAAGTTAGCAGATACTAGTACAGAGTTCTGAAGGTACAGGCTAGCAGTGTATAATGCAAGTCAACTCTTATAGACTGCAGTGTACAGTATACAACACCATGTCAACAATTCTAAGTCTTTACCAGTGTATAGTTGCAGTGCTAAGTCAGGACAGTTAAACACTTTATTCTTTAGAGTGTACAGTATGTAACACCACATGATAATTAAAAGAGGTGTACATCTTAAAACCCTGAGTGTCACAGTAGTGGGTCCTGGAGGAAAGCTATGTGTTGGCCGTTGCCATGCTGTCTACTAAGTATAAGAGTGGAGGTAAGTACAGCTAGGTTAGTGATACTGTAAGACTGGTGGAATATTGTTTCATATGTTAACCTAACCTTAAAAATGCTAGTCCAGCTAAGTTAGGGCTCAGTGAGACTTAAAATATTATTGGTAAGGTAAAACAACTCAAGGGGTTTGGTGGTACAAATGACCGAAAGCTTTACAATTTCACTGTCATGTGAGGAAAATTACCGCTGGAAAACTGAATCAAGGGACTTAGCAATATAGATAACTGAAGGCATTACTACTTTACAGTCAAGTTAAATAAATTACCGCTGAAAAACTATCATAGGGGCTGGGAGGTATAGACGACCGTAGATATTATAATGTTACAGTCAAGTTAATTAAATTACCGATGAAAGCCAATCTAAAGGGATGGAGGTATGAATGCCCGTAGAAATTAAATACTACAGTCATGTAAGGAGACTACCGCTGAAAAACCTATCATAGGGTATTAGTTATACGTAGAGTTTAAAATATTACTGTAAAGAAACTAACACTGAAAACTATTTCAAGGGACTATATATGGTTAACTCTAAAAAGTTATGTAAAAAGTGTGTCTAGCTTACCTATGGGCTGGGTTTCATCTCGATGTATATGGGGTCCGAAGGTATCCGCGGAAGTGGCTGTGATTGGATTGGGGGTGAGTGTTGAGGTGGTGTTAGTGAGTGTTGAGGTGGTGTTTGAAATGATGTTAGAGTTTGATTGGAAGGGAGATAGTGGGATGATTGTGGTGGTTGAGCAGTGTATTCTATAACACAACATGTCAATTTGAAACTATAGCAACACGAGTTCATCGTGGACTGAGACTGGCTACCGCAAAGGACATCCTGTTGAGATAAAACCCCACCAAGCATCATTCCTAGTTCAACTATGGCGGACAACACCGTTGCCCAGGCTGACTCCACTACCGACGTTGATTTAAGTAGGGGTTGGAAACTGTCAATCGACAGTTTATATTATTTAGAAAATATTTACAACAAAATGAAAGATATACTACGTGAAAACCCTGGAATCAAGATAAAGATGGCTCTGGATTACGATTGGTCGGAGGTGCATCAAGACCAAGTAGTGCCGCAGTATTCGCCACCTTCCCCGCAGTACTACTCCTCAGATGAATCCGAGGTGAGTACTCCCCCCACCTGCCTAGATAATGCCCCACAGTCAGTATTTGTTATGAACCAACCAAAGTCACTATTCCAAATCTGTGAATCTGTAATATTAGATTGTGTTGGGTGTGTTTTTGAACTGTTTCAACTTAACTTACCACCAGTTATTTTAGAACATTTTATCACTATACATTGGCGTACATTCCATGAACCTAACCTTCAAATCTATCATGGGAGATTGAGTGGATGTATATGTATAATATTCGATAATTTGCCTTTGAAAGAGTCTATCGACTTGTACTATCGTGATGTTAATTCTTACATTACTAGAGGCATTTCATTGTCCTGTTGCCATGATCGAATATCAAAAGTGGATGAACTGGTACCTTTAGCATGTGAGTATATTGGGGTCCTCCCCACCACTTCCTGTTGAGACAACACTGCACTGGTTAGTCTGTTTAGCAATGGTGAGGTGGGAGTTTGTATTAGTGGATGTAGACCAGGTGAATGAAGTTTACTTAAACTTGTTTAGCCTGATGATGTGGGACCCGAGACTTCAAATACAAGTCACATTAGAATACTCCAACAATGGTGAGTATTTCATTTGGCTTCCTACAGTTTGACTTTCAGTGTGGACAGGTCCCCCCACCACATCCTGCTGAGATATCAGTCAGTCAGTTTGCTGTAAAATAATGGAGAGGTGGGATTTCATATTATTTAACATGGACCAGCTAAACGAAGTGTACTTATGTTTATTAAGTTTGTATGCACGTGACCCGGGAATACAAATTCGGGTCACGCTTCAGTACCAGCTGTCCGATAATGGTGAGTGTAAATTTTTTTATCAGCGCGGAAGTGGCTGTGATCAGTCGTTGGTGAGATGTTCTCGTGCTTAGACGTTATTGTGTTTGAGGGCTACTTGAGCCCTATTTTTACATGTCTCTTCTTCTGCCCTCACACGGTGCATATTGCACCATTTGTAACTATAAATTACCACATTTGTATTCCATCCGGGGAATTAACCCGGGTGGAATACAAGTGGTTGGTTTTTTACAATTGTTACCGGTGCAATATGCACTTCTCCACCGGCTGGCTGGAACACTTCTTGCGATAAGGTTAGTAGTAGTGGTGGGGGAAGAGTGGTTGGGTTAGCCATCTCTTTTGGGTTATTCAGTCATGGAGCACACTTGTGTTGAGTTTGACGTTTTTGAACATTCCCTGTTCCCCGTATGGGTTCAGGGAATTTGCTATAGGGGCCACCCTATACAGGTGGTCCCAACATTGGTGGTGCGATACCATCTATGCATTTCCCCCGTGTTACGCGCCAGTGTTAAAACCCATTGGCGCGTAAGATATCTGTGCCACAATTGTGGCACAGATTACACAACCGGCCCTGGTGAGTGTATTTCCATTTTATTTTTACTCCTATTATTTTCTGTAGGTTCGAAGGGGGTAACGTTTCGTTACCCCCTTTGTTTCTATTATTAAATATTATTCTGATTTCTTATTTTTTGATATAAATTATTTTTTGCGGTTCGAAGGGGGTAACGTTTCGTTACCCCCTTTGTTTCTATTATTAAATATTATTCTGATTTCTTATTTTTTGATATAAATTATTTTTTGCGGTTCGAAGGGGGTAACGTTTCGTTACCCCCTTTGTTTCTATTATTAAATATTATTCTGATTTCTTATTTTTGATATAAATTATTTTCTGTAGGTTCGAAGGGTAACGTTTCGTTACCCTTGTGTTTCTATTATTAAATATTATTCTGATTTCTTATTTTTTGATATAAATTATTTTTTGCGGTTCGAAGGGGGTAACGTTTCGTTACCCCCTTTGTTTTCAACTGTTTTCCACACCACGGTAGGCATGTATGCCAGGCCGTACAGTTGTAGGCGCGTTCTTTTTGTTAACCCAGAGCTTCCCCCGGAGGCCTAACCTCTGGGGTAGGTTGCCCCAACCATCGCAACCTACGGTGGTAGCCACTCCATTACAAAAATGCTACCTCCCTTTTTATTTTTTTATTTTTTACTTTTTATGTATTTTTTTATTGTGCATCTCAACTTCTGCGTTTCCCGAGCACATACAGGGAAAACATGTTACGTTTTATGGGGTTTAACCCAACCTGTATAACCTCTGTCCCTGGTCTTATAAGGTCTTACCCCGGCCTGATAGACGAGGGTGCCAACTCAATAAGAGTTCACCCGGGATAGATCCCGGATGTGGTACTCAGCAGAAGCTATAGCACACTTTTTATTATTATTTTTATGTATAATACAGTCTACTGTGACTGTGTTTTGTTTTTCATAAATTTCTATTACATTATTATGGAAGTTCCTTAGAAATTGAGCTTTTTCACTTCCCTTTGTATGAATAACATCAAAGGGTTTTAGCAGAGAACGCATCAGTTTCTTACTGAATGGCATTTCACCATCTTCCCACTTTATCCTGTGGAAGTGGTGAGTCAGCCAGTTAGCTGTTCTCTGCATTTTTTCATTTAATCTGTTGAAATTGTAAGGAGATCGGAACACTATCTGTGTTCTATACGATCTCCCTACAATGGCCAGCTCTTTTACAATAAACTCATTATTATTGTCTTTGAACCCGTGAAATTCAACTACGGCCTCCATTCGGCCACCGGGTGTACAGTAAAATTTCGTCTACTAAACGGTCACACAAATACGATGGTAACTGATCCGATTGAATTTCATTACCCGATATAACTTGATCGATAAAAGCTTTAATCTCGTTTTCAATATAAAACAATTCTAAAAGAGACCGAGATATTAGCGATAAATTATTTAACAAAATGTACCATTCGGTGTTGCCTAGAGCTAGGGAGTGATCTCCATCAGAGATGAACACACAATGATTACCAAACACTGGGGACACCTTTATACTATAGGTTCCCTCGTTTACAATTATTCTACTCTTATTTTCAAGCGATAGCGTTATTTCATTGAATTTGCTGTAAAATTGGCAGAATAGGTCATATGACCAGTAAACTAGACCGTTTCTCCCCTTGAATAAAATTCCGAGAGAGTTGTCTCTGTTTTTGAAGATCCCAGTTATAACACATTTCTTTAATTCCGAATCTAGGTAGTGAACAGATTTTAAGAATACCCCGGTTACCAGATTGATGGGTTCGTTAATTTTAGGAATAGGTGCGGGATCCGCTCCGCTTGACTCCATGATCACGACTGACCAATTATGTAATTTCGTTAGAGTTAATTTCTTTTACTACCGGAGTCAAGTTAAAGACTGTTGCCGGCGACCCCTGTCTCTAGCGATTTGCATCCAAATTGATTTTCTATCTTCCTCGGGTAAAATGTAAACCTTCGTTACGAGAGGTTTTAAAAATGTAACTTTTTTCTTTGTCATGATTAAACGGCCACCTTGCGTACCTCCCCTGTTATGGGAGTGTATGTGAAGTGGTCGTCGTGCAGGATTAAACAGTAGGCCCAAGTGTTTGCTTTAAAGTCCTCGTCGGCCTGAATTTCCAATTTTATTTCTACACCCCCGGTTTTTATAGACTCGTCTTGTTTAGAACAGTCGATGACATACAGTGGGCATTTAGTTTTAAAGTCATTAAAATCCAATATTGGGGATCCCACTCTACCGTAGTAAGAGTTTTGAAACAACTTGTAATAATCGTAGTACAGAGCGCTGTTACCATTGGTCGGTTCATACGGGTAATATTTAGAGTTTAAATATAATTTTATTTCTCGAATTTTGCATGAATCAAAAAGACTCATATCTTTTACTAAATTGTTCCTTCTATCGGTTTGAAACCCTACAATAACCATTCGAGGGACCTCTAGTCTGGAGCTACACCTGATAGGCCATGATAATACTTTGGTAGTCGTCGGTAGGTTGGGATATTCGTGTATCTCCCATGAGCGGAATGGTATGTGGATAGCAGGATTTTTTTCGATAAATCTATAAAGTTTAAGTTTTGTCGCATCATTTACAGTAATGTGAGGGACCCTCCAGTAAATTTTAGAAATTTTTAAATCTAATGTTCCAGCCGTGGTTGTCAAGGCAGCGTTTAAATCAGTAGAAGATCTTAGCAAAATCAATTCTTGCTTGACGTTTACTAAAACTCTTCTGTAATCTTCTGCGAATCCCAAAAGTAATCGCAAGGGTATAGAATAAACGAAATCCGTGACCGTTTCCGATTGCCCTGGCCCTAGCCAGCATGCGCTTTTTAAACTATTTTTCTCTTCACCGCGCAAAGACACTAGATGCTTCAATGTCGTGGTAAGTCCGACACTTCTGATGCGATCCACGGTTACACCGAAAATCTCAAACCGGATCTCGTCGAATAAAAATGCAATTGCATTGTTTATAAATTTAACATCCTGAGCAGTAGTGTTATCGGTTTTGACGGCGGAAGCTTTGCCTTCAATTATAATATAACTATCAAACGGAGCGGTGATTATGTCTTGTTGTAAGATGGGGATTCTGATTTCATCGTTATTTTTATAAGTAGTAGACGCGTAAGGTTGATGTGTGTGAAACTCCATATTAGTAATACTATCATCATACATAGCTTTATCGTCTATTGCCAGTAGAGCCATTCTTGTAAACTTTAAAACCGAGAGAGCGTAAGAAATTAATGTTTTTCCAACTTAACTCGTTGGCTTTCCGTCTAGGACTAAGCACTTTTATATGTGATGTGTCCCTATGTAGTACCAGCCCCATTGTGCCTAAGATGAAGTCTAACCGAAATAGGTTCTCCGCGAAAATTTATAAGGTTTTGATTTTGGTCTTTAAAAGACACACTAATGTTTGTGATACGTTGAGCGATCACAGGCAAGTAAATAACATTCTTAGGTATTTCGATGATTTTATACCCGGGTGGTACGGCCGGATAGAACTCGTGTATTACATGTCCCTCGATACCGTTCAGATATGACCCGCGAGTGATATTGCATTCTACGCGTATGGAATTCACTTTTAAAATATCTACCGGTAAAGGTGACGTGTGTAGTATATTGGCCGGTAATATTTCAGGTTTGAAACCTAGTAGTTTGCCAATATTTGCCGGTTTTTCGAAATTCACCGCCTCTGAGCAATTTAGTTCGGCTTTTAATGTATTGTTGTTAGGTTTTAAACTGAATGTAACTTCTTTCGGTAATTTTCCCGCGATATACTTTTCAATATCTTGGAGTTCATAAGATCCATCAGGAATATGAATTTCTTTATTGTCACCATAATAAAATATATTGTTGATGTTTTTTTCTATATTAGGTATAGAGTTCCAAGTCATAATCTCTATGAGACCGAGTTCGTATCTCCCATTACTGACATCGATAGGGAATGACAGTTCATGTGATAGTACACTACTTGTCCCCGTGAGACAAAACATTACTGCTGAGAAACTTTAAACACAAGTGTCCACAAACGACTGAATTAAAACTTTGCTCTCTCTTACTATTATAATAAATGTCACAACCTTTGAAGTATTCCAATAGCTCCGGTGGGGGTCTCAGATTACCGAAACTGTCAAAATAATATACTTTATTATTAAGCTTTTTGTAGCATACCCAGTGAGTACCGGTACCACCGCTGGAATCTAAATTTATTATAGCTGTCTCATAAGCCCTGGGGCGAGTGGGTAGGTTATCACGCATAAACACTCCTCTAAAGTTTGGTATTCCCAAGCATTTCGCATAATTCATTAATTCGTAGTTTGTAAGTGGTTTTATTGGTATTTTGATGTTTTTTTTTTTCTTGAGCTACGCCTTTTTCTCTTGCCGGAACCTTCTGTTCTGTACGGTCTTAGATATAACCCCTTGCCTTTTCTTTTTGGACCCCGTTTTTTCCTTTTTCCCCCACCAAATTTTGTTTTTGCCTTCATGGCTGTTGTGACCGCCCAAGCTGCGGCTTTTTCCCCAATTGAAGCGTCACTCGATTTTACTCGTTGCCAAGCTCTTTCGGTCAATACTTGGTCCGCGCGCCTCCGGTTTTCCGAATCTTTATATCTCGAGTATGCTATATCGTGTTCTTTACACGCTTGGTCTAATTTATTTATACCCGGATCGCCTCTTGCCAATCGTTTTTTCAATTTAGTTCCTGGTCCGCAATACTGATAACCTCCGGGCAGATGTAATTCGTATGGTAAAGCGTCTATCGCTCTGTTAACAATAGAAGAGATAATACCTCCGCCCCCTTTGACAGTAGAAGGCCGAATGATGCGGGTTCTCTTTGATTTCCCCATTTTATTTGATGTATCTCAGCACCTCGTATAGCTTGTTTAATAGGGTTTCACGTATACAGGTCAGTTCTAGTATTTCTAATGCACTGGGGTGAGAGGTTTCCACTGTATTACTGAATTCATTATACTCTAAAACACCACTGTCGGTTATAAAGTAAATGCGACCGTTTATATATCTAAAGGCCCCACTAACTCGAGCGGGCACACCAAACAATACGGATGAAGTGGACCCCAGAAAGGTTCCCGTGAATGTACATTCGTTTATTTCAAATATGTAATGATCGTCAGCAATGAGAAGTGTTTTACCGGAATTAGTTGAAACAACAGCGTTAATCTTTGACACCTGTTTCCCCAGTATTGTGTTTATGTTGTAGCTTACTTTTAGATTCAGTGTTGGAAATGAAAAGATATATACCTGTTTGTTTGTAAATAAAGCAATCTCTCCATTGGGTCTCTGATAAATGCCTGAAACCTCATAAAAGTCTCTAGGTAAAAACCCCAACCAATCGGTTATCTTTGTTGGCTTAGTATATTCCTCAGGGTATCTATAGCTCGGTATTAAATTTATAACCCACACGTAATCTCTAAAGAATGCGAAAATCTTTTTATTAACTATAACAAATGTTTTTATTTGGTTTTTTATCTCACAAATATCTCTGTTCTCTTGCACATACGGTTTATGTGTAGTCGTGGTAGTAGAAGTAGTGGTTGTAGCAGGGGTTGTTGTGGTAGATGTTGTGTTTCCCACACGTCCATACAAGAACTGGACAGCCAGTATGTCGTCTTTACTTAGAGTATATTCATCAAGCGATGTGATATTTTCGGGGTCGCGGTATAAAGGATACATTATAGAACTTTTATCATATGAATGGTCTAAGCCTAAGGCGTGACCAATCTCATGTAAAATAGTTAAAAAGAACGATGAATTTCCATGTTGAGGTAGTGACATTGAAAAATCCCAAGTCTCTTCAGAATCCATATGGATATCGGTTTGATTGTAATGTGGGGTGGGGAGAAACGCATGTCCAAGGACGGTCCCAGGACCGTCAAATTCGTAATAACACGTATCATGACGTGAATAAAAGAAATGTTTTCTATCGTTGGAAAATGATATAATAATTGTAGGGTTTTTAAAATCTCTTTTAAAAGTTACATTTATATGACTTCCCCATAGAGCGAAAGCTTTTTCGATAATTTCTGGGTGTAAATTATTCCCAAACTGGAACCATGTTATCTGAGTGCTATTCCATTTCCTGTTAGGGATTGCTGAAAATGGTAGTAGGGCATCCTTATTCCCACACCTGGGTTGAGACATTAACTGTAGTGTTTCATTATCTAAAATACCAGTGCTGTTTAAACCGAAAGTGTCTTGGAATAATCTAACTGAATTATGTATATCCTCGGTCTTGGCGTTTTCATTGAGGTAACCATAGCGTGTAAGATACTCTACCGTCTGGTTGCACAAGACCAAGGGCAATAGAGCTATAAATAATAAAACAGACCCCATCCTTAGTGTTCAACACTTAACAAGCATCTGATTGTTCCTCGAGGTCAAACCCCTATTTAAGGCCATCATCATTAGACTCTCTTGTTTCTGCTTACATCACCACTGCCATCAACCATTATGTCACTTTCTAAAAGACTGGCTGTCTGACCTTTACCAACAGCGAATAATTCCTCCCAATTGAGATAATCATCCTCACCGGCTGTAGGTAATGACACGGTTCTGCCCGACTGTTTCTGATTGATGTAGTTGAAAAGTAATACTCCAAATTTTCTCAGGTTTTTATCGTGATATATTTTATTATTTTCGATTTTACCTTCGCACTTTGCTAAACGGTCCTTCATTTCATTCAAGGTCAGTTGTTGGTTGACCAAGTTAGTGGTTACCAGCGTTAATTCTTTTTGTACAAATGCTTTTGTAGCTGCATCCTGACTGTTTACAGGGTTATTCAGATTAATAATTTTATTATTATTGGCATTGTAGTCACTGTTTTTGGTGTGTAAGCAGATTTTTTTTATGGTGTGTAGATTAACAGCATCACTGTCTTCAATGGGATCGCTGATATTTTGTAATCTTTTTCCTAGGAATGTGTATCCATCCTTGACTGTGGGAATACTTTTTATATCAACATACACTTTTGTAGCGGCATCTCTGGAAGCCACGGGGTCGCCCAAGTTAGTTAGTCTTTTCTTTTCAATATCGAAATTCCCTTCAGGTGTTAAATTAAATCCGTCTCCTTTCGGACCTTTGAGATCCTTTTGATCACCCTTTAGGGTACGTCCAAACTTGTCGATGGTCATTTTAATAATGCTTTATATCTGCTGTTACCGGCACCTCTTATATAACCTGCCTCCCTCAGCTCTTCAATAATACTTATGATTTCGTTAGCGTGCACCCGGTTACCGGTTTCAGTAGACATACAGATATGCTTGAGTCGTGCCACTAATTCATTAATATCATCCCAGTAAATTATGTTGCGGGATCTTTCATTTTTCCACTCTACACCTCTACCCCTCAATGGAGGAAACAGGATTCTAATAAATTTTTTATATTTTGTACCTCTTGTTCCTTTGAGCTTTCCATTATATCTATAACCCTCTCTATGAGCATTACAAGCCGTCAGTATACTTTTATATGTTTTCATATCGTTTTCGGTGGTTGTTTTTTTATCCGGAACATTTTTAAAAATGAGTTCATACAATCCCTCGGTGTTGCCATAGTTTACACCCCCTATAATTATATTACCATCGCTATCAAAGTCCATTGTTTTATCTCCAATCATTAAGGTTTGATTTTCATACCTAGGTCCATACGTATAGTCTATAACTTTTTTACTGGTAACGTCTTTTAAAAAGGTTTTCATATATTCTTTGGTTAGGCTGTTATTGAAGTGTTCATTCACTAGCTCGGATGCAGATGATTCAGACACCAAGTCTGACAGTTGTGTTGTAGTTGCTCTTGGAGTCGAGGAGACAGAGGGAAAAAACTCATCCTCACTGTAATCCATGTTTTCCATTCCTTCTTCTTCCTTGATATCCTGTTTTGATTCCTCCTCCTTTTTTATTTCTGGCTGATTAACATTTTTTCTCAGTTCCTTCAGTAGAGGGTTATATTGTTTTTCTAATTTAATATCTGTCTCTTCGATACCTTCTTTGAACATTTTATATTTACGCCTGATGGCGTTTCGCAACTGTATTAGTTGCTCTGTCAGTTGTTCGCTCTTGCGTTTCATATTTGCAAATGATTACCCGGGGTGGATTACTTCTAATTTATGGCATTTCCACCTGTCTTATAAACATAGCACGCTTCTTATACCTCTTTATATAATTGATAACATCCAAAAGTGAAACTCCTTTACTCAAGTCTAAGTCTTTATAGTATCTCTGTTCTCTTGCATCAAATTTGGGAATCATATAAGGTATAGTAAAACTCTTAAATACAAAAGTTCTTTTCCAACCATTTCTCCATTGAGGTATTTCCGAAATAATGTACCTATCCCCTTCGATAGTGTCTTCCATATATTTCTTTAAAGCGATAAGCGGTCTCTGATCATTTATGTGTTGTAATAGGAAACTGTTTAAAAGCCAAAACTCGCTGGGATTAGCACCTGTAAATGCTCTCCATTGGTCGAATAACTTTTGGTTTGTCACTGTGTATACTCCCCTGTTTAGAGATATTCCAAATTTTTCACAGTGTATAGGTAGAGTGGGTAACGCTTCTTTTAGAAATTCTACTGTATAGAGTCCTTGACATAGGTTGTTAACACCGATATATGGTTTATTACGATAGCCTTTGGGAATACCATCAGGTACAGGACCATAAGCTGTATTATAGCTTATATCTATGTAACATTTCAAAGATAGTGCTAATTTGTAGATTTTTAGAGGTGATCTAATCGGTATGGTTCTCTCCGTAAGCAGTATACACTTGCTGGCATAGGGTATTTTACTTCCGTATTCCAACATTCTATTGCATATTTGTGTAAAGTTTACACTACCGTGGAGGTTACGTAGTGGTAGGGGTTGGCCAAAGATATCGGGAAATGGTCTAAACCTGGATATTAGATTTTGAGGGTCCCTCACTGTACAGTTTGCCATGTCTTCATGGTATATTACTAATTCCAAAGGGATATTTTTCTTTTCACAATGAAATAAAAAGTTTAACCATGTTTCACGGTTATATGTCCGCTCACTGGCAGATATCATCAAAAGTACCACAGGGGGTAGCATAGCTGAATATGTGGGCCTCTTGTGTCGCCAACACCTTTTATTAAATTGATATCCATGTGGGGGTTTACGACTACAGTAATTACCACAAAATCTCTTTTTATCCTTATAATAAAATGTACAAAGATTGGACTTGACGTTGTGTAGTTTTCTTTTGAACCCTGTCAAGTCGTTAAATGTATAGATGCGAACCATTATATTTCCGTAATAAAAGTGTCCAAACCAACTCTGTACCGCCCCTTATAAGGATCACGAGTCTTATCAATTACAATGAATCCATAATTATCAACCCATGCTTTACCACACATTTCTTTGAATTTCTCAAATGGCATATCGGTGGTTACATGGTCATTATATATATGTCTTAGATTTGTTTCATCTTGCTTAAACAGGATAATAAAGTTGCAGTTGTCCCTGATAAGTTGTTTTGGGATAGCACTGTATGTCTGACCCAAATAAAATGTATCAATATTCTTGTGTCTCCCCATGGAAAAATAATTACGAATATTATCGTGTTTCTCACATGATATATCATCGAAAATCATAATAGAATTCCTTTTACTGTCGTTTGGATGAACTACTAGTTTATTATCATCATAGGCGAAATATCCCACCTCTCTAGGCATTACCTTTTTTAATAATTGATATTTCGGTTGGTAAAGAGACTTTGAAAAGACATAAATGTTTTCGAATCTTAATCCATTAGGGTCAAATAGTAAGTTGAATAAAACATTTGTTTTACCACAATTAGACGGGCCAGCTATAATGCAACGAATGGAATCGGGTAATAATACTCCATGCTTATTATTTTTTACAACACCAGACCCCATTACTATGTCGTAATTTCTGACAGGAAACGTGATATCCTGTTTCTCAGCCTTCATCCTGAGCGATTAGATAGTAGTCACGACCGCAAGATAATTTATACCGCCGCGTCCCGGATACTGTGGTCGCTCATTACGACTTGGCCTTGTCACGGATTTGTAATTTTCCCTTCACCAAGTCCTTCACATTTACCCAAGAGTCATAATTACTGTCGAAATTGAACCACCTGACCTTCACTTTATCTTTTTTACGTTGCAACACTTTCTCGACGAGATAGACTTCACCTACTTTCGACTTTAATAACTCTTCGCTGTAGAAACCTCCTTTTAGTATTTCACCATTATGGTCTTGCAAAATATACGTTACCGGTCTCGTGGGTTTTATGGCGTAGACTGTAAATACCTCATTAGACCATGAAGGTAGATAACTTTTTTTGAAAACTCTTTTGTATTTACTGATTCGCACTTTATCACCGAGTTGAAACTTGGGTTTTTTATGGGGGCTTTTCCTGATATTATTAAGTTTTTTAAAAATAGTTTTAACATGTTTTTGCCTTACATCTTTTGGTTTCATGCCTATACTGCTATGTTTTGTATTGTTGTAAGACTTTACTATTTCTGGTAGAATACTTAACCATTCGTAACTCCCCCTGGCTGTAAATAGTTTCCACATACGGGACTTTAGTGTTCTATTTAATCGTTCTACAATACTTGCTTTTAATTCAGAAAAAGTATGATAGTGGTTAATATTATACTGTTTCATAAGTTTGTTAACATGTTTATTAAACCATTCAGTTCCTTGATCAGTATGAAAATTTTTCATTTTATATTTAGCTAGGATCGGTTCTAAGGCTCTTGCTACTTCAAGACCCGATTTGTTTTTAATAGGAATGGCAAAAGCAAATTTTGTTAAACAGTTAATTATAGTCATTATATATTTATAACCTTTGTTAGTTTTCGAATATGGTTGCATCTCCACAAGATCCGCTTGGTAGAGATCATTTAACCCTTTTAGTGTGACTTTTCTTCTGACATAGTTTTTCCTACTTGGAGCATGAAGTTCATTAGCAATAGCTTCCCTTACATCCATCTTTAAACTAATACTTTTTATTTAGTCTTTTTGTATTTAAACCCCCAATTCTACTGCCCCTGCCACCGCAGTAGAAAGCGTGGCAGCCTTCCAAATTAGTTGCTGCCCCCGCACCCCAATTTTTTATATTTTTATACAGAAATGGTTAAGTCCTCCTGCAGGTTTTTTTTATATTTTTTATAACCATAGCCCCAACCATCGCTATGGTTTGTGAAGGCCTTCCAAATTAATTGCCTCCTCCATTATTTTTCCACACTCGCTCACACATACAGGTTTACGGACTTTTCAGTCGCGCCAGTGACCTTCATTCACACCGGGCTTTTCGAAGGCGAAATCCGAACCCTCCTCGGGTCAGGGCATCTCAATCTACTAAGCCCTTAGTCCGTGGCGGTCGTGGGGAACACAATGTTTTACTGTTTTTAGGCAAACCCACTCATCTGTCAGGACTTACCAGGGATTAACCATGCCTTGACAGGTGACCTCTCCATGGACACACACACACACACACACACACACATACACACATTTTCTTTATTCATTTAAAACAGTCTTTACAATATTTACAAGGTTATGACAGGTTAAGACATTATTATGTGCAGATTCATAGTGCATGTCATATTTACGCATGACCTCCTTGACTCTGTTTAGAATATTTATACCGTTAGGCACAGGGTATCTCATAAAGCAGGGGACAAAACCATCTTTCTTTGCTCTCTTTAGCGCTCTTTTATATCGTCTTTTTTCTGCCCTAATACATTTATATTCCATTAAGCCATACTGTTTGTAGTATGCGTCCTTCTCCAGGACACAGAATACATGTTTCAACCCCTCGTCTTCTGTCATAACAGCAACTTTGGGTGCTTGGTCAACTAGTTTTTTGGTTAGGTTTTTATTGTTTTCCAGTGCTAGATTCAAGGTATGTGTCAATTCAAAGTTTTCTCTCCTTAATTTATACTCCCCATACTTGCGAATTGTAGGTAGGACTACTTCAAATACCCAATCCTGGAATCTTTCAGCTACTTTCATTTTGGATCTCATAATTAATTGATATAAACCCGGTTCACTGATAAATACAGTATGTTTTTGAAAGTTCGAAGGGGGTAACGAAACGTTACCCCCTTTGTTTTCAACTGTTTTACGATACTTTTCTCTGACATGGTCTCTGATTGCTTTATTTGAATTTTCATACTCTAGTATCTCACATATATCTTTTGCTTTAAACCATGGATTGTTTTCAGAATCGAATAAGACAGTTACAGGGCTGTTATCAAATATGTAGGAATGTAGTACTGACATATTTGAGGTTAGGAAACACGTCTGTTCGCTACAGAGGTTGGGCATAAAGAGAAAAAATAATTTAATAATTTTAATAAATTAAAGAGGTGGAGGGGGAAATTAAATAATTACAGCCAATCACAACGTGACACGCTTATTTTTAACCAATCACAAGCTTTCTAATTATGACCAATGACGACACACTTTTGAAAGGTTAACTGCTTGTGTCACAATATTGAGGTCACCCTTCCCCTCCCCCTCCCCCGCCTCTCTCTCTCCCTCCATGGCTAGCTCTCTCTAGTCTCTTCAGTCTGCCACCATGCTTCTAACAGTTATAGTGTTTTTAAGTAAAGTGTTTTTTGGGGGTCGGGAGAGGAGGAGGGAGGAAAAATTATCGGCTTTTAGGGAATTGTGTAACGAGTTGGATGAGATTGAAAAGAGAAGGGATTTTCTTTATAAGAAGAAGGTGGAGATGATGGATTCATGGGTGAGTTGGAGGGGGTATGCCCCTACTCTTTCTTACTTGTTGTTCTCGGGAGTTAGTTGTGGTGTGGTTGTGTAGTAAGATGTTTCTAACGGTGTTTGTGTTTTTACAATGGTTGGGGGGTCCCTATAATACTTTTGTTCAAGAGAAATATTTGAGTAGATATTTTGAATTAGAACATAAGATAAACGAAATGAAAAAGGAACAGCAGGAGTTGGAGAAGTTTATTGAGTGGTGGGACTAATAGGTAAGTTTAGGTTGTTTAAATCCATAGGGTACTGTGTCATAGCTATCTTCTAGTTTTCTTTTAGGACCAGTGATCTTAAACTGTTTGATTTCAGTGACTGTTACAATATTTTTATCTTTTGTGCGTCTGATTCTATTCTCTTCAACTTGTAATATTTGAGCGGATTCACTCAAAACCATTTCTTTCAATGTCTGAAAGTTTACCAATTTAGAAGTTTTAAGATTCAGTGTTAGGCCTTTAACTTTACATACAGGAATCAATTTCTGTTTGTTGGTAGACCACACGAGATAGGCGTAGGTCTTCGGCCCTCCAGATACAAACTCTACTATGTAGGACCCGGGCCCGTACTCTACCAACTCGTCGGTCATTTCCCCAAGGTAGTCCCCTGTAGGCACTTTATACAAATTACCTCTCAAGTAATATATTACCGAATCTGTATCATAATATAGGACTTGACCTCCCAACTTTTCAAGATGTTCATATAATTTAAGTCGGGCATGGGCAGTAGTGTAGGCCGCGATCACAACATTCACATTTCTCAACGCCTCTCCCACCTCATCAATGTACTCCCAGCTTACAACTAACACTTCTTCATTGATAACCTGTATCATGTTTATCTTTATTTCAGCACTAATTAACATTTGAAAGAAATCTTTCGGGTCTCTAACAATTGAGGCTTTGGTTTGGTTCTCCCTCTGTCCGAATTTCCCCCAGAAAGAATTCAACATTAATTTTGCCAAAGACCTTAAACCCCCATTCTTAGCAATCTTGTTTTTCTCCAGTTTTACCCCCTCATGTTTATAGTAATCAGCAATATACTTGTCTTTATCTTCTTCGGTCTTGCACCAACTAGGAAACCCTGACGCCTCCTGTTTCATTTTCAAAAATTTATTTATAAAATCAGTAAACAGACCACCGGTTTCATAAGTCGCCACTTGGTATTCCCAGAGTTCATACATGTCTAGAATCACATAACCCTTCTCTACTGCCTTTCTGATCTCCTGCATTGTCCAAGTCCCTACCAATGCCCTCTCATTACTTTCATGAAAACATTCCCCCTGATTTAAAGTCTCTCCACAAGTTTGACACAAGACAAACATTAATTTGTTGTTCATTTTTACTGGGAGCACAGGGTGGTATAGGTCCCTAGGCGGTAAGATTTTACACTTGAGCAATCCTTCTACGCCAAGTCCCCGCTCTCTGCACTCCCTATCTCCTACATAAATTTCGGGGTGGCCTATGGGGTAGTTACAGTATTTATTTACGTACGGATAAAGAGAACAAACATCTACGTACTGAATAGTCTCTCCCTCCGAGCATTTATGATAAGCTTTCGCATTACCGGTCCTACCTCCAAAAAATGAATCTCTCGGGTCAAGGGGAAGACTGTTCAGTATCGGTAGACTGTCCAAGTGTTTGAGGTTCTCATCCTTTTTCGTTTTCCTAAACTCGCACTCCCACATTTCAATAACATTACTTCCGAGTTTCTCAATTTTCTTTAAAGTCCTCTGATAACGCAAGTGAAGTGAATCAGAGGGATCCTCCTTCAGAGGGGCCTCCCGGCTGTAAGGGAAACATTTAGGGCAACCGTGCCAGTAACACCCATGAAATTCATAAATGTTGTCCCCATCAAAACCATCTACTTTCGCCCCATTAATTTTAACTTCTTTGCCTCGGCCTGCATGCTCAATCCTAACACCACGCTTCTCCTCTTCCCACGATAGCCACTGTAGGGCTACGGCTGACTGATTGTCCGTTAATCGGTACCCACCTTTCGGGATCAAGCCAATTGTATTAGGTTTCAGAAATTTGCGGCGGAAAGCCAAGTTGCACGCACTAGCAATAGTCACGGCCTCGAGAAACGGGTCTACGCTGCATTCTTTTAAAAATAAGGCTCTGAATTTAATACAGGCTTGGGCCAGAATCTCTACATCCGAAATGCAATACTCCAAAATCTCTTTTTGAAAGTCAAATACATAGCCACTGTTCACTTGTTCATTATACCATTTTTCAAAATCATCGTGGGATTTCTCAAACATATTCTCGGGGCAGTAAAACTCTTTTGCTGGCATAGGGCCTACATAATTTTGGTTCTCAAGGGTGTTGAATAGATGAGGGAAATAACCTTTCTTTTTCTCTGGGGGCAAATCAAACGCTTTCGGGAGTGCAGCGAGGGGCATAGGAAAGTAGCTTAAGGAATCAACAAACCTAACGTTATCCATTTCCATCAAAATAATTTTGGATCCTCTCATCACAAGTTCGGGTGTGAATTTAGTCTCTTCCAATGTATACTTTAAAATAAACTGAAAGTCAAACCCCTGTCCATTATGTGCAATCACACAAACATCTTTAAACTTTTTCCTGACTTGCATCACATATTCCATAAACTGTTTTACCGGATCCTCTTTGAAAATCTTTGTACGGTTTTTGCATGCCATACAGAAGCCTGATCCCAAACACTGCCCACAATACTGCTGACTTACACACAGATTAACTTTATGAACTTTTTTCTCTGGGTCAGAAGGGAGGTTTTCATCTTGCCTAGTTTCAAAATCAAAGAAAATAAATAGATAGTTTTTCCCCTTCGGTTGGCTTTCATTAGGTTTCATGTAACATTTATGGTTAGGGTCCATAAACTCTTCGCATACTTTACAGTATGTTTCCCCACATTGATGGGGCTTGGACCTTTCATTCATCATTACTAGTTTACCACAGTCAAGACATTTCTTTACTAACTGGCATTTATCAATTTTGTGAGCTATAAAACAGGCCTGATTTTTATAAGTCATGTTACATTCAGGACAATCAATTCCTTTGTGCTCCAGCTTACAGGGGGGCGAGATAGTCTGGCAAGTAGGACAGATATTGGAGCAACGGTGTTCAGGTTTATGGTCATAAGGGATATGGCATGCTTCACAGAAATACTTGCATGCAAAGGCAGCAGTTAGTGAATTGATAACATTATAATGCCCATTATGGAAAAGTAAATTAATTTTAAATTTTGGGTTTTCAACTCTTCCCTCAAAGTAAACTTCGCGACCTTTACAATCATAGTTGTACACTGTAATTTTAAAATCTTTCAGGTGTTCTTGGAATTTCTCAAGTTCTGGGATACCGGCTCCACTGTTAGATATCTCAACACGCGCTCTACGCATAAGCTCCTGAGCCCTAACTGTCTGTCTTTTACCTTTATCTTTTCTAATTGAATTATAATCTGAATCACCGGTAACTTTAGCCATCGCAACTACTATAGCTCTAGGCAAACACAGATTGTCTTTATTATTAATAACGACAATACCCTTCCTTGCTTTACACTCTTCTTCAAATGTGTTGTATAAACCGGGTCTCCTGCATCCCCCAGACCCTACAGGGAGATTGACTCGTGTACATTCTACTTTAAAAGTGTCTGTCGACTTGATAGATTCAGAATTACTTTGAATAATTCCACCAAATATTTCCCACAAAACATCTTCAGTTACTTCGTTGAAGGGCCGAAAAGCTACATACCCCGGGTCTTTAGATTTCAAATTTAGACTCTGCAAAGTGAAACCAAGCATATCGTTTTCATGGCATTGGGTTTTCACTTCATTCACAATCTTAGCAAAACCTTGCCTTAGCCAATCAATTTCATTTGTTTCGGGAGGAGGGTTAGTAAATTTGAAAATCGTTCTAAGCCCATACAATCTGAATTTCTTTATGTAAGTCTGATCCTCACTAAGAACATTAACAGGTTCAACAACCAACTCCATTACATCCGTTCACTACGAGAGCCTGACGCAAAGAGAGCGAGGACGAGCAGCGGTCGGCGGTATAATTACCAACCAGCCAATCAGAGCGCTGCACGCCCATTATCCACCAATCAGGGACCTTCTTATTCCAACCAATCACAGCCATGGTATTCTTCTGTTGCAGTGAACCACGGCGAGCTCTTCCTTGTCCCACCGGAGGAGCTGGAGGGGGTGGTGGGAGGAGAAGCAGCGGGAGGAGAGGTGGCAGCAGGAGGGGAGGTGGCAGCAGGAGGGGAGGTGGCAGCGGGAAGAGAAGAAGAAGAAGACATGGAAGGGGAAGAGGAGGGAGAAGAGGAAGAGGAGGAGGAGGAAGAAGAAGAAGGAAGAGGGCAGGGGGATGGGAATGAAGAGTAATGTACATATGTAAATATTATAATATATAGTTTAGTATAGTTTTTTTTTAACCAATATTGTAAATATATAGCTTAATATAGTTTTTTACTAACCCACAACCATAGTTTTTATTCCACACCTCTACCCAAGAGTATTGTAGTATATAGTATATACCTTATAGTGTATAACATATAATATATGGTTTATAGTGTATACTTTATAGTAAATGGTATGAGTTGGTAACACTGCAGGGAATTTGCAGGGAAATTTTGGGGAAACCCTAGGGGTTGGCACCCCTGTTTCCTTTTCCCGCCAAACCGGAAGTGACGTCACACCAAACCGGAAGTGGGCCAATCTCCGGGGGTCTTCTACTTACCTGACACCTGGTTACTTCTATGCTTATAACCATTTTCTTGAATGAATCATCATGTGGCAGATATAAACAAACCTAATTTAATTTCCATAATCATATGTTAGAATATAAAAATGTTGCTTCCATAAGAATAACATGGTAACTTTGAGGACGTCTAGGGCGTAGCCCTTTCTGAATATTAATATGAAAATAGTCAGACTTTCCTATTTTGAGCCTAAAAAATGAGTATATCAAATTTCAGCACTCTAGCTAGTTGGGAAGTTGGAAAACTAGTGATGAGTGTGTCAGTGAGTGAGGGCTTTGCCTTTTATAGATATACTGTAGATAGATGGATAGTTAATTCTGAACAGGATTATTTGGTCACTAATAAAAAAGTTTTACATTGAGGCTCTCTAATCGATTGTATTTTAACAAGTAATTTATGAGATGGGACGCCTTACCTTCTGTGTGGACAAGGGTTATTAATGGACCCTACTGTACATACTGTTGGGGAGTTATGTTGTTCACATCCGCGGCATTCCATTAAAGTTGCACGTACTCCCTGGTTGGTGCTAAACAAACAACAGCTTTTGGCAGCTGAACTATCACGCGAGTGATCTCTCAGCTATGAGAGATGCCAGACCAAATTCAAACGGCTCTTTCTAGGGCCATTTTAGAAATGTAGGCTTCGTTATTAACATATGTCATCTAGACATTGAGGGTCTGAGCTAATAAAAAGTTGACTGCCTCATCAAGGTGCTGCGAGAAAATAACATCGATGTCCTCGTACTAAAAGAAACACATGTAGAAGACTAAGAGAACAGTGCGAGGGGCAACATCACAGGATATAGGCTTGTGGATAAAATAGGACACAGGGTCTATGGCGTGGCGTCTTACGTTAGGCAAGACATAGGCGACATATACGTCTTCCACAAAAGTTGTGTGAACAGCATATTTACTATTGCTGTTAAGGCATCTGAGACTACCATTGTAAATGTCTACAAACCACCGAACATCAAGTGGCCAGATACAGGTCTCTCAACTTTCGAACATCCTGTGGTATATGTAGGTGACTTTAATAGTCATCACACACAGTGGGGATACACATCCGATTATGAAGATGGCACTCGTCTTACAAGATGTGCTGAAAATAACAACCCTTTCTTGGTATTTAATGCTAAGGACCCACACACTTTCCATTCTGCCTAATGGCGTTGTGGGTACTCTTCAGACTTGTGCTTTTGTTCTCGTAACTGGTCAGCAACACCCATACCAACTTGCAGGAAGGTCCTAGATGCTTTTCCTCACTCTCAGTATAGGCCTGTACTGGATTCAGTGGGAATTCAAATTCCACTAGTTAGATCTTTTCCTCGGCCTAGGTGGAACTTAAACAAAGCTGAGTGGGAGGCCTTCTGTTCCAGGATTGACAAAGGCATCAGGTTCATCAATCTTAAAATAAAAAACTATGATCGGTTCACACGGCTTGCTCTGTCTTCCGCAAAAGCCTCTATTCCAAGAGGTTTTATGAAAGTGTACATACCAGGATGGAGTCAAGATTGCGAAGACCTTTACAGTGAGTTCACTGACACTGCCGATAGAGATGTAGCGGACCAACTCCAGGAGAGAGAAATGGGTGAAAAATGTTGAAAATCTGAACTTCACCAGAAGTAGTCAGAAAGCTTGGCCTCTGCTCAGAAAGCTCTCCACTGGTAAGCCAAATGAAAAACACGCAACCTCACCCTTGTGTCATTGCAAAACGCCTTTCCTGTCTGTCTAAACAGGTACATAAGTATGCAGATAAGAAAATAAATTTGAAGCTTAATGAAATAAAGGAAAGTCGGTTAGCGCCATTTGAAGTCTCAAGACCTTTCACAGGCAATGAGCTGGATGTGGTGATTGATGCGATGCCAAATATTGGCAAAGCAGCAGGTTTGGATGGAATCTTCCCGGAGCTCATCAAACACTCGGGTAAAAAGGCTAGACAGTGGCTTCTTGTAGTTTATTCCATAATGAAAACCGGTGACTTGCCTGGTATATTTTGAATATCAGAAATAATAGCCGTCTTGAAGCCAAATAAAGATCGATAACTGCCAGAAAGTTACCGACTTATAGCTATTATTAGTGTCTGTCATAAACTGCTCTAGAGGTTAATACACAACAGGATCCTCCCTGTTCTCGATTCCAGCATCCTCGTCGAGCAAGCTGGGTTTAGGCTTGGGCGCAACTGTTGTGACCAGGTTCTTGCTCTTACTTCTTTCATCGAGAATGGGTTTGAGAGAAAACTGAAAACATCTGTTGCTTTCTTAGATCTTACTGTAGCTTATATCTTACTCTTTCTTAGATCTTACTGTCTGGAGAAAAGGCCTTCTCATTAAATTTTATAACCTGATTCCTTGCCCTTTCCTATTGCGTCTCATCAACTCGATGCTCTCCAACAGGATGATTAAAGTATATTTGGGGCGCAAGGAAAGTATTTTTAGGCAACTAAAGGATAGTCTGCCACTCAAGTCAGTTGTTTAATGTGTATACTGCCGACATGCCTGACACTTGCTCCTTAAAGTTTGCCTATGCGGAATTGCACTGGCTTATGAGCACTAGGAATTCCTACATGCTAAGTAAGTACTAACAAACGACCTCAAGACCTTTCTTGAAGGCCTGGAAACTAAATCCAAACCCAACTAAAACTGAGGTATCTTACTTTCACTTGAACAATAGACTATCCCACCAAAAGCTTAAAATCGTATTTGACGGTGTTGACCTAAAGCACAATGACCACCCACACAGTACCTGGGAGTCACTTTAGATCGGTCTTTCACATTCAAAAGCCACCTACAAAAGACAGCATCCCAAGTAAGAGCTAGAACTAACATTGTCCATCACCTTGCTGGTTCTACATGGGGAGCTAATGCACAAGTTCTGCGAACCACTGCTTTGTCCCTAGTTTACTCAACTGCTGAGTACTGTGCTCCCGTGTAGTTGAACAGTGTGCATGTCAGAGAGATCGACGTCTAACTGAACAGGACTATGAGAACCATCAGTGGTACACTCATACCAACCCCTTCGCTCCACCTAAAATAAGACGAAGGGATGCACATACTAGGGAATATAATAAGATCGTATCTACCTCACTGCTTTTGCCAAGTATCTGCCAAGTTGGTTTTGAATAGAGAAATGGAATGTTACGCACCCCACTCTTCCAATAAATGGGTTAATTATAATTGAGCATTGAGTAAATAATGCAGGACGAATGTTCATTCTGTGTTAAAGAAAATCTTTATTGAATTTGTGTTAACACCAAAAAAGATTTTTCTGAGAACTCTGTTAAGTCACAGGATCAAGGGAGGGCGATGTGAAAGCAGAGCCGAGATGGGGCTCAAGGGCTCTCGACCTGATTGTTTTGAGCCAGAGGGTTACTTCAACTGTACGTTAGTTTTGACTGCGTTAGTTACGCTACGTTATTGAAATACACAATTAACCTGTGTCCAAATAATACGTAATTTGTAATAAATTGATGATATGATAGAGTGTGAGTGTAAGGAATATACTATTTAAGTTACATAATAAATATTTTAAAAATACAACTAGGAATATTTAAAATTTTTATATTTTCACAGGACTTCTTTAAAATAATCAATTAACTTAACGGAGTGCTTGGTGTATAGTATTTGGTAGATTTATTGTTTTATATATATATATATATATATACTTATAATTTAATATTATTCAGACATTCTTACATTTAGCTCAGTTTGAAAAGCTTCGTCCCATAATTTCGAATAAAATTACAAAACACTTACAAAAACTCATAAAATATGAACAAGGATTAGTTTTAATAATAATGAGAAAACATGTGTCAAAGTAAGATTTCAAGAACGTACTCCTTTGAGTATCAAAAATATTGTTTTGCGAATAGTACATTCTGTAGTAAATACGGATATTTAAAATGTTTTATTTCAAAGGTAGCTTGAAGCTTTTTTGTAGCAAGGAATCTAACAAAGCTTTGAGGAGGTGAACTAAGTTTATTCAAAGATCTGACAGACTTTTTTTTACAATACACGAAATATTCTTTCATTAAAAGATTACATTAAAGCTAAAATATATTTTAGTGTATCGTATGTTATGATTGAAGTTTCCAAAACAATATTAAATATCACTGAGGAAAAATTATGGAAAATTAATCAATAAGACTTTTTAATTTGATGTTCATTTCAAAATATGATTATATTTAATATCGTCTACCGACTCATCATGGGCTGAGGCTCGCCTCATTTGAACTTTTGGTAATATTTATAGTAATAAAGGTTGAGTATTAAGAAAGTTATTGCATTTTCAGGTTTACCCATATGATTCAAATGGAAACTTTGAATGTTTATTATTTTCATCCGAGTCATTCAATTTAAATCTAGTTTCAGCGTTGTACTCTGACAAATGAGACCTTTTATTTGATGTATATATCAACCTATTTTTACATTTAAGATTTTCGTTTGACTTCTGGTGGGCCGTCCCCCACACAAGACTAAAAATTTTAATAACGCCAAAAGGTACATTGTGTTAAGCTACCACCACCACCCAAACGATATTTGTTTATCTTAACATATAAAAAAATGTAAGGGGTGGATGGACTTTTTTACACCCTGTAGAAATAGTTATTTAAATAAATATTTACAAGGGAATAATTACTGTTTTATTGCGAATGTTGGAACCATTGGAATGTTTTAATAAAATAAGGCGAAAACAGTCAGGGCTGAGCTGCAGAGCAATATCGCCCAAATGTCCTTACCATGTGAGATGGATTATGATAATCTACGTCAGACAAAATTCAATTAAAACAGAATTTTTCAAAGCACCACCTATTGTCAAAAAGTCCTCCTATTATTAAAATTTAGAAGAATTTGGTTTTATTATTTGCTTCTCGATTTTATTAATTTTTAAACTTCCTACATTTTTAATAATAGATTTGATAATCCATATGTTGAGTACATAGACACTTAATACTATAGCAATAAATGAATTATTGAAATTTTAATTGAAAATGAAATAGCCCAATTTAACTAAATAAATGTATGAACTACTCTGTTTGACGAATAATGAAATAAAAATAAAAAATAAACTAAACTTAAAAATATAAATACAATTTTACTATGGTTGTTATTGTTAGGCCTTATTATTTTAATTAATTTTTTATATTAATTAAAACATAATTATTATTAAGGATTTCATATTTGATTTTTAAATATTTATTATAGTAGTCCCAAAAGTTTTGGAGGATATACACTGTTATGACTACAAAATCTATTTAAAATAGTACACACTTTGCTCGGAACCGTACAATTTAGTTTAGATATTAAAATAGTTCAACTTAAGGGTTGTTTTACATTATAAAATAACACTATCACATTTCATAGGTAAACTGTTACCTATTACGCTTATATCTTGATAAATTACATCCTACAACCAATATTATCTTTCATCACTAGTCACCCAAAACTACCTACACTTTTTACAGCTGTATCTTAACAGATGTTTAAAACGCTTTAACTGAATCCCAAAGCTATTTTAATGGGACAATTTTAAATTTCAATAATAGATATCACCTTTGTTTTAAGTCCCATTGACACCCTATCCAACAACGCCAAAAACCTTAAAAGTCGTTTGAAAATGTCAGGATTAGTTTCAATCACGAAAAGAACCCCTAAGCGTATTAAATAGGTATAGATTCTAGTCGCATTAAAAATAATGCATGTCATAATAATCAACAGCATTAGAAAATAATTACTTTAAAATCTCTGTTGTTTTACAACATCTTTATAAACAAACCTTGAGATATACAGTGCAAGAATGTTTATGAAGAGAATTGTTTACACTAATTTTCAATCGTGAATGAATATTTATTTTATTTTACATTTAAACAGCAAACTGCTGCATTGATTATTTCACAAAAGTTATGATGCACAGTGATTTTTATGTTTTTATTTTTTAGCATTAAAAATCTGGCTTGGTAGGGTAAAACTGTACACAACGTAAAAAACGTATTGTCAGGCTAGCAAATTGATCTGTGGAGGAAGGTTAAGTTTGAACATTATTTACTTATATAAAGAACTCTTCATTTGTTATTTGATGTGTTTTCAATTAAAATGCTAAAATTCTGACATAATGAATTTTTCAACAAGTTTGAACCCGAAATCAATGAGGAAAGTTAATTACTTGCAAGACCACATTATTTAAAAGGTAAATAGTATTCCAAAAGGTTTAGTTACTCACGTAATTAAACAGTTTGTTAACACACTTAGTAGTTAATGTTACGGAAGGTAAAAATGAATATTTAGAAATAATATAAATGAAAACTATAATTCAGGCCACACAAGAGCTAATTATTGGTTGAAAATACTGAGGAAGCAATATCATCAATCAAAGGTACCTTTGTGAGCTCTGAAAGAGCTCTTCTAACCACAATCTTTAATTAGTGACGGAATAAAAAAAGTCATTAACAAAGGGAGCCAATACTTATTACTAACTATAAGTTACAGAAGTCTCATTATTATAAACTTAGTATTATGGATTTGATCCTAAACTAAGTAAAAATCTTATATAATAAAAGAGTGCATTTAAGGGTCTAGAGAGAGAACTACTGAACGGATCGAGGCCGTTTTGGTGTCAATGGATTTCTTGTGACTCCTAGATGATAGGAAAAATATGGTATCCCGCGAAAAATATCTTATAAAGCCGCAAAATGAAAATTAGACCTTATTTAGACCAATCTAAGACGTGATTTTGTCAATTTGTTTACTGCTCCAGGTGATCCATATATTACATTGAAATTTGAAAGCACTGCTGCTTTACAGAGTATTTTTGTAAACAAAACAGACAACTTTTCAATGCTATGATAATTGACAGATACAAATGAAATCAAGGACACGTAATGTTGCAGTGGTTTTTAAAGCAGTAAAATAAATATTTAACAGCTGATGCTTTCGTAAAATTTTGGATGCTATACTATAAAGAGAGTTTATTTAATATAGATGATTGAATTTATGTATTTAAACTTACGGGTTATTTATACATATGTTTTTATAACTATAAACTAATGAGCTTTAGGTTTTAAAATATACAAACATAATTCTCCCCACCGTATTTTAATCCATTAATTTTTTTTCATAACTAAGTCATATTACATACATCCTTATATTGTTATTTTTCTTCGATCGCGTAGGCTTATGATTCTACATGTTTAACAGTTGGTTTATTGTTCCCCACTGATATAAACAATGGATAACAAAAATTGAAAATGCGGAACTATGAACTGGAAGAAATAAGTCTTGAAATTTAAAAGAACAAATACCAAGAATGAGAAAAGGAGATGGAAATAAAGTGGAAACAAAAGACAGAGAATAAACATTTTGAATAGTGTTTTAGTGAAGGTAGAAAACCTACTATACTATTGACTTAGAGGACAATGAAGTAACACTTAATACACCCAGGAATGTACTTCTATACCATTGCGTGAAAAATTCAAGTCAGAACTTGAAAGCAAGGTTAAATTAGATGCATAAACACTGTGGAAGAGCCTACAGAATGGTGCTCAGCGATGGTGATGATACCAAATCCTAATTAATGGGGACGTTAGACTCTGCGTGGATCCAACAAAGTTAAACAAGAACGTAAGGTGGCAAAAATGGCAGAGGTTGAAGACACACTTAATCAGACTGGTAAATTTCGAGTGTTTAACAAATGAGATACAAATTCCGAATTCTGGCATATTAAATGGACTCTGAGTCAGCGAAATTATACCAATAAGTTAATTGGCCATACAATTGGAATAGAGAAAATGGAAATCCGGTTTAAAACCTTTAATCATTATCTTTTTTATATAGTCTCATAGGCCTACTATATTGTAAAACCATATGATAGTAAGTATTATAAACTATTTAAACTTATAAACTATTATTGATATACTAGAGATCGCCTCCTGGTTGAAATTAGACCAAAATTTTAGTTGATCTGGATCCAAGAAGTTTAAAAACATTTTATGACTTAAACCTCTGTTCTTCCTGTTTTAGCAGTTGTTTTTACAACTGCTGTCTAATGATTCAATCATTTCTCCTTCCTCCAAAAGATTAACATTGACACTTTGAAAGCCTGTGGGGCGTAGCCCTGGAGTCCAATGTGAATTAGAATAGAATTATACTCATCTACAGGACCTTTCCATACCTTTCCAACGGTATGCTCGGATTTATCCTACAATGCACATGAGCTGAGAAAAGAGGAGGAAAAGAAACATGCTTGCCTATTTATTATAGAAGACTAGGAAATCGCCCACTGATAAAAAAATGTTACGAAAAATATTTAGTTGATCTTGAGCTAATTAGTCAAGAAAATTATATATAAAACATACTGTTCTTCCTGATTTGCTATAATTTGTTATTACAACAGCTGTTTCATGATCAATCAATTATCCCTCTCCCATAAGGTTAACGTTGAAACTTTCGAAGTCTTTAGGGCATAGCCTCGGGGGTCGATGTGAATTAAAATACCATTCTTCTCATCTAGAAGACACTATCTTTAAAACGGGTTTCTTTTACGTTGCTCACAAGCTGAGAAAAAAGGACGCAAAGAAACATGTTTGCCTTATTAATATAACTGTTCACATTGATAAATAAATGGGAAAATTTTAGTTTTAATACTGTTTTGTCTGTGTATTAATAAACTCTGTGACCATTTTCAAACGAGAACATCAAATTCATGAATAACCATCGTAAAAATTACCCGTCATTTTTGACGGGCTGTTCGCTAGTACAAACATAATTTTAATTGATCTACATATCTACAAAAATCTTATGTAATTCGTCAAAAAGACTCTTTGTATTGAATGTTTGTCCCCAATATCAAATAAAAAAAGTAAATTGAACAAAATATTTAGTTAAATAACTGCATTTTCATTTTTGCATTATAAAAATATATTAAATTAATATTTATAAAGTGTTTTAGTCAAATGAACCAATAATAATTCTAATATTTTTAATTTTACTCATAAAAGAATAAATTTGGTCAAAATTAGTCCTTACAATAAAATACTTTTCCAATAATTATATTGATAAATGCTTCTATATAAAGCATTGGTTTAACACATTGTTTCATAATTAGAGGCTTTAACACATTCTTACCGGCTTTCAATAATGAAAGCTTTTGGGAGAAGAATATAATAAGGCTACTGTCACTGCAAACTTCCTTGTTATTGAATAACTATGTAACAGGTAAATAATATTGTAATCTCCCAAATCTCCCAACATAAAAAAACCCCGTCGCAGCAGACCTGCGTACTCAGCGAATTTCCAATGGAATTTTGGTATATTTTCTATTTCCCCATAAAATCCATGGGGATGAGAGTTGTAGGTTTGCCGCCATAATATGGGTTTAGTTGGTAAATATAAGTTAAATCCTACCTAGTGATTGTACATACCAAATTTTATAAGGTTATGGTGTTCTGTTTATTTTCCCCATAAACCCCGTGGGGTGAGTATGTAGGTTTGCCGCCATATGGGTTTTGTAAACAAGTATAAGTTAAACCTTATCTAGATAATGTACATACCAAATTTGATTAAGTTATGTCAATAAATAAGCAAGATATACGCTTTTTTTGATTTCCCATAAGAATAACATGGAAAACACTTTTTTTATTTTCCCCGTAACCAATTATGCTAAGATAAAAATTCAAAATACCAAATTGTTTGTTTTTTTAAGCTCTGTTAAATGGTTTCAGTTAAAATTATTGAATTTTAAAAATTAAGGTCGAAAAGTGCCAAAAACCCATTTTTAACCCTTTTGAAACCCCATAAAACCCCGTTCCAATGGTCCGATCATTCTGGTTCGCGAACTCAACCTAGTAGATGCTGGCTTACACCCCTGTACCAAATTTCATTAAAATCGGAGGTTCCGTTCAAAAGTTATCGTGTTCACGGACACATAGATATATATATATATATATATATATATATATATATATATATATATATATATATATATATATATATATATATATATATATATATATATATATATACACATATATATCAATTTGAACGAACGGTGTTTTTGGCTTCTAGGGACCTCAAAACGAAAAAGTATCATGGTCCCGGGCTTAGGTCTTACCGTGACTACTACCGTAATAGCGTATTCCCTATAGGAAAATTCGCTAAAAAAAAAAAAAAAAAAAAAAAAAAAAAAACAATTTACCAAGGACGAAAATTAACAAATTTTAGAAACATTTGTCCCAACTAGCTCAATCTATTTACTATGTTGTGTCTTTATTGATTACTGAACAGTAGAAGACAGTTTACTTTTGGATTTAACTGTTAAGTTCTTGGAGGACTCTGAGAATAACAGGCAAGACTAACAACAACAACCACCTTAACAATGCTGAATGTCGATGGTCAACAAAGAACTCTTATTTGTAACTCTTATAAAAAGCAGTCTCCAGTTATTTAATTGGTTTATTCTGGCAATTGGTTATTCATTTAATATAATGATTATTGTTATTAAAGTGATATTTTTTATTCAAATTAACCTACCTAAGTTATTATATGTTTCTGTCTGTCATCGGTATTTAATTGTACTAACTAGTTTTAATTAGTGTATTCGATTGTTTAGATATTAAATTTTTTAAATATTTTTATTAGTTTGGTAAAAGTTGCCCCTAGGAAGTATTGCTTAAATGTATAAATAAATTCTTACCCACAAATAAAAGTATATATTGTGTAGTCTAAATGTAGCAAATATAAGTTGTAAGAATACATTATTGATTTTGGAAAAGTCACGTTTTCTTTAATTATACAGTATTTATATTGTTTTATAGTTACATTTTCTTCGCTGTTTAAAGATGCACAGGCTATATGACATAAAGTGTAAAAACTAAAAAAGAAACATGTCTCAATATTTCTCGAGTATTGAGGTTAACACTTATCAGAACACGTAGTACTTTTATTCTTTCTTATCTCATAGGACACCAGGTTTTAAGGACGAGAAGGTAGAGTGTCGTTAAGGAGTCATCAGAGTGTGTCTTCAAAAGAGGAAACATCTTGAGTGAGTTGTTGAAATAATTCTTCCTTTCTACTCAAGAGAGAAGCTCATTTGCTTGACCCTTACTCTGTTTTGTTCAAAGTTTTTACAAGATGTTATAAATTCAGTTCTTGTAGTCCAATTTCGATTAGATGTATTGGATTTTATAAACTATGTTTTATATGATTATACATGTTGATTATATATTCTTCGTATAGTTCTATACTTAATACGTACTTAATATGTTAATAATTGACATATTATCTGAGTTGGTAGATTTTAAAACTATTAATTTTAATTGTATGATTTTTATTATTATTGCCAATTATTTTCATGATGGGATTGGTATATACCGGGTACCACAGACCACTCGTGCACCACTTTTAAAATTTTCAGGATTAATTTTCACTAAACAAACTTTACTATTTTATATAACCCGTTTGCTCTTTATTGATTCACAGTAATGTCAATGCATTATAAGTAACCATGTTTAACAGAAGTAACCCATCAAGACAAGAAATCACTAATTTGAAATACAAACCACTTTTATCGTGTTTTTGGATTATACATTTAATTTTTAGACAGCTTTACAATTTTATTGGCACCTCTGATCACCAAAATGTGCTGAAATCAATCAGGATTTTGAACATTTGGGAAAGGTAGAATATGAATTCAAGGATTGAGAATAGGTGTCTGTCCAGGATGTAAAACCCAAATTTTGGAGTCCTGGCTTAGTAACAATAAAGTTAAATGAACTTCGGTCTTATCTGGTGAAAACAATAAGTAACATTTTTTCAGGAGAAACTCGCATTAAATGAAGAATGTGTTTATTTTTTTATTAAAAATCATATGTTTGGGAAATAAAAAAATGAACGAAATTGTAAACATTGTTACTGATATTATGTTATGAATAACAGCGATTATAAAAATAGTAAGAATTCTTTTTACTTTCAAACAAAGTATAAGATTTTTAGTTTATTTATAGTTCTGCTAATTGCAAGTAAAAATATGTGACATGAATGGTTTAGTATTTAAAGTTTCTGATATATATTCAGTATTATTGTAAATAAACATATTTTTGTTTTTAAGGAGGGGAGATACATATTTTTACCAACTATTGCACACCTCAAATATGTTCACCAATGTTGGAAGAATCCATGAATACTTTTAGACAGGAAGAAATTGAGCGAGGAGAATTCCAAACTCGCCTCGATTGCTCTCCGTCATCTGATTAGAAATTCCTAAGCAACCTCTCTTTCCATCTTTACGATAACTAGTATTACCATAAAATATTGTTCTCCTATAAGGAGTATAAATTTGTATACCATTCATTGAACAGTGGAGATAAGTAAGGCCTACGAAAAATTACCAAGAACAACGAAATATTAACTTCAAACCTCCATTAATAACAAAGCATATATTTTTTTAATTGCTGTTTTTGACTTTGATATTTTTCTCTTAATACTATCTTAATCATTTTAAGAAAATTCTAGGTAATTATTAGTTACTAGAAGTAATTACTACTGGAGTAATTACAATGGTTATGCAATAATAGGTATATAATAGGCAGACTAATTTGCCTACGATATTACAGTATATCTTTATCAATAATTAAATTTAAACCTCTAAGGTAATACTTTAATTTCCTTTGGATTCTCGATCATTTCGATAATTACGTCTTTGGATATTTTTTATAGTAACTATATTATACATATATAAATAATTTTAAGATATCTGAAACAAAAGCTCCAAAAAACATTTGTTTTAACCTCCGGTACACGCGTGGTCTACTGTAACAGCAATAGGTCTACACGCGCACGGACTGACAGTCCGTTTATTGGTTTTGTGAGAAATCAGGCAATAATTTAAACAGTCACTAACCAATATCAGCATGACGACTTAGTTTTATCGTTTTTAATTAAAATTATGAGTATTATAAAGGAGTAACTGTCAAACCGATCATAGCCAAATGCGATCATAAACAAAAAGGATTTAAAGTTATTAAATGATTATTTTAATAAAAATATCTGTAAAAAATATTACCATAATCTAAAAATATTTTATTTATTATTTGGATTTTGGAAAAAAGTAGCTAAAAATTGTGTTGATAATTAATTAAAGCGATAAAGCATTACTAATTTTTAAATCCGAAAAAAATATTGATTTTAAAACTAACCTACGATTTCATCATAAAAACCTTGATAATGATAATATACAATAGATTTCCAAGCAAATAAACATACTTAAATTATTATAATATTGTTCTCGTACTAGATTGTGTGTTCACAAACTAACGCATGCGGAGTAACAGTCAACACTTCAGTGGACGCCAGCGACCGCCCACGGAGTGAGGCTCCGCGAGTAAATGTACACCAAATATCGCGTGCGGAGACCCAGTCCGCACTTGACTTTAGGCCCTTTGTAGCTCGGACCAAACCACCCCTAGGATGGTGAAAACCCTAGTAATGGGTTAAGAAAGGTGGCGAAGGAAGCTAGAGTACGTGTCATATGATAAGCCTGCCGATTCACTATTGTAGGCACTCTTTTTCATAAACGTGAAGTCTCAGTCCGCAGCGCGTGTACCTGGGAGTTAACCTAGGTACATTGTTTTTAGTTTTTATAACGAACCTTATAGATCTTGTTCTATTACAAATTAAAAAAAAAAGATACTACCCCCTCCCCTTGCATTCTTGTATCTGAACAATACGCAGTAAGGAAGAATCACCATCTTCATTTGTGGAATGGTTTTAAAGTTTACCATGAGAACTTTTAGGTCTATCTTTTATTTCAGATTTTTTAGCTCCTAGTTATTTTGTTAACAAAAATATCAAACCGTTTCCAGACTTTTCACCTCCCTGAATACAAGTAGGGGTTAGTCTAACTATTTTAATCTAAGAAGCTAAGGCTCTCTCTTGTACTTTTTTTATTAGTTGATGTTATAGGTTGTCTGTAAATTAGTCAAATCAGTCATTTGTTTTAAAATAAATTAAATTGTAAAATTTTAATATAAATTTTTTTGCTTTATATTAAGCAGTAAAGGCATGCAAAACTAAATTTTGCATAATGCCTACCTTAGAAAAATAAACACAAACCTAAAGTAAACACAGGCGGTATAGGACTCAATGCTTTTTCCTATCGCGAAGGGAGCATTATTCAAAGACCTTCTTTGTTTAAAAGACACGCTCTGTTGACTTGTTTGAATAATTTTTCAGAATTAAAAAAATGACACATCATTAACGCATGCGGTTTACTCTGTTGTAATCGTATGACACTTCCTATTATTTAATAGTGTCAAGTTGCTTTAGGTATACATTTGATTCAAATCCTTTAATAAACCTTATAAAAATATCCTCTTTCCCTACTTTATTAGATTTATTTTAGATATCCATAGTGGAATACAATTAATAAAATGGAAAAGCATAGTATTGCCAGTGTTACAGTAAGATAAAACCAACATTAATTTGTTTGGAGTATTTTAAAACAATGAAATAAAAAGTCAGTTTTTTTCTGTTTTTTATTGCTTCTAACTGGTTCTTTAAATATATAAATGTATTAATAAATAACGTAAAATATAATATTAAATAATTTCCCATTTTTTTAAATATTTTCTATCCAAGCAAATTTAAGAAAATTTAAATTTAAATCATAACAAAATGTATTTTGTATGAATTTTTAATAAAGAATGGGAAATTTATATATACAACAAAATAGTAAAATCGCACAACCACGATCTCAGTTTATGTGAGTTACATTGTTTCTTTTATTTTATAGATTATGTTTTAGCGAATTTCCCATAGGGAATAAGCTATTACCGTAGGTCTCATGGTAAGACCTAAGCCCGGGACCATGTTACTTTTTCGTTTTTAGGTGCCCAGAGACCAAAAATAATAGTCATTAAAATTTATATATATATATATATATATATATATATATATATATATATATATATGTATATATATATATATATGTATGAGTAGATAGTATCATGTTGGTTCTGGCTCACTTTTGGAGACAATCAAAAATCAAACAAATTTCACAGTTTTTTAATACAATTATGCAATATTTTTGCCATTTTTTGGCCAATTTTTAGCTTTTGTCAAATTGTCATAAAAAATATGCAATTTTAATAAAATTTTTAACAAATATGCCTAAATTTTCTACAAAATAAAATTTTTTTAAAAACAAGTAAAATTATCACATTTTATAAGTATTTTTTCAATAGTTGACTTTTCATAAGGTAATTTAAAATTTTAGTAGTATTTTTTCAATAAATTTGACTAAAATAGTAATAATATATTCAAATTAATTTCAGTAATATCATTTTTGATTATATTATATTCAAGTAATTTTTCAGATATAATAATAATATAACAATTTGTTTTACTAGTAGCTACTATATCATAATCAAAATCTGCATTAATAATAATATCATTTTTTGAACTTGAAATATTTGTTGGATTTTTTGTAGTATCAATTACATAAATTGGTCTATTTTCTAGAAATTCTGTTGGATTATAATACATTTTACTACTATTATAATAAATTTTTTATAATCTTGATACATTTCATACATAATTCTAAATTTTTCATTGTTTATATCAAAATTTTCTAATTCATCAGGGTAATAATGACCATTTAGTTTTACTCTTATATTTTTTACATACATACTATCAAATTTAGAAGTATCAAATAACTGATCATTTGTTCTTGATTTTTGAAATCCAATTATAATAAATTTTGGATTATAAATATTTCTATAGATATTTGTTATATCAAAACTTAAATTCTTTCCTGTAATATTTTTTTGTTCAATACATTGCCAATGATTAAAATGAAAATTTACTTTTTCAAATTTGCTTAGTTCATTAATTAATTGAATTTTACTTGTTGTTTTGTATTCAATTATAGGAACTCTAATAAAAAATTCATCAATTGTTATTTTACCTTCAGTTGGTAATGTAGCATTATCATAAGATCCATCAGCCTTTTTAGTTTTCCATCTAAAAATTGCATCATTATCTTCTGATCTAATAAATGTTATATTAAAACCTCCTTTGTATATTGGAATATTTACATTTTCAAAAAATCCTAATCCAAAATGAGATAAATTACCAATTGCTTCAAATTTATTTTTAAAATTTGATTCAAAACCATTATTTATCTGATTTATTTCTGATTTTGAATAAGTTATAGTACCTTTAATTGTACTTAATAGACCAGGATATTCAATTTCATCAATCAATTTATTATGTTTTCTAACTTCAATTTTTGAAAATAAAAATGGAACAAAATTATCAATTAATTTTATATTAGCACCATTATCATATGCATTTCCATCAGATTTAGTCAATTTACCAGATATATAAAATTGAAATTTAGAAGTACAAAATCCATCTCCAAAATCTATATTAAATTCAGTTTTTTTATTAGGTTCATTTAAATGTAATTTAGATAATGGATAGAAATTTTTGTATTCAGCTCTTTCAATATCATTTACATATTTTTTGTAATCAGCCATTTATTAAGGATAAATTTTTTAAATCAAAAGCTTTTTTAAAACAAGTAAAATTTTTATAATTTTATGATGTCAAATTTTATAATTTTTATGTATCAATTTCATTTTTACTTTTAAAATATTCAATTTCAGTAGCATGATCAAGTATAAATTTTGCTGATATTTTTTGATGTTCTAAAATTAATTCCCAATTTAATGTAAATGCATAATCATGAATGAAATATTCAGTTAAATCTTGATATTTACAAATCAAATCAATATAATCTTTTAATTGATAATTTATGAATTCAGTAATAAAATCTATAGTTAAATTTTGATGTTGAGCAATTTTTTGCCAATTTAATTTATTTTGAAACAATCTCATCATATTAATACTCAACTCATATTTTTCAGAAATATCATCCCAATCATCTTTGTTTAATTGATTTTGGTTTCTGATAATGAATAAATCAAATGAACTGTATAGAGCCATTTATTAGGGAGAAAATTTTGTAAAACAACTTTTCTTTGAATTACAAATACAACGTTTTGATTTAATTACATTTATATTTTTCAATTTTATTATCTGAATATCTTTAGAATTAGTTTTTTGTTTACATTTAAGACAATAAATCAACTCCATTTATATAAAATAATTATTGTAATTTATCTATATCATCTTTAATTAGTATTATTTCAGCATTTAATTCTTTTATGGATTCATTGACTCCATCAAATAGAAATTTTAGTTCTTTTTCTAATTTTTCTTCTAAATTTTCAACATATTTTCCAATATTAATTAAAAAGTCTGTAATTTTATTTAAATCCTTTTTAGTTTCTGAATGATTATTACCAATTTTAATAATTGAATCTAAAACTTCATCTAATTCTGATTTTATTACAACATCATATTTATTTATACTTGGTTTAACATTAACAATTCTTTTACCATTAATACTTATATAATTTTTTGATAAACCAATAGCATTTACTAGATTTTCAGTCTTTTTTACATGACTTTTAAAACTTTTACTAAAATTATTAAAAAATATATTTAATTTAGAATTTATATAATCTTCTTTAATATTAATTGGATGTTTTTTCTGTCTTCCAAACAGATCAAATATATTTTGTGAATCCATATTTATTAAGGATTAATTTATTTATTATATTATCAAATTTTTTATTATTATTTAATTCATTTAATGTAAAAATACATAAATGACCACAAATTGGTGGATCATTATAATTTTGAATTTGATTATCATTATAAAATATATTATCTTTTCCTAAATATTTAACTAATTCTATTGGTGGTTTATTAACTATATTTCCATATGAATCAAAATAATATTTAATTTTATCTTTTTTATAATAACAAACCCAATGAGTTCCATTTCCATCAAATGAATCTAAATTTATAATTCCACATTCAAATTTATTAACTTTATTAGGTAATATATCTCTCATAAATACACCTCTAAAATATTTTATATTTTTAAACAATTTTTCTAATTCACCTAATGTTAGTGGTTCAAAATTTTTTTATAATTTTGTTTCATATATTTTAATGTTTTTTTATCTAAACCAGATCCTTCTACATTTTTTAATTCATGATCTAACCAATCCACAAAATTTCTAAATTTAGGAATTATAGATTCTTTTACTACTTTTGCTCCCTTTCTAACATTTGGTGTATAATTTTTAACTATAGGTATATTATCAGCAAAATCTAAAATTTCTTTTAGTAATCCACCATTTTTTATTTCTTTTAATTGATTATATGAAAATTCAAATCTTAATCCTTTATTTAATTTTTTATGTTTATTTAGTTTATTAATTTGTCTTTTAGATAATAATATAATATCTTTTCCATTTTTATTAAATTGATCAATATTAAATTGAATTATAACTGATTTTTTATTTTTAAATGCTAATTTTATTTTTGATTTTTGATTATCTGTCAAGTTTATATTTGTTTTTTCCATTTATTAAGAAAAAAATTTATAGTTTTTTATAATATAGATTAATATAATTAATTTTATTAAAATTTTAATCCTACTTCTAAACCCATACCAAATTTTCTTTTCATCCACATAGCACCTGATGTTGGTAATGCAATTAATCTTTCACCAATTCTATGATCATTTGATGTTACTATATCCCATGCTTTATCTTGTAAAATTTTATCAGCTATTTCATTTCTAGATTTTGTATCTTTATGATCTCTATAAAATAAATCATGTTCTTTAGCAGCTTTATCTAAATCATTTATTCCAGGATTATTTCTTTTTATTCTTTTATTTAATTTAGTTCCAGGCCCTAGATATTGATAACCAGGTACATGTAATTCAAAAGGTAAATTATTTATAACATCATTTAAAATACCTGATCCATTTTTTAATAATGGTGATGAAATATTTGCCAAAATTCTTTTTAAATACTTAATTCCTTCAGGTTTTTCAATTAATTCATCTAATTTATTTGATATAAAGTCTTTAATTGCTCTCTTTTCATTTAAAAAATTATTATTACCACCTTTTTCTTGTGCATATATATAATTAATAATATTATCTAATTTATTTAAATCATCTATAAATCTATATTCAATTTTATTTTCTGTATATTTTCTGATTCCTGAACCTTCAATTTCACCTTTTAATTCCCAAATATGTTTAATTAAATTAATATATTTATCACCTTTACTAGATTTTGGTTTCTTACTATTTGGATCATTATTTTTATAAATTGAATTAGTTTCCCATAAAATTTTTGAATAATTATTTAAATCATCTTGTGTATATAAATTATTATCTGGTTTCTTTTCATAAGTTAACAATCTCCATAATCCATGTGTTCCATTATATTTTTTATCATCAATTATTAAATCATCATTATCAATTACAGTTATTTTATCACCAATCATAAATGATTTTTTATGTTTATTTCAATATAAACCAAACTTATCATCTTTTGTTCTTGGTAAATATTTTTGTGCTAATGGACCAATAATTTTATCTAATGTTTGAGGTGAAATTAAATTTGGGTCAATAAATGTCGATTCTTCTTGAATTATTGGTTGTCTGATTGGTCTAAATGGAGTACTTGAAGGTAAATTTAATTCTTCAGTTTCTGGTATTGATATATTAGCAAAATTATTAACAACAGGTACCAATTCCATTAGGTTCTTATTTTCATTTAAGACTTCACCAATTTTATTTTCAACTTTACCAATTGCTGATGTTATAGGTTCATATGCTTTTTGTTTAATTTTTTCATAATTATCTTCAATTTTAATTTGATTTTTAAATTCTTTTATTAATTTTTTCTCAATATTATCTAATTTTTTTGCTTCATCAACAGATATTTTATCCATTTATTACAAAAAAAAAAAATTATATTCAACACAAATCATGTTAACACAAACACAAATAATATTAACACAAAACACAAATCATGTTAATACAAACACAAATCATGTTAACACAAACATAAATAATGTTCACACAAAACACAAATCATGTTAACACAAAACACGAATCATGTTAACACAAACACAAATAATGTTAACACAAAACACAAATCATGTTAACACAAACACAAATAATGTTAACACAAAACACAAATCATGTTAACACAAACACAAATTATGTTAACATAAACAATAAAAAACCATAGTCTTTTATTTGATTTTTTAAACTACTCAAAATATTCTTAAACTAGTTCTTGTTTTTGCAAAACATATTATTTAATAAAAAAAATTGTATATAAATAGTTATCTTGTATGTATATTTTTTATTAAACATTAGTAGAAACTAATAATTTATTAATTTAAATAATTAGAATTCTATTAATTTTCTCTTTAAAACATTATAAAATAATTTAAAATAGATTGTTTAAATTTGTTTCAGTTTTTAAAGAAATGGTTCACTTTTAGTAAACTATTTTTCCACTTTTAAAGAAATGGTTCACTTTTAGTAAACTATTTTTCTACTTTTATTGAAACAGTCCACTTTTAGTGCACTACTTTTCCACTTTAGTAAACTGTTTTATCTAAAGTGGTTTTATCAAACTCATAAACAGTTCAAGTGTTTCACTGATTAGTTACAAGTGGTGCACTTTTACTGAACCAAATTTATTGATTAGTTAAAACAGTACACTTTTACTGAACTGAATCAAAGAAAAGTGAACCAATATGTGTTTTTTATTGTTTATGTTAATTGTGTTTATGTTAACACAAAAACAAATCATATTAACACAAACACTAATTATGTTAAACACAATTTATTTTACTTTATTTCTGTAATTCTCATTAAATATATAAATACTAATGAAATAAATAATACTAATAAAATAAATATTCTATCAATTATTGACTCAAATATACAACAAGCCATTATCATTATTTAATATCAGAAAAATTTTTCATATATTTTCCATCATTTGTTTTTTTTAATAAATTAATAGTTAAAAATCCATAGTTTTCTTTCCAACAATCATTACAAATAGTTTTAAATTTATCAAATTTCATATCTGATCCAACAAAATTATTATATATTTTTTTCATATAATGTTCATTTTGTTTAAAGATGCATAACATATTTAAATTATTTCTAATTAATTGCATATCAACTTTTGAATAACATTGTGATAAATAAATACATGATATATTTTTATGTCTACCCATTATAAAATATTCTTTAATTTTATCTTGTTTTTCTAAAATACAATCATCAAAAACTACTAATGAATTTGGTTTACATTTATTTAGTGGAATCATATCATCATATAAAAAATAAGAAATTTGTTTATTAATATTTGATTCTATATTTTTTAATCTTTTTTGTAATAATTTATAAGATGGTTGTTCTAATGATTTACTAAAAATATATAAATTTGAATATGGAATTAATCTTTTATAAATAAAATTTAATAATAATGTAGTTTTACCAGATCCACTTGTTCCTATAATTAATAATCTAATAGGTTGATCATTTTTATTATTTTTATCATATGATTCTAATTTTATATTATCTTTTTTTTCTAAAAATTTCTCCATTTAAATAAGATGAAATTATTTAAAATAATTGGTCATTCATCCAAACTAGAATTAAGATTAGAACATCCAATACATTTAGATGGAAAATATAGTATTGGTTTAAGTGGATTTTATTCAGATAATTTTATATCAAATATACCAAATGATTATAAAAACTGTTATGGATATTTTATTAAAGATGAAAATGATAAAAATATAGATCAATATTTTGATATAAATAAAGGAAATTATACAATTGAAGAAATAAAAAATATTTTTATTAATAGTTTAAAAGAATTTAAAAATAAATTTAATAAATTTGATGAAAATGATTTTATATTGAAAAATGATGGACCATATATTATAATAAAATCTCCTGTTAAAATTATAGTAACAACAATTATAATTAATTTATTAGGGTTAGATGATAAAATGATTGAACCAAATGTATTAACAAAAGGAATAAAACTACCAAAAATTAGACCTTTTGATGTTATTGAAATTCATTGTAATTTAGTTGATCCTAGTTTTGAAAATCATAAAGATCTTTTACATTTACATAAAGAATCAGAAATTCTATATTCATTTTATCCAAATGTTGAATATGGATCAAAAATTAGTGAAAAACCAAATGAAATTGATTATATTCCTTTAAAAAATATAAATAAAATTCAAAATATTGTAATATCTATTCAAGATAGTGATGGAAATCTAATAAATAATGAAAATATCAAAAGTATTGTATATTTAAGATTAAAACAAAATTTGTAATATAAAATTTATCTACATAAATAATAAAAACAATAATTGATTTAACTAACAATAATTTTATATTTAATAATAAATTAATTGTATTTAATAAACAAAATAAACCTTGGTTTAAAAGAAAAGATATTTGTTATATTTTAAAATATAAAAATTCTAGAAAAGTTTTAATTGATAATGTAAAAAAATATATAAAACTTAAAAAAATATCAAGTGTAACCAACAGTTACATTTACATAATGATGATAAATTAATTTACATAAAAATTATAGGTGTCACAAATTATGACACCCTAGAAATTGATGTACAAACATGTTTTTCAGATGCCCTAAAACAGGGCGTCAATAAAATAGATATTAAAACAATATTTATTAATGAATCTGGTTTATATTTATTAATTTTAAAATAAAAAAAGTAGAAAACAATAAGGATAGATTAAAATTTATAGATATTTTTAGAGGGGACAATTTGTCCCCCCCCCCTATCATATAATGAAAAACATACAAAACTTATTAAAATTAGGTAGGACCCAAAATGGGTCCCATATAAATTATAATATTTATTTTAAAATTTTTTAAAAGAGGTAACCTTATACAATAAAAACTTAAGGGTAACAAAATGTTACCCTTCTTAAACATTTAAAAATATTCATAAATATAATAAATTATATACAAATTTGAGGCCCGTCTTAAAGACGGGTCTTACTTATAATGATAATAAAGTAAAATTTATAGATATTTTTAGGTTAGATATTCAATAAATTATTGAATATATTTAAATTTATTAAAGAAAATATTTAAAAAATATACATAAATTATATTAAAAAATTCAATATCATATGGTTATAAATTATTAATATAATTTTGATCATTTTCTTTAAAACTTTCTTTAACATAATTTTTTATTATATTTATAAATGGTTCTATTATAAAATTAAACTTATAATGATATACAAAATAATTTTTATATTTAAAAAGATATATTAAAAATTTATTTGATACTTTAGTTTTAAATAAATATAATTTTATATCAAAATTGTTATTTATTAATTCTTTTGGAACAATTAAAATTTCCATTTATTTATAATTATTTTTATAACCCCAAGGTAATGTATCAATTTTATTTTCACAAATAAATCTTTTGTCATCTCTATTACTTAAAGCTAATTTATTTATTGTAATTGTATATAGTTCATGTTTAAAACTTCTAATACAAGTCATTTCTCTATATTGTTCTTGATCATCAAATAAACATTTCTTAAAATCATCCATATGTAATGTTTTATCAACAACACTTTTCTTGATTCCTTTACATTTTACAGGATTTTTATTATTAAATTCATAACTATATAATTTTGATCTTAAACCACAATATTCTTCTAATATTTCACCATTTAACTCATCTTTAAATTTACCAATTATTTTTTTATTCTTTTCACTATAGCATTCATGTTCTTTCTTATAATCACTTGTATCAAATTCATTAATATTTTCTTTAATAATTTTATATGGATCCTTTTTAAATTCTATAAAATAACTGTCTGTGTCCATATATAATAACCTTATATTTGGATCAAACTTCTTTAATTTTTCATAATAAAATTGATACATATGTAATTTTGATAAATCAAGTACTGAAAATCCTATATAGATTGGTTTATCAAACTTAACCTTCTCTTTTATCATATGTGAAGCAATACAGTCTTTATCAAATATACTAAATGTTTTAAAATTAGGTTTTTTTGCTTGTTTTAATGAAAACTTTTCGTCACCTAATTTAATATCACATCTATTTCTAACATTTTCCATAGTTTTTCCAAAAACACTATTATTCATTAATTTAAAAAAGTCTTTTTCAAAATCTGATGTTGATTTCGATCTTAATTTGGTATTTAATTCAATATATTTTTTCATATAATCATCTTGATCAAATGCTATAACTCTATTAACTTTCTTTAGTTTTAATCCTTTTTGTAGATAATATTTTAAGTTTCTTGAATGAATAACATAATCTTTTTTATCAAATAATGTTGTGCAAAGCTTATTATTATAATGTTCAGGTGCTAATGGTAAATCTTTATGGTCATCATGTAATTCAATAGGATATTCTAAATTAACATCTAATATATATCCATATTCAGCATTTTCATCTAATTCTAATATTGTTTCTTCCCATTCATTTAATGTATATGTATTAGGATTCATCCATGTTATATCTTTATAAGGTAATTTTTGACTTAAAGCCCATCCATATAGATTATTTGCATCTATATATAACATATAATTTTCAGGTTTTGTTTTATCATAATTTTTTGTATATTTATTGTTTGCTTTACAATATCTAGTTATACATTGTGAAATACCACCTCTAATACCTTTTTCAATCATTAAATACATATTATAATCACTTATTAATTCTAGTTTAATTTTTGTTAATTTTAACATAGAATCCCAAGCTAATGATGGTGATGTTAGATAATGTGCTGGATCTAATTGATAATTTTTCAAACAAACAGATCTAAAATTTTCAAATATATCAGCTAATAATAATACATCTTGAATATTATACAAATCTGAATAATTACCTAATGTTTTTATTTTTAATTTATTCCAAACTTTTATATAATGTTTATAATCATCATCACTTATATTTTCATTAGTTAAACAACTATAAAATTGATCTTTTTCTAATATTTTATCATAGTTTAATTTTTCAACATTATCAATAAATTCATATGGAAATACACCTTTAGAAGTTAATATTTTTAATGTTTCATTATCATATTCAATTATATCATTTTCTTTTATAAATTTATTTATATGCTTAAATTCTTTAAGATTTTTAGCTAATTTTTCAATTGATGTATCCATAAATCTAAATGTATCTACAAATGAGAATTTTAAAAATTTTCTAGGTTTAAAATATAGTTCACCTTCAAATTCATAACCATAACCAGAATTTACTGAATAGTTTATATATTTTTCATCTGTATTGGCTAACAAATCAATTTTACCATATTTTTTAGCTAATTCTTTTATAAACAAATGTGTATCATAATTTGAACTATTATGACAGAATATAGGAATATTTTGAGGAAATTTTAGATTTAAATTACAATTTAAATGTGCAGCACCTCTAAATTTTCCTGTTAAATGACAATGATCTCTTACTTTTATTCTTTTATCATTATCAAAACCACTATTTTCACAAATATGACAAATATTTGTTTTCTGATAATTAATTTATTCTTCATTAGTTAAGTTCATAGGCTTTTTATTTTTTGAATTATATTTTTTAGCTATATATTTTGAAATTTCATCTAAATATTCAAATAATTTATTTGGTACATTTGTTAATTCCTCTTCAGTTTTTGCTCTATAACAAATAGGTTTATACATTTTATTAGTTACTCTAGATACTAAATAGATTGTAAATCCATATGATTTATGTTTTTGAATTTTATTTGTATATGAGCAATTTGGATTATTTTTACAATTATCAATCTTTTCTAATATACTTTCAAAATCCATATAAATTACATATGGATGTTCAAACTTTTTATAATAATTTTTAAAACTTACAGTTTGACCTTTAAATGGCATTATAGGTCTACAAGGTTCTAATAATTTACATATTTCTAAATGATTATTCAAGTCTTTGTTTTTGTAGAAATGAGTTAAACATCTTCTACAAATATATTTTTTATTTGTATTTTTTTGTGTTAATTGCTTAGATACTAACTTACTTAAATCTGTAATCAATATATAATGAGAATTGTTATCAATTTTATGGTATAATAAATCAATTTCTAGTTTTGTATTATAATGTTTAGATATTTGTAATGGTACTATCTTTTTATCTTCATCAATTCTATAAATATTTATTGACATTGATGGATAATTATATTTAGAATCAAATGATCTTTTTTCAAATAATTTAATATCTTTCAATGTTATTGGATAATCAAAACCTTTAAAAATATCATCATTTATATATTTTTGGTATTGTTTAACTCTTTCAGCATTTTTGTTTGGTTTATCAATAGCACATCTAATTGCATAAATAAAACAATATTCATCTTTATTTTTAAAATTTACACAACATTTTTTATTCTTAATTTCATTTGGTAATTCTATATATGATCCAGCATTTAATGAATTATTTTTAGATAATTTTAGATTTAATTCAACACATCTTTTTAATGACCAACCAGAGCCTTTTGATGGTTGATTTAGTTGTTCTCTAATTATTAATTTCTTAAATTGATCATCAATAAAATCATCTATATTTAAAATATCTGAACTTTTTATACAAAAATACATATTACTATTTTGAATTTCACCATTTATTAATTTTCTTTCATATTCACATTCTAAAGCCATCTGTCCTTTAATATTTTTGAATTTTTGTTTTTCTATCAATTTTTTTATTTCATTTCTTTGAGTTTCTAAATAATCATTAATATCTAAATCATCATTTGAATTTGTTAAAATATAATCTTGAAAATATCCTTTTAATGACGAAGCTTCTTGAATATTTATTATATTTTCTTTTGGAATTGGTTTATTTTTAAAATAATCATTTAATAATCCAATCAATTCATTTCTAGTTTTATTAACAATTTTAATACTATTTTTAATTGCTAAATTTTGAATATATTTTAATGATCTATATCTTAAATTATTTGGATTTTCTTTAATTTTGTTTAATCTTTTAATTAGTTCATCTCTAGATAAATTTTCATAATTTCTGACAGATAATTTTTTTGCAATTTCATTTAATTTTTCTATATTAAATAATGAATAATTTGTAAGATCAAATGTTTCTTTAATATTTGTCAATTCATCTAAAGTTTTATTTTTATAATTATATATATTATTATTTTTACACCAATGTTTTAATTCAAATATTTTATTATCATATTTTTGTTTATTTAATAAATGTTTAGTTGAGTTATAATGTCTATCATAATTTTTATATAATATATTTTTATTACAATAGGGACAATTAATATTTTTATTTGTTCGTTCCATTTATTAGAAATAATTTTTACTTAGAAATAAAACTCTTAAAAATATAAGAAGTTTTCCCACTTTTTTCTAGGTAATTTATAGTTTAAATTGTAATTTTTCAATCAATAGTCAACTTTTCACAAGTTAATTTAAATTTTCTAGAGTATTTTTTCAATAAAATCAATAGTCAACTTTTCACAAGTTAATTTAAGTTTTCTAGAGTATTTTTTAAATAAAATTTAAACTTTTTTAAACAAGTAAAATTATTATTTTATCATATTTTTAAATTTTCTAATTTTGTTATATTTTTGTCATGAATTTTAGTTTCTAAATGTCTTAAATAATTATTAGTCCATTTAATATTTCTTCCACATTCACAAAATTGTGGTTTTAAAAACATTTCTCTAATACATTGTATACAAATTGCATTTTTTCTATCTTTACTAAAATGATAATTATTAAAATTTGAAATATCTTTAATTTCTTTACATTTATGACATTGTTTTTCATTTAATTCAATAACTTTAATATTATCATATAATTTTTTATAATACAAATCCTTACATTCTTTACAATAATGATATAACCCATCTTTAGTATTTTTATCTTTATAAAATTTAGATATATCTTTATATAATTTACACCTTAAACACTTCTTTTCCATTTATATAAAATAAAATTTACAAATTGGTTTTTTTCAATTCATATTCATAAAAATTTCCAATAATATCTTCATTATTTTGATCTTTTATACTATAAGTAACAGGATTTGTATTATTAATTTTAGAAATTATGATATTTCTCTAGACCAATTATTTTTATATTTATTAGAAAATGTTGATTTTTTATTTCCAATTCTAACTCTATCATTTATTTTAAATTTTGATTTGGTTATTATTTTTGGTGGTTTATATTTAAAAACAGTATCTAATAAATCCTTTTCATTAAATTTATTTACTTCAATTGGTTTCATTTAATTGTTGAATGGTATGAGTTATTATATTCTTTAACAATTTTTGGTAAAATATTTATCCATCTATAATTTTTATTAATTTCAAATTGTATTTTCATTTTTTCAATTTGTGTTCTATTATACCTTTCTATTATACTTGATTTTTCTTCATTTTCTGTATGATACAATTTAATATCATATTTATTTAATATTTCATTAAAATCTTTATTGATAAATTCTAATCCTTTATCTGTATGTAAAAGATTAGGTGATTTATGATTAATTTTAATTGCATCCTTAATTATTTCTTCAAATGCTCTAGAAACTGTTTTTCCATCTTTTTTCTTTAATGGTTTTGACCAAACATATTTTGAGAAAGTATCTATAAACATTTAACATATATTTATAACCATCATTTTCTTTTTCATAATTTTTCATTATAATTAAATCTGCTGCCCATAAATCATCAATACCTAAAGTAATTATTTTCTTTTTAGAAATTTCTTTCTAATTGGAGCATGAATTTCATTTGCTTCAATTATTTGTTCATTTTTAGTTAATTATTTTTTAATTATAGGTTTAACTTCTTTTTTCAAAATTTTACTTTTATTTGTTTTACAAATTGAACATTTAGTAGCAATTCTATATAATCCATTTTTCATTCAACAATTTGTGGATTAATATTTTTATTTTTTTTCTTACATTTGTGACACATGAATTGGTTCATTCATTTATGTATAATTTTTTTTTAATAAATGGATATGTGTTATAGATGTCATAATCAAACTAATTTTACTATTATTGGAAATTGTGTAGGATGTAATATATGTAAAAGAATTATTTATGAAAAAAAGATTAAGAGAAAAAGTAATAAGAATAAACATCTTAAACATATTTTAAGAGAATTTAACCATTTTCAACCATATAAAACACAACAATTAATTAATTAATTATATATTTTATGTATTTCCAATCATTTTGAAATAACACCTAAGAATATAAAATTATTTTTAAAACAAAGGAATTGTACAAATTGGATATTTTACTATCAATTTTTAAACAAAATATACAATATTGATTTTGAATTAAATAATGAAGATAAAGAAAAAATTACACTATTTTTTAATAAATATTTATGTTTTAAGAAAAGTAATATATCATACAAAAAATTATTACCTATGATTTTTAAATACTTAAATATGGATTTTTGTATAAAACCTAATTATGATAATGACTTTTTAACATATCTATCACAAACAAGTTTGTGATATTTTTTCCTATATAAATGGATCTGCTAGAAGAAATTAATAATATTGGAGAATTAAGATTTAAAGAATATAAACCATTAAAAAGTTTAAATTTAAATGAAAAATATAAAATTGAAAAATTTGAAAGAATTAAAGATAAATATGGATATACAATTATTGTTGAATTAGAAAAATGTAAAGTACATTTACCAAAAAGATTTACTAATGTAATTGATGATAAATCGATTAAAGAATTAAATAAAAAAGATTTACATTTAATTGTCACTGATATTAAGACATTTGATGATAAAGAAACTGCTTTAGTTAAATTTGAATAATTACTACAATATTATTGATAATAAACCTTAATTTTACTTGTTTTAAAAATTTAATATTTTATTGAAAAAATACTCTAGAAAACTTAAATTGACTTATGAAAAGTCGACTATTGAAAAAATACTTATAAAATGTGATAATTTTACTTGTTTTTAAAAAAATTTTATTTTGTAGAAAATTTAGGCATATTTGTTAAAAATTTTATTAAAATTGCATATTTTTTATGACAATTTGACAAAAGCTAAAAATTGGCCAAAAAATGGCAAAAATATTGCATAATTGTATTAAAAAACTGTGAAATTTGTTTGATTTTTGATTGTCTCCAAAAGTGAGCCAGAACCAACATGATACTATCTACTTGTATGTATGTGTCCTTAGACACGATAACTATCATAAAAAAAGTCCGATCGACACCAAATTTGGTAGAGAGGTGTAATCCTACGTTTATTCGGATGAGTTGGTAAACCAGACATATCGACCTACCGGAAGGGGTAGTTTTTGGGGGTTTTGTACCCCAAAAATGGGTTTTTTACATTTTTCATATGTACTTTTTGAAAATTTTAAATTTTTATTTTGACAATTGGATTTAGCTTAAAAAAACACAAAATTTAGTATTTTGAAGCTTTGCTCTATCTCCAATGGTTACCGAGATATTACAAAGTCTAAAGACAGTACATGGTATTTTGGGGCTCCTATGTTAATCTTATGGAGAATAAGGATGTGCTAATATTTCAATTATTAACCAATATTTTTGGTTGAAACTTGGTATTCAGCTTCATTTGGTTGAGATTAATCCATTTATTGTAAAAGAATCTTGGTTTTTGTGCTTATCATAGCAGCAAACCTGCATACTCCTTTCCCATGTTAATCATATGGAGAATAGGCAAACTCCTTTAGCAATGGACAGATATTAATGAAACTTAGTATATGGCTTCATATGGTCGAGATAATTATGTTTTTAAGCTAAAACCTACTTTTAGTGTTCCCCATGGCAGCATACCTGCATACTCTTTCCCTATTTATCATAAGGAAAATAGACATTTATTTCCCTATTAATTTATGGGCATGTGAAGATACTTTGTTTACAGGTTTATCTGATTAAAATTAATAATACTAATTTGGAAATTCGCTGAGTACGCAGGTCTGCTGTGACGGGGGGTATTTTTACTTAAACATTATTTTTTCATGAATCTCGCTAAACATTTATATTAAATGACTTTTTCCTTTTTTTTTTTTTTTTTTTTTTTTTTTTTGAAAACTAACGAAGTAGTTTATTTGTATTTGGGTATAAAATGACAAAAAAAATTTATTGGCAGTATTGGCAATTATGACATGAACTAGTTAAACTATTATTTCTTTTCAATAAAACCGTTGATTGAAAAATGAAAACCAATATGACAGGCAAGGATGGCAAGGAATCAGTTGATCCGGCTCGGTAACCATGGCGACGGTCAACAGACCCGCTCCGATATTGCTGTCTCTTATCCGGGTATTTTACACTACCTCAACTCACTACTTTACACTTGAATTCACACTGTTTTTTTTTTTTTTTTTTTTTTTTTTTTTTTTTTTTTTAACGTAAGATTTGCTTTCCCGAAGTATATCAATGTTAAATGTCTAAGAGGATTTAATTTATTTATTATTTAGTATTATCCCAGTAGATTTAATAAAAATTTATGTGTATGATTTGCATGACAAAATCACTGTCTTTGAGCGTAAGTAGATATCTGTTAGAAGAAGTCCTCTTTAGCAAATTATTTTTCAATGTGGTGGCAATAATGGAATATGTACAGTTACTGTAGAAAAATTTTCTATAGCTGCAACATGTTTGGAATTCAATATTCTGAGTGAAAAAGTTTTTTTAACAATCAGTGTACACTTAGTTTTTCCATTGGATGGTCCTATTATGTTTGTAGTGTAACAGTAAACTATGGTCAGATTAAATGTATTCACCTGTGTTGTAGTTTCGGAAATTTGTACAAACTGTATGTGTGTTGTTTAAAATTAATTATATTTCCGTTTAAACCACTAAGAGGGTTCATTTGAATTTATAAATAATTATTTTATGATGAAAAGCCGATCATTTTTATAATTCGTGTCCTATTATTAGTTACTAGTGTAAGTGTTGCTCGAAATCAAGCTATGTATTTTGATACAATTTAAAATTTATTTAATTAATTCATTTAATGTTACTTTTAGTTGTAAATCAGTGACATACAACCAATCCAATACTGTGAATATCAGTAATCAAACACCAAAAACTATTGACAGCTGTACATTAACTGATGTTTAAAATGCTCAACCCAATCCCAATGTTATTCTAATGGGAAAATTTCAAATTTAATTTCTGGATAGCACCCCTGTTTTCTGTCCGATTCTCATCAATTGTGGGTGGATACAACTAAAAACCAAGCCTTATCCAACGACACCAAAAAATTGAAAATCGGTTGAGAATTGTAGGAGGAGTTATCTACACAAAAAAAACCTTAGCGTATTAAATAAGTATATATTATAGATATTATTATCCAAAGGGAACAATTTCGTCAAAATAGTCGATGGAAATTTAGCTTTTTTACGTATAGCGCCTTAATATGACGTCCAATAAAAAGTATCTTCTAAGATACACAATCTTGCATACGAAAAGTATCTAGTGATAAGTAAAAAAATACTCATTCACAACACAAATCTTTTACGAAACTTTGATGTTGAAATCTTAAATACAAAACTATCCATGTTTTGGTAATTAACTGTCATGTTTGATAGAGAAAAAATATTGATTTTCACGACTGCATATTTTTCGTAACTAGGAAATAAACAAATCATCATGCTCATTTCATAAAAAAAACTTTCTATAATTTGTTTCAAAATGGCTTTTTGCATTTAAACGTTTTAGGATAAATTAGTTCTTTTTTTGTTCTAGGAGGGAAGCAAACCAGTTTTATAAGAATAAACTAATTCAAATCTGTAACTAATTATTTCCAATGTGATATCTGAATGATGTGACATTGCGGACAGTTGAGCACAACTCATTATGAACACTAATGGGACCATCAATTACAGATGCATTGTTGCGATACAGTACCTGATAAACCGGCCAACGATCAATCACTGGCTCTAGAATGATATTTAATAATATATATACCTAGTATGAAAGTATTCATGGCAAAACCTAAACCCAAGAAAATGAGAAATTTACATTTTGATTTCCTCAGAAAAATCAAAATATATTTTTCACCCTTAGCCTCGCCGATCCTAGCCTTTCCACTCGTGCCAGTGACAATGTCGAGTCCGACTTCACCATCCATGATATGCTTCTAGACCAATCCCCTAGAGGACTGGCTAATGAAACACAAAAGAAAATCAGACCAACAATACGAGGTACACATCAGCCCTTCAAAACATCTGGGGACCCCTGCGATCCCTACCATCTACCCCCTTTGTCGCTTTTACAAGCATATAATAGCCTAATGAGAAAATATATTCTAACCCGGACCATGCACAAGAAACGATCTTAAAATAACCTACATAATATTAATAATAACAATAATTCATTACTATAGCCATAATAATAATCTTGCCATTCATATATAGGTACACTCAAGCAGCTATATACAACGCAATGCTTACTGTATTGTTTGAGAACGATTACCCTATGTTGATACTATGTTGATAGAACTGGTTTGTAAGGATTTTAGTTAAGACTGATCTTGACGTGTAAACTACAATGTATAAAGTTCGGAGTTGAAATTTAATATTTCTTTACTGTAGAATTATTTGTTGTTGTACTTTATAACTAGGGGACTATTAAGTTCCCATTCTTTATATGTACGAAACCAATTTGAAAAAGTGCAATGCATTTGTTAAGATTTAACTTGTTTATCCTCCTTATTATTTTTTAAGGATTTTAGCAAAACATTACGAACTGGTAAGAAGTAAAAACTAAAGAAATATCTTGAAAACTGTTAGCCCCTACTCATTTCGATATAAAAAAATCTCAATAAATATTCTTAGCCCAAGTAAACACTATTATAAAAAATATAAAATTATTTTTAAACATATTAATTATTTAATTTATTTGGTTAGATATACGAACACAAGCTACATTGTTTAATATAGTCAGGGAACATCCAAGTAAAATTATATATTAAAAAATTACAGTGGAATATAAATATTTGATTAACTGAAACAATCCAAAAACAAGTAATAAAATAGGCATATTAAGATATAATTAAAATCTAGGTTAAAACGAATTTAACTAGAAACCAGATATACAACTGGTTATATATAATTTTAGTAAATGTTCATAAGTGATACTAAAAACAATTTAAGTTAGTTTTATGCAACTTATTACGATACTATTTTTTTAATATGGGGTAATACTTTCTCTACGTTTCTGATAATTAAAAATAAGCTTGTTAAAATTATCAATTAAATAAACCAATTCTGCTATATATTTATTCTAAACGAGACTTAAAAAAACAACAGTAGGCCTAATTTTAATTTTAGTTGGAACCCGTATGTTTGGGCCACTTGCCAAATTAGAGAGCATAACCAACTTAACTTATCAGCCACTTCGCTCTGCTTAACCTCTTTGTCTTTTATTTACTGCACTATTCTACCTTCAGGTTTTTTGTTAAACCATGATGCCAATAGTAGTGGGGTTTGGTTACTTTCAAAACGGAAGTCGTGCCATTTGCCAGCAGCTGCCACGCCAGCTGCCATCGGCCAGATGGCAAATCAGATGCTGTCGCCATATGCCATGCCATATAGCTTCCGGTGGGGAGCAGATGCCCTTTGAAATTTGAAATTCAACTTGACAATTGGGTTATGGAAAGTATGTCAAGGTCATCCAGAGTAAGTTTTAAAAAAAACCCTATCCCGCTACCACCGGAGTAATAGTTCGGAGAGTCGAACTAACTCTGGTGATAGCGGGATAGGTATAGAATTAGGTTTGTGAATTTTATTTGTGAAAAACATACAATCAATGTGTGACAGCAGTGTTTAAAAAAGTTGAAGTTTTGTTATGAACTACAGAGTTGTAAACACAAACACCGACGACGATGAGAAGGTAAACGCAGAGTCCCCAGATGATGTATTTAAAAAGTTTGAACAAACGTAACATCTCGAGTTGGTTTTCCCGTTCCATTTCCAATCGTTTGATTTCAAATTTCAATTTATCCTCTTCCATCCTTGTTACAAATGGAACTTCATCCATCATATCCATCATGTTTGTGTTTTTTGAAATTTTGAAACAAGCGATGTTGATAGTTGAAGAGGCGACGATGGAATTAGAATTGAAAGAGGGAAATGTCGGTTAAATAAAGAAGTGGTGGGGGAAAGAGTGTTGTTACATAGAAGTGGTGGGGGAAAGATGTTGCTCATCATTTGCCTCAGAAGTTGTGTCCGACTGTAGAGGGGTAAGAGGAGTAAGATTTAGTAAACTGTCTTCATCAGAACTTTCAACCTTATCACAAATAGGACAAGCGTAAGTTATTTCCAAATTCATTTTAATAGTGTTAAATTTATTTATAATTTCATTTAAAGTATTAAATATTTCTTGTAAATCTTCTTTTGAATATTTCAAAACTAGAATTCATTCGTGCCAATGGAGAGGTGTTCATCGTTAGAGAGTTGGCAATCGAATGAGGATCAGCGCCTAGGGAGGGGGCTTATATAATGGTGACCTTGAGCAGGCGTCTAGGGAGGGGGGCTGTCTAGGGAGGGGGCTTTTATATAGGGGACCTTGAGCTTATGATTGAATAAAACGTTTAGTTCTTCTTCCTCGTCTTTTAATTCAATTATTTGAACCGAAGTAGTTGTTTCATCTTCTTCACTCGATGAAGAAAACAATTCACCAGGATTTAAATATTGAACTACAATTCTGAACCATCTTATAGGATATTCGTCAATGACAGAAAGTAAGTTTTGAAACAATTCTTCCATCTCCTCCCTGTCAGTTATTATATGTTCAAACTTGATAAATTTGTTTTCCATGTTGTTAGTTAGAGTGTTGGAAGTGGAATGATTTAATATCATATAAAAATTAGAACTAGTGGTGGGGGAAATCTCAAGGTCATCCAATTGAAGTTTTAAAAAAGAGTGTAAAACTGAAATTATACATTTGATGGTTCTACAGGATCGGAATACCAATCTGACCTGTATTTACATCTTTTTATCATATGTGTACAAAAATCATCTTGATGAGACTTGGTGCGTTGACAATGAGCAAGATCTAGAGGGTGAAATTTGAAACATCTTTGAGGACAACATGTATGAAAATATCTTGATTTGTAAAATTTGAAAGTTCGCAATTCTGGTGGCGGTAGTTGCTTTGTTTTGCATTTGCAGTAACAAGATCCGAAGAATTCGCATTTAGTACAAGCTAACCCATCCACCATCATTGGTCCTAAATCTGTACATTGTTGTTCACAACAGTAACGAGGTTTGTACTTGTATTTTTGCTCTTCCATGTTGACGCTGCGGAGTCTAGTGAAAGAATAAGAGTGTATAGTAATGAATAGCGAGTTTTATATACTATGAAAAGTGGTAGGGGTAATTTCAAGGTCATCCAAATGGAGTTTTAAAAAATTATACCTTACAAGTGTAAGGATTATTGAAACTTAGGAAGTTTGTTTTTGTTTATTTTCTTCAGACTTTTTCTCTCTCTCCGCCTTAGCCATAGCAACAAGTTCTTCTGTTGATAATGGATGTACTTCAGGAAATTTTAAGATTAATTTAGCTTGATATCCTTCTTTAGTTAATACATCTAAATCTTGGGTCATTTGTTCAACGGTGTTGTAGTCTTTTCCATAGATTTTTCCATCAAGTTCAATCATCATTCTGTATAACATTTTGTTGAATAGGTCTTGTCGTGGCGAGAGCTGAGAAACGAATGATTATTTATCCAACTGTAACATCCTTTTTATAAACTTCACATTAATCATGTGATTCCTTAGTTGTAGTTTTATTTGTCAAAAGTTATTCAACATTGGTAATACTTTTGGAACTTAACATTATGTTGACCGGTTGGTGATGATGAAGTTGTAGGTTGTGTAGAGAAAAATATTTCATCATCGCAATATTTTGTTTTAGTGAACATCCTTGTATTAGTAGCACTAACATCAATAGTTAAGTGATAACCACCGGTAAGTAAAACTCGCATTTCATTAGTTAAATCTTCAAGTTGTTCAAAAGTAGTTATGGTGTTAGTATCATAAGATGCACACTTGACCTTTAGGGACATGTTGCAGTTTTATATTCAGAGATTGAGAGCGAGATGTGTACGGTATGAAAGGTAGCAGTAGACTGATGAATTTTGCAAGTACATTTCCCCTTTTATCATTATACAAAACTGGGTCAAGGTCATCCTGTGGAATTTTTAAAAAAATCAACATATTGTAATGTATAAAGACATCACAATATGTTGCTTTTTTTATTATTATTTTTTTTTTGGTTTTATATCATATTTATTGAAAAAACAACTACAAAGAAATATTTACAATGTTATGTACAAACTAATCAGTAGTAGGTGTTACATGAATTGTAAGTTCAGTAGAGTTGTTTCCACTGGGTCCATGTGATACTAAATAGAGTGCGCCGGGTTGAATTATACGAAGATCTTCATTTTGAAGTAGTTGTACGAAGCGCTTTGGTAAGAAGATCTGAAATTTTGCTTCATCACCAATTGTATAAGGTGCCTCGCTCAAAGTGCAATTTATAGCATCACCTACTGAAGTTTCCATCTTTTTTATTGTATGAATGATGTAGTGTTTTTCTTCTTTCAGCTCAGAACATTTCTTCGTTGGTAACATTGTTGATTTTGAATGAGCGTTGAATTGTTCAACTAAATTTTGAAGTAAGTTGTTTTATGCCATCTTAATGTTTTTGCTGCTGCTAATCTTCTTGTTAATAAGAATGTCCGTTGGAGATGTTGTCTCTTCGGAGGTTCGAGTAATACTCATGCTGTGTCATGGTAGCGCTCTCACTTTTATAATCAACACTACCCCCACCACTGACACTACCCCCACCACTTTGTTGAAGGAAACTATTTAAGCGGTAGGCATTCTTTAAAGCGCATTGTGACCTTCGATGTTTAAAACTTTTTGATGAAATACAAATCTCGTTGAAGTAGCATTGGAAATCTCTATCTATTATTGCATTAATTACTTCGTTGGTTGTAAATGATTGTATCCAATTTGCTTTTTCCAATCCTCTTGTGTAGATAGTTTTAAACTCTTTACAATAATGATTCATAATATGTGACATAATGTTATAATGAATAAAACCTTCATCCCATTTTAAGTTGTGAAAATGTTTGTTCAACCATTTGTTTGTAACTTTCGCTTTAGTTGTTAGTTTATTGAATGGAAATGGAGGTTTGAATAAGTAATGATAAATTACAGATGTGTTCATATCCAAAATTACTAATTCTTTAATAATGAAATTTCCATCTTTCCCTCGAAAAGCTTGAAATTCAATTATACCTCTTTTAACTTCCATTAACTGTGATGCAGTAGAAAACGAAACCCGTTTGTTCATGATGAAGTCTCGTCAACAACTGACTGTTATTACAAACACGATTGTTCTTCTTTTATTTCTTGTGCTTCTTCGTTTATATTAAAATTGGTGTGATAGTTGTTTAATTGTCTCCACATATCTACTTCTTGAGGTATTCGATTAAAAATTGAAGTATCCACAGGACCATATAAAATTGGAATGAATGGTTGTCTGTCCAATGTATCGATTAGATAATCTTTGATTATTGTACTTGAAAATACTAGTTGTTTTAAGTATCTAGTGACAGGACCGGTAGTACAACTTAAAGTGTAAAATTCTTCTTTAGTGAAATGTAATTTTACATCATGTCTAGTTAAATCTTTGAAGCGAACAGTTTGTCCTCCACGATGTTTGATTATATCAACTTCAATATTTGATTCTAATAAACTTAATCTTGTTCTTTTTCCAAATGTGTTGTTGGTTAAATAACATTCCAAAAGATGTAAATGTTTCATTAGAGAATCCCAAGAAGTTTCAGTAAACATAACCATTTTACTTCCTTGATTTAACATAACAATTGGTGAATAATCTAATGATTTTATAATTCCAACTGGTATACTTTTCGTCATGCATGAAGAAACAGGGTAGAAAATTCGAAGAAATACTTCTGTTAAAATATTTGTTGTAATGTTAACTTCAACCTTTTTTCTTTTTACTTCTTTTTCAGCTTCTCCTTCTTCTTCTTCTTTCTACTTATGTTTGTTAAACTTGAGGAATTCATCCATTTCTTGTTCAACTTGTTTTTCTATATCAGAACTATTTTCATCCATTAGAGGTGTATTTTCTTCTCCGTTAGTAGAATTCATCTTGCGAACGATGTTTCCCATACGACGGTTGAAGATAGAATGAATTTTCTACTAACTATTTTCTTGCTTTTATATTTTTTGTAAAATCCTTGAAATTTATATAATTATATAATTGTTTATTTTCAACTTGTCTTTTAGAAACAAAATTTTAACCTTAAAAATTGAGGAAGATAATTCTAACCTCAATATTTTGCAGTAGTTGTACTAATTCTTCTTAAAGTACATTCTTGACTATTCCGGTCAGAGGTGTGTAAGTAACTATTTTATCATGTAGAATTAGACAGTATGCCGAAGTTCCATCCGCTACTGGTTCTTCAAATTCCATTTCAATTTTTATATCCACACTTGATGATTTTACTGATTCATTTTGTTTTGAACAATCGATTACAATTATTGGAGCCTTGGAATAATACTGATCAGGTGATAATAGTGGTGTATTAGTCTTTCCATAATATGATGATTGAAATCTTGCGTACATATCATATAAAATGGAAAAACGTTTTTTACTAAACATGACATTTAAATTATCATATGGAAAGAATTGAGAGTTTAAGAAAACTTTACAATTCTTTATTTTACAGTGATCAAATTGACCAGCATTTGCAGTAATAACATCTTTTCGCTTAGTTTGGAAATCGAGTATTATGTACCTTGCACGTTCCAAGTAAGTTGATGTCTTGACGGTCCATGTTTGTCGTTCTGTTTGAGGTAATGTAGGGTATTCATGAAATTCCCAACTTCGGAATGGCATCACAATGTCACGATCAGATTTTAACTTTCTCAATAATACGATTCTATGTTCATCAGCCAATCTTACATGAGGTACTCTCCAAACAACTTTATCCAACTGTAGTTGCCATTCCAGTTTATCTTCCGTAGTTGCAGGGTCTGCAAGTATTAAGTCCTTATTAGTTGAAGATCTGAGTAATACTAATTCTTGTTTGACATTTATTATAACCCGTTTGTAATCTTCAGCAAATCCCAAAAGCAATCGTAAAGGTACATGAAAATCAAAATGACCGTTGGAAGCAGGTGTTATAGTGTCTTTATCGGGAGCAACCCATCCGGCGGTGACTATTGAATTCTTCTCATGTGGCGTTAATGATGTTAATCCTTTTAATGTAGTTGTTATACCAACCTTTTTTGTTGAATCAACCGTCACCCCTGATATTTCATATCTTATTTCATCAAAAAGATATGCCATTGGGTTATTTATAAAAGGAACTGTTGAAGTAGTTTTTCCATCCAATTTTAATACCCTTCCTTCGATGTACAAATAACTTTCACATGGTAATGTGTAAATATCTTGTTGTTGAATGGGAATCCTTATTTCATCATTATTGTTTAATTTTGATGAAGTGTAAGGGTTGTGTGTGTGATATTCCTTCTCCCATAGTGTTTCGTCGAATGTCGGTCCTTGAGATATATCCAGGATATCCATCGTTGTTAAGTTTCAATCCAATCTTTTGTAGAAAAAGAATGTTGTCTGATGTTAACTCTTCCAATGTCGAGGAGCTACTGAGCTCCCGACTCTTCCGTTGCGGTTTAAATGATAATCCCATGTTGATTTTTATGTTGCCGCTCTGATGTGTATTCGTATAGTAATTGTTTCTCCTCTAAAGTCAACACTATGACCGTCTTGATCCAATATGTTCAGTACGATGTCTGAAATGAAACTGGTGTTTAATGGTAGGTATATCAAGTTTTGTGGCTTCTCAACAATTTTAAAACCTGGAGCAACTGTTGGATAAAATGTATGTAAGATATGCTGATTTACTCCTTCTCTATATGATCCATGTATAATATTACATGTTACATCAATACTATTTACTTTTAATATTGTAACAGTTGTATCACCTGAATGAGTAGTTCCAGGAGTTAAGATTTTCTTTTTTGTATGTGTAAATCCAAGTAAACTGGCAATAGAGTTTTTCATTCCGACATCTATATAATATTTTGAAGTTATTTCTGCTTTTAAAGTATTATTGTTTCCTTTGATTGTGATATTATCTTCTCCGAGTTTTTTCTGTAATAATTGGTTTATATCATCAATTTCAAAAGCTCCAGTAGGAAATGTAATTATTTTCAATTCTGAGTATTTTAATGTAGCATCCTTAGTTTCATAATAATGTAGTAAATTGTTTTTTCCTTTTGTAACATTAGGAATTGAATTGTAGGTAGTCAAATCAAGTAATGCCGCTTCCCATAATCTTTCCTTGGATAGACGCAATGCTGGGAATAGCGTCCTTTTTAATGTGGATGAATTTCCACTCAGTGACACTGTATACGATGACATCTTAAAGGTGACTGACACTTTTCGCTAGAAACTCCAAACATAAATGTCCACATATTTCAGTATTGTTAGGTTGTTCTCTTTTGTAATTGTAAAAAATATTTTTGGAGTTTCGAAAATAATGTTGAAGTTCTTTTGGTAGTGGTAGATTGGCAAAGCTGTCAAAGTAATAAACAGTTTGTCCGAGTTTTTTTATAGCATACCCAATGAGTGCCTGGACCATAGGTGGAATCCAAATTTACTATTCCAGTTTCATTTTTCCATATTTTAGTTGGTAATGCATCTTTCATAAAAACTCCTCGAAAAAATTGTATTTTCAAACATTTTACATAATCTTTTAACTGATGATTTGTTAAGGCTTTATTTGGAATTATCAATTGATTATTTTTATTTAGTACACACGGTACGGTCTTAGGTATAAACCTGCTCCGTTTTTTACCATTGACCAAACAGAAGCCTTTTTTTCTTTTGCTTTACGAGTTCTACGACGTCTCTTTCTAATATTTCCACCTTTTTTGGGAGCTCTTCTTTTTGCAGGTCTTCCTCTGTGACGTCGTCTTCCACCACCAAACTTAGCTTTTGTCTTCATGGCTGTTGTTACTGCCCAAGCCGCTGCTTTTTCTGCAATACTTGCGTCACTTGATTTTACTCTTTGCCAAGCTTTTTCTGCTAGAATTTTATCTGCTATTGATCTATTTGTTGAATCTTTAAACTTTGAATATGCTATATCGTGTTGTTTGCAAGGTTGATCTAATTTATTAATTCCAGGATCTCCTCTTGCTAAACGTTTTGCCAACTTAGTTCCAGGTCCACAATATTGATAACCTCCAGGAATATGTAATTCGTATGGTAAAGCGTCTATTGCTCGATTTACAACAGCACCAATAGGTATCCGTCTAAGCAGGGATAACGCAGTTGAAGTTATACCACGTCCTCTCTTGTCGCTGTCTTGATGATGACTGAGTGATACGGCCTTCATTATGTAGTCTTATATAAACTGGTGTGTTTACTCCACAAGATACTTTACATAAATGAATAAGTTATGTACAATTTTTTTATATTTAAACACTTAGTTTTTAAAATTAATTATATACTGATTTATAATTCTATTTTTAATCAAAGCTTCCCGTTCATCGGGTTGAATTATGACATGACTCGTTGTACTAGCTATATTATTGTGGGTATCAATAATTACCTACTATTCTTATTAAACAATCTAAAGTTACTGCATCTTTTGGATGTTGAGGATCATGTAATTGCATAATACGTTTATCATTACACGTGTAAGCTGTTGAATCACTTTTTGATGTTGTTATGACTTGTCCAATAGTAGCAGCATCATTTGAATCTTCACCTGGTAAAATATTAATTATTTTCTTCATATTTGCATCATATTTGGTCCCAAAGTGTTTATCCCAAGTTATTGTTTGTTTCAATGTAACACAATCATCTTCTTCATAACCAGGATAAATATTTTTTATTCTTCTATTACGACCATCGTATGTACCTAATCTACCACCACTCGCAATTAATGTTTGTACCATTAGAGGTACATCTGAATCTTTTATACCAAATTTTCCATTTGTTATTGTTTTATGTCCTGCATCCCATTCATCATTATTTCCTTGCATTAAATCAAACTTTTTATTCCCATGTATAAATTTATCTCCCCGCTTTAACACGGCATCTTCATGTTTTACAAAATTTGATGTTTCCTTTTTTAATTCTTTAGATAATTGTTCCATAGTGACAGCATCTTTTGGTTGAGAACCAAACTTTACATTTGTCAATGTTTTACCATGACAATTGATTCCATCAACATCTTGTAAAATACAGTTGTCCTTGATGTATTTTAGGTTTACAGCATCACCGTCTTACTTTGGGTATCCAATGTCATTTATAATAAATTTATAAAAAGAAAATCCATGTTCAGTTTTTTCCGGTATTATAGAATGTAAACATTCTTTATTAACTGAATCTTTATCATTTTTGGGATTTCCCACGTTGTTTATTCTATAATTTCCAGCATCATATGTTTGTCCATCTTTTAAGTTGTTACCCCATTGCAATTTTAAAGTATTTGAAAGTTCAGATAATAAGTATTCTTTAGTAATTGCATCAGAACCTTCAGTTGGTTTACCAACATTAATTAATCTATGTGATTTAACATCGTAAGTATTCTTATGTAATTTCAATGATGTTGAAGTAGCTTCTTTTACTGTCTTTAAATTTGCTCCATCGGTATCTTCTTCTGGATCTTTAACTAATTTTAAACGTTTATTACTTATGTTATAGTCACCTTCAGGTGTTTGCGGTAATCCACTTCTTTTTCTGTCTTCTCCAACTTGTACTCCTAATGCGGAGTAGCGTCCGAACTTGTCGACACTCACGTTAGAACTGATACATCTTACAGTTGCAGCTTCTTTATATTCGTGGACAATTATACAACTATGCCGCGATTTTTAAGTTCATCAACTAGAGCCACCCATTCATTATTTAAACCTGTATGACCGACTTCCATAGCTTCATGCGATAGTCTCATTCTGTCAACTAATTTATTAATGTCATTGTAATAGATAACATTTGTATTGTATAGATTTTTCATTAATCCTTTACCAGATGTTGAAGTATCTTCTCTACTCTTTTTACCATGTTGTTCAAGAAGTGATAAATCCATAAGCGATAAAGATTTTCTTTTTAACGGTTGTCTCACAGCTAGTGTGGTACGTAATGTTGGTAGTTTTCGTGGGGGAAACAATTTTTTTATAACAATATTATATTTTGTTGCACGTGAACGATTAATCATTGCATCCTTTGAGTAGTTTCTTTTATGAGCGTTAGTATTTTGTAAAATTTCTTTAAAAGTATTTAAATCTTTTGCCGAATATTTTATTGGTATATTTTTAAAAATTAATTCATATAATCCTTTTGTTCCTTTATATCTATGGTCACCAATAATGATATAATCGTCTTGAGTTACTTCAAGCTTACAGTTATAAATTTTCAATTCATTTCCATCAATTCTTGCTCCATATACATGTGATTTACTTAAATTTGGATTTGATTTCATGTCATGTAGCATTTTCATTATATATTTTCGTCCAAGAGGTCCATGTTGTAATATATCACTACTCAATTGAGTTAAATTTGGAATAGATTGTTCTGCTTCAGGTATTGGCTGTTCTTCCTTTTCAACAATTGATTCTTCTTCTTTTGTTTCTTCTTGCTCACTAGCACTTGTATATGAATCATCATCATCTTCTTTTTTTAATGCTTGTACTTCTTGTTTAGGAACTGGTAGTAAAACATCTCCTTCATAACGAGGTTTACCAATAGTTTCTGATATCTGTTTTAAAGGTTCCGTGATAGGTTTAAATGTATTTTCTAAAAAATTCTTCTCTTTCACTTAAACCCATCCTTAATGCACGATTCTTTATCCTAATAGAATCACTGAGTGATTTTATTTCTTTTAATAGTTTTTCTTGATTCACCATGTTTACACTGTGAAGTTCAACGTGTTACTAGATGTAGCATAGGTAGTTCAACGTATTAATACAAATTTATCCAATCCTATACGATATCTACCATTTTTAATATCTTCTTCTTTCATAATAACAAGAAATCCATATTTTTCATTCCATGCTTTACCACACATTTCTTTAAATTTGTCAAATGGCATATCCGCATTAACATGATCATTATATATATGCTTTAAATTTGTCTCATCTTGCTTAAAGATGATCAACATATTTGCATTGTCTCTTATAAGTTGTTTTGGAATTTTACTGTATGTTTGACCAATATAAATGCTATCAATATTATTATGTCTTCCCATAGCAAAATAATTTCTTATAGTATCGTGATTTTCACAAGAAACATCGTCAAATATAAAAATGGAAAATGGTTTTGCTTCACTTGGTTGCATTATTGTTTCACTGGCATTAAACTTGTAGAAATTCACTTCAGGTACACTTGCAAGTATTTTATCTAATAATTGATATTTTGGTTGTTGCAATGATTTTGAAAAATATATATATTGTTGAAGCGTAAACCATTAGGATTAGTTATAAGGTTAAAGACAACATTAGTTTTTCCACAATTTGAAGGACCAGTTATTAAACATCTTATCGTATTTGGTAGTAATTCACCATGTTTACCATGATTTAACTTATTATTGTCAACTGTCAGTTCATCAATATTATTAATATTAAATCGATCTTTTTGTTGTACAATCTCCATCTTGTTTAAAGGTTAAACACATAATGAGCTATTAAATAACTATACCAAGTCTTTTAAAGGAATCCAAGAGTCTTCACTTTTATCAAATCCTAACCACCTAACTTTAACCATATCCTTTTTCCTTTGTAAAACCTTTTCAACAAGATATACATCACCAACTGTTGATTTTAAAAACTCATGTCCATAGAATCCACCTTGAAGTAATTCACCCTTATTATCCTTTAAAATGTAAGTTTCAGGTATAGTTGGTTGTACTTTATAAATTGTAAATACTTCATTAGTCCAATTTGGCAGATATCTTTTACTAAATACACCTTTGTATTTGCTTATACGAACTTTATCATTAACCTTAAACTTTTTTGGTTGTAACTTTTCTATTTTTGGTGTTGTATTATTTTTGATGCGTTGTAATACAATTTTAGCATTAGCACTGTTTACTTGGATAGGTTTCATTCCAATGGTACGATGATATTTGTTGTTATACTCTTTTATAAGTTGTGGTAATATGTCATACCACACATATGATCCTCGTTTTGAAAATTGTTTATACATAGCTCCTTTTAATGTTCTATTAAATCTTTCAATTATTGAAGCTTTAACTTCAGAATTTGTAGAATAATGATTTATTTTATATTTTTTCATCAAAGCTCCAAAATCTTTATTAAAATATTCTTTTCCATCATCCGTTTGTAAATGTTTAATTTTAAATTTTAAATTTATTTCTTTGTATTGTTGTTTCCAGAGCTTTGGTAACACTTTTACCAGTCTTGTCCTTCAATGGTAAAGCATCAGCTATTTTAGTAAAACAGTCTATAATTGTTAAAATATATGTAAATCCTTTGTTTAATTTACTGTGTGGTATCATTTCAATAAGATCAGCTTGGTAAAGATCATTCATTCCTTTAATGATTGTACTTCTTCTTGGAAATCTTCTTCTTGCTGGTTTATGTAGTTCATTTACAATCTTATCCTTTACACTTTCCATCTTAAAGTGTTGCTTGCACACCGTTTGTAGAAATACTGATCCATACAATGGTTTATTCTCTTATATATAGTTGAAATATGGGTCAAGGTCATTTAATATTAGTGTAAAAAAGAGGGAACATGGCATTGGGCTTGCCATGTCCCCTCTTTTTTACGGAAAGGAAAAAGGAAGAAGGTAAAGGACGAAGAATAGGTTTACTGGTCGATAGGGTTCAAGGAATAGTGGCCAAATGGTAGAGTATTAATTTTATCTTCTAAAATATATCGCTTGTCGTCTTTGTAGCTTAATGCCCACTTTGTTTGTTTGACACTAAAAAGTTGGTGGTTATAACTTCTAATAGTGTAGAATGTTGCAGTTGTTTCAACATTTTCAAACAAACATCTTTTATAATGTTGAAACTGTACGTTCTTCTTTAGGAAATATGTCTTTATTCCTTTGGCTTTTTTTGTGACTTGATATTCGTTCCTTTCATTTATGTACAGTTGAAATGAATACAGTTTAGACATTAATGCTACAATTTCCATCATCGGCACACCATTTGTTTCATCTTTAAATTTTCCCAATACTTTTTTGTTTTTGTCATAGTCGTAATTTGGATGGTCCTTAGGATAATCGGAAAAATCAAAATCATCTTTATATACAAAGGTCCGTAAATCCTCATACATGTCATTTGTTTTAATCCAGTAAATAAGTGCATCCGTATCCATATATGCAATACCAATGTTATCTCTTCCATAATAATTAACCATCTTCTTATAATGAAACTCGTACATGTGTGTTTTAGAAATATCCAATATTGACATTCCAAGATATAAAGGACGATCTAATACAACTGATTTTTTGTTCATAGAAATGACGACAAGATTTTCATTTATAATTACGGATGAACCAAAGTTTGGTTGTTGCACTAGTTTCTGTAATTTTACTGGATCAGTTACTAATTTGATATTCTTATGTTTCCTTTTGTTTTCTAAAGTCTTGCCAAATATTGCATTGTTAATCAGTTTGAAGAAATCCTTTTGAAAACTTGACGTAGCGGCAGCTCTTCTTCTTGTGTTGTTGTCGATGTACGGTTTCAACCAACAAGATTGAGAGAATTTTAGTATTCGATTAATTTTTGTAATTTTTAATCCCAAGTCTAAAGCCTGTTGTATCATCCAATAATGTCCAACATACCTAGACTTATTGTTTAAAGTCATTAATAATTTTGGCCATCTTCCAGTAGGGGAAATTTCAGTCTTTGGAAGAAGTGGTAAATCGTAATGATGATCGTGAAGATGTTCAGGATATTCAAAATCAACATCAAAAATGTAACCAGTTTCACCATGCTTTGGTAAATCCATAATGTTTCCAATCGATTCTGGATCTATCCATTTAAAATTATCATATGGAAGGGGATTTGACATTGCCCATCCGTATAAGTTATTTGCATCGAAATAACCTAGGAATGTTGTTGGTTTTGATGCATCATAATCGGGCAGATACTTGTTATTCGCCTTAACATGTCTGGTTACACTTTGTGTCAATCCCCCTCGAACTCCTGATTCTAACATCAAAACCATATCTATATCAGTAAGAAGTTGTAATTTACAATTTGTTTCTTTCAACATGGCTTGCCATGCTAGTCCAGGTGAAGTGTATGAATGAAGAGGGTCCAATCCATATGCTGCAAAACACGTATTTCTAAATTCTTCCATTATATCACATAATAAAGTTACATCTAATTTAACATAAAAATCTGAATATTCTCCCAATGTTGTAAATCCTAATTCATTCCATACTTTACATGCATGATCATAATCCTCTTGAGATATGTCCATGTCGTATAGTTTACTTTTGAATTCTTCTTTTGGCGGAAGTGATGTTTCATTAAATTTTTCTAAACTGTCTATATAATCATATGGGAAAACACCTTTCCGAAGTACGAGATCCAGTTTGTCGTTACTTACAATCTTCTTTGTTTCAATAAAATCTTGTTTCCTTAAATTTTCAGAAAGTTTAGACAAACTCGACGGCATAAATCGGTAGGAGTCTAAGAATCTTAATTTGACATTTCCAACTGTTTTAGAGAAACTTATAAATTTTTCTGAAGTTTCAGCCAACACATCTATCGAACCATTGTCTCTTCCTAATTCAGGTATTATAAAATGAGCATCATACCCACTGAGGTTATGCAGAACCACAGGAATAAATAGTGGTAAACGATAGCTCAAATTACATGTATTACAAGCAGCACCCCTGTAATAACCTGTAAGGTGGTCATGATCTTTAACTTTATAATTGTCAATGGTAAATTCATTTTTACATAAGAAACAATGAGTTGCATTTTCATGTTGAATTTCCTCTTCTTCCTCCATCGGTTTCATTGGTATGATATTCGTATATAATCTTTGTACATTTTCAGCTATTAAATATAAATGGTCAAGAAATATTGTTTCCACATTTTCACCACGATATACTAGAGGTTCTGAAGTTAATCCATATTGGTTTAAATGTTCTTCTGATAATGTTGATTTAACCATTAAACAAAAACTATTTGGTTTATGCATTTGATATTTGACACTTTTTCTAGCTTCACAATTTTCATCTTCTATAGGAATTAGTGTTGATTCAAAATCCGCATATACAACTATAGGGATACGGTATTGATGATGAACTTTTTGAAATGTAACAAATGCTCTGCTTTCTGAAGGTAAAATAATTTTTGCTTCATAATTATTGTTACATAATCTTTTGTGCTCTTGTAACCATTCCATTCCTTGTCTTCCTTCTCGTTGGAAATTAAAACATCTTTTGCAAATCAGCTTTTTGTTTCGATTTTTTGAAAGTTGTTTGTTAACAAGAGAGTCAAATTTCTTTATATACACATAATGAGATACATCTCCTTGCGTTAGTAGTAGTAAATCTGTATGATCTGCTAGCTCTTCTTTAGCAATACGTAAAGGATAAACTTTATTTGAACTATCTAATCCAAAAACATTAATAGATGTGCCGGGATTTTTCTTCTCAAATTTTGATATATCTTTTAGTGATACAGGATAACTAATTCCTTGAAAGTTATATCTATATCTTTGATTTTCATAGTGCTGGTTTGGTTCATTCTAATGATTTGGTACAAATTTACATGTCATCGCATATCTAAAACATTCGTTATCTTGATTTTTCACATTAACACATGATCTTGTATCCTCAATTATTTTTGGCAAACGAATATAACTAGATCCCATTAGTCCATATCCATGTTTATGAACTCTTATATTTAATCCTTCAATACTTATAAGACTCTACCCTGATCCTCGTCCTTCATGTTCCTGAATTTTAGTTAATATTTCTTCTATACATTTTTCAACTATTGAATCAATGTCTGAACTTCCTATGATAGTTTGGTTTTTAGTTATAAATCCTCTTGGTGATAATTCTTCTTGTACATTTATAAACATAGCTTCTAGTAGTAAACCAAATTTGAGAAAATTTAATCTTTTTAATTCTTCTTTTAAAGTTCTACTGATGATTGGTTTTGCTTCTCTAATAAATTCTTCTAAGTTTAAATCTTCATTTTGAATCTTATGATGCATTACTACCTTTCCGGGTAAAGCTGATACTTGTAAATTTGGTAAAGTTGTTGTAGGTCTTGCTGTTATTTCATTTTGTTCTTCTTGTTCTTCTGTGTTGTTGTGAATGAGTTCTTTATGTATTTCTAACAGAATATCATCGTTAAACGATTCCAAACATTTATCGCAATGATACATGTTTGGTGGTGTTCACTCTTCAAAATTTCGCCAAGAAATGAAATGAGCTCTCCCTTTCCTTCTTTTATAATAGTTCCCCCACTACTATTTCATCTTCTTCTTCTTCTTCACTTTCAGAAGAAAACAAACGTCTTGAACAAAATATTAATCTTCTACAAACAGATTCTTCGTTAGTATTCTCTATATGAATTGGAGTTTCAATATGTATTTCTTCATATTCAAATGATGACGAAGACTCTGATATTACTACATCCATATCCAAATTTTCATTCTCCACATCATTGGCATTTTCTTCTTCTGATGTTGTTACATCCACATCCATATCATTTATAGTTTCTACTTCTGATGTTTCGCTGTTATTTTCATCTTCTTCCATATTTAAATCCTCTAGTTGAATTTTATACAATATTTCAATAAGAGGTTTCCTCGGATAATCAGTGTTGTCCACAGGAGCCATTTCAAGTAAATGAGGAATAACTGCTTTGAATCCGGCTTATATGATATTTTGGTAAGTATGTCAAGGTCATTTTTTATTAAGCGAGAACTGGGAATAGATCACTAAGCAGCATGATAATTCATTACTACAAAGTGATCTATTCCCTATTCTCTAAGAAGTGTCCAATCAATAACCAAAGTCCAAGCTCATTTTCTTTTGTTTAATTTAAGTCTTTTACATCTTCTTCTTTTATTACAAAATTTATAGGTTCACTGTTCGATGTTTCAATATGTTGTTTTATCTTGTGCTCCAGCTCTTCTATTCTTGCTTCCTTTACCATTAATTCCGAATGTAAGTAACTGATATAATCAGCTGCCAAGTCCACTGTTCTTGATCGTATTTCTCCTAACCTAACACCAGGAATCAATCTCTGTAGTTTGTAAAATCTCAACCTTATTCTTGATTCTCTTACTTTAGCCATTTCCCGATATTTTTGTTTTCTATCTTCTTTGCTTGTGGTCAAGTCCATACTCGTGACAAGTTTGCTTTCAGAGTAATTCCTCTATAGTAGGCTCGTCCTTTATACACTTCCCCCACCACTTTGAATTCCCCCTACCATTTTCAATTTCCCCCACCCTACTAATGTAGGTCAAGGTCATCCAATATAACGCGAGAACGAGCAATAGAGCACTAAGTAGCATGTTAGTCCATTACCACAAAGTGATCTATTCCTCGCTCTCTATTCTACATCTACTTTTTTTGGATTTTGCCATTTTATTATTTTTTTTTTTGTTTTTCTTGGGGGGAATGAGTGTTTACTTTTTATGATGTTCATTCTTCTTCAACTTTTCAATTTTGTCTAACAATTCGAATAAATATGCGTTGGTTGCTTCCAAAGTTTTTATTCTGCTACATCCCACTTTAATAGAGGGAACTGTTAACTGTAACTTTGTAAATTCTATCCTTTCTTTCTTGCATCTTTCTCTCATATGTGTGTTTTTCCTGATTCTTGCTGATTGAGCTGATATTGACTTTTTATTATCTGAATGGGGCTTTGATACTTTAAATACTGATGTACAAAAATTAGTTGATGTTGTCGGCTGTTGATTTTCATATAAATTTTGTGTTGAAGTAGTAGTTTGCTGATTTTCATAACAATTTATACTTGAAGTGGCCGGTTGCTGATTTTCATACCAAATTGAACTTGAAGTACTAGGCTGCTGATTTTGATGCCAATCCGAAGATGCCAATACAGGTGTTGTGGAAGGATGCTCCATCGTTGTCTGTCGTTGTACAGAGTGAATTCTGTTCTACAATTTTGCCGGTTTTATCACATTTCCCCCACCACTAATTTCTACATTTCCCCCACCACAATAATTTTCTTCTTTTTATAATTTAAATTAGATACCAAACTTCTAGGGTAACATCCAAATCTTCTTCTTTTAAATATTTTATAAATGCAGAGCTTTCTGATGTTACGTTAGGTGTGTTCAAATATTCCATTACCCTGTCATGACTTTCTTGATTGTGAATATAGCAATGTACATTTATCAATTTTTGATTATCTTCTTTGGACTTGACAAATCCTGCAACAGAGCTCCATTCTTCATATTTCATTTTAAAATGGCAAACTTCAAACTGCATGTTGTTTCAACAAACGCTGCAACAATATTAAAAGTCTCTTTAAACAACCTACATTTATACAAGTTCTCCCACCACTTTATAATCCCCACTCTTTTCCCTCCACCTTCTTCATATGTGGAAGGGGTATTATGATTTCAATGCACTATACTTAATAAATTCAAACAAATTTTGTGCACAAATGTTACATTTTTTCTTAACTGTTTCAAATTTCATCACTTGGCCTTTTACAAGGTGAACTAATTTACCTCCATCGTCTTCAAATTGTTTAAAATCTGAAACAGATGCTTTTCCACAATCATGACACATTTTTGTTCCATCTTCAAGATAAATACCAAATCCACAATTGTCCTTCTTAAATTTCATGAGCATTTCACGAATCGGTTGAGGTATTTCAGATTTATTTGATCTTATTATATAATGGTAAAGAAACCCATTATTAATAATTTGTTGTAAACATAAAACTAACAAGCTGTCCATAGTGTTAGACTCGTTCTAAAAGTTATATCTATAACTATCTCCTTATATGCTCTTACCCCCACTACTTTTATATAGGTCAAGGTCATCGCATATTAAGCGAGAACTGGGAATAGATCACTAAGCGGCATGTTATTACATTACCACAAAGTGATCTATTCCCCATTCTCTAAAAGGGTGCTGATAATTTAGATTCCTAACATTTCTTTTCCTTCTTTTTCACCTTCTTGAACTGTTGTATTACCAGACATGTGTGATAATAATTTCTTCAATTCTCGATTTTCCATTTCTAATCTTTTCAATTTTAGATCTCTTGCTTCAACTTGTACTTTCAAAAATTTGATATAACTTCCAGCCCAGTGGATGGTTTTCAATCTTGGTGCTCCAAGTTCAATTCCAGGTATTTGAAATTGTAGTCGATTGAATTCCATCTTCATATCTTCTCGGTCTCGTTTGTCCTTTTCTTGATTTTCAATCTTTGTTTTTCCCTGTAGGAAGAAGTCGGAACACAAGGTACATGATGAAACATTTTGATCAACAATTTCTCGAAGAATGAGCTTCTACACAGATAATCAACATATTTATCCACATTCCCCCACCAACTTTAAGCCAGTAGTGGGGAGACGGCAGTGGTGGGGAGAGTTATGTTAATGTAATGGTTACTTCTACCGTTACACTTGCTCCATTCTGAAAAAGATATTTGTAATATGGTTCTGGATACTGTTCTCTTTCAGATCCTGCATGTTCTTGAATAAAGTCGAAAGCCAATCTTTTTGAATAATCATTATGAAACACTTCTCTTACACAAACAAGAATTTTTTCTTCCAAAAATTTCACTTGAATTAATGGTATTTTGCTTACATCGTCCTTGTCCATGATGGGTAGCTTGTAGGTAAAAGTATTTGGTGGTAGTTTTTGTGGTTTATCGAGTAGAGAACAAAATTTTCTGTACAATTTCTCCTCAATGTCTGGAAAACGATGTATATCAAACAGATTGTAGTATGAAGGATCAAAAGGTATTTTACGAAACATCTTCAGTCACTAGTCTCCCTAAGACTGATCTCCTGCACAAATAACTAACACATTTATAAACATTCCCCCACCAACTTTTAACTTGTGGTGGGGATGTTTTTCCCCCACTACTTCTTCAAAATAGTGGGGGTACCTTAGTCCAATTCAGATTCAGATTCAGAAGACAATAAAGGTGATATGGGTGATTCCAATGATGAATCCAATATAAATATTTCAATAGCTTCCTTAACTATGTCTTCATCACTATCGTTTATCATTTCTTCAAATAGTTCTTGTTCAATCTGTACCATTTCTTCCTCTTCCATTGTAGAATCGTTATCAGTTTCATCATGATTTTCCTCTATGTTTTCTTCCTGTATTTCATTTGTATTTTCAAAAACGTCTTTAACTTGAAAATTATTAATAAATGGAATATCTCTAGACAACATGTTTGTTTACTACTTCTTTTACTTCAAATAACAAACTATGTATTGCTTACTTAGTCTTATATATACTCCTACCCCCACTATTTTGCAAAACAAAGGAATGGGAGGGGGGTTTGTATCTATTCTTCTCTATCTAGGTTATATTTCATTGCTACCACATCTACTATAATTTTCTGCTTTTCAACTTTATCACGAATAAATATTGTCCAAGGAAATAGTTCATCAATATTCTTGATTGTTACTTTTATATCATACAAAAAATCAATATGTCTTAGTAATGAAACAATAACAATAACTCCTATCCCATTGTTTGCCATAATTTTTTCTTCAATTTTAATGCGTAAGTTTGTTATCAAACTCCATATATTAATTCCATTGGCTATGAAACCATCAAGTCTAGTACTCATCTTGACGGTGCAAGTACAGACTAAAAACCTGTAGGTTCATAGTCCGTCTTTTATGAGTTTTAAAAATGGGGAGGGGGAAGGAATAAGGATTGGGAGGGGATAGGGTGGGGGTTGAGGGAAGGTTTGTGTGGCTACACTAGCCACTACACTAGCCACATTAGACCCAAAAGCCATTTTGTGCTACAAAGTAGCCACCAATGCTAATTCCTTGCTCGTGACACCTCAGTATATCATCCCGCCAAGTCAGCATACGTTCTCTAGTATTTGGTGTTACACAAAAGAACTTACTATCATGATACAGAATAGCTGAACCAATTATAATATGATATCCTAAATTTAGCCGTTTGTGTGCTTCTGCAATGAATCTTTCTACCATATCAAGAGGATCTAGTTCATCAAAGTAAAATGGTCTCATTTCTTCATCAAGTTCAATGTTATTTTCATTGTCATCTTCAGTCTCACTGCTACTATCATCTTCATCACTGCTACTATCATCTTCATTCTCACTGCTACTATCGTAGAAATCTATTGGATCTTCTACATGTTGGTGGTAAACATTAGCATATTCGGAAGGATTGAACTCTTCATTAAGCTGAGGAAGCATTTTAAAGGAAAATAATGCAGGCAGAGACGAAACAACAAGTGTGGCGCATGAAAGCAGAATGAAGGAGAGAACAACGCTTGCTCCTCTTTTATAGCAGTATGCAAATGAGGAGACCGATCATTGGCCTGAGTGGTGGGGGAAGGAATGGCGGGGGAAGGAGTGGTGGGGGAAGGAATAGTGGGGGAAGGGGGGGGCTCCATTTTTTCGGGGGGGGGGTCATTGACCTTTCGGGTCCGGTCATTGACCCTAAGGAGTGGGGACGGACACAGAACCCTCCTTTGCTTACTACTACACGGATCAAACTAGCCATGTAGCAGAACTTATTTCTGCTAAGTTGCATGTAAGCTAAATAGCTTACATCCCTAAATTCAAGTCTTAGGTGGCCATGAAAAGGGCCGTTTGGTGGGTTTGGTGGACCTCTATAGAGCTTGTGTCACATAGAAATAAGGGACTTCGGGGTTTTTTCCAAATCAATTTCCGTAGCATCAACGTGTGTAAACTCATACAAGTTAAATGCGCAAATATCGCATTTTTCCTGTGGAACTATGAACTTGTATGACAAGTAATAGTTATCTTCATATATTCCACCTTGAAGTCTAAAGTCCACTTGTCCCTCCACATTTACGAGTGCAGCCACACCGCAATATGAACACATAACTGTTCCATCAATAAATATATACCGCAAGCAATGAAGAATTCCAAAATTTTCTTTATAAAAAGAATACACTGCTTGACATAGTGTTAGTGGAAGGTTTGCATCGTTTAATGCAATTTCCATCAACACTATATTTGAAACTATCTGTCGCAAACATAATTCTAATAGAGTAGGCATATTGCGGCGGTGGCCTCTCGAATGAAGACTCTGGAGTAGCGAGTGTAACGGTTAGATGTAGGTAGAAAACCGGCCATGACCGGCCATTCACCCGGAGAAGTGGTAGGGGAAGGAGTGGTGGAGGAAGGAGTGGTGGGGGAAGGGGGGGGCTCCATTTTTTCGGGGGGGGGGGCTCCATTTTTTCGGGGGGGGGGGGGTCATTGACCTTTCCGGTCCGGAAAGGTCAATGACACAGCCTATCAACCTATCATGACACAGAACCCTCCTTTACTCACTACTCACATGAAAGTAGGTCACGAGACTTAGAGTGCTAAAAAATAATGGGGGAGAAACACAACGCTATAACGCATTGTGTTTCTCCCCCATTATTTTTTAAGCAACAATTTGGAAAAAACTAAGTGAATTTACTGTTTACGCCCCCACCTTGTAATACGATCCTTTTTATCCCTGAGGAGAAAGTCTTGAGAATCTAAATTGTTAAATCTCTTCTCTTTACACAAATTCTCACAAACTCGAATTTTATATTTTAAGCCGTTACATTTTGCCAAAATTTGTTGGTGGTCAACAACACTTAGAAAAAAATATTTCAAACCTTTCTTAAGCCTCTCTCCTCTGACGGATATTATTTCAGGATCGTCTTCAACGGTGGGGGTTTCTGTCAGTTGTGGTCCAGAAAGATGTTTCACGACATGTACACGGCAAAAACTTTCGTTTTTAACACATTTCCTCCCACAAGCTGATCCTTTCTTAATTCCCCTAGTAAGCATTTCAGGGCAAGTAGTGGGACGGCTAAATGCTCTACGACGCTCTTCTTGTAATGATCGAAATTGCTCTGAAGGAGCGGGTTTAGGGGCGGGTTTAGGGGCGGGTTTAGGAGCAGGTTTAGAGGATTCAGTTTTATGATAAGTATGGTCTTCAGGTAAAGTAAGTGGTGGGGTAGGAGGCAATGGTGATAGTGGGATGATGGGTGTACTAAGGCGATGAAGAATAGTTTCAAATGAAGGAGTCTTAGGATGGGGAGCTGGCTTCTTCGGTGGCGGCATGATAGTTGATAGCGGTGCAGAGTCGTTTGAGAGCGAAGTCGAAGGCGGTGAAAAAATACTATGAGGTATAGAAGAGTTGGTTGGCGGAAGAATAGCTCCAGAAGTTGAAGGTTCAGATGAAAGCTTCTTCTTATACCAATCCGGAGAGTTTTTCAAGCGAAGAGTTTTGTTTGATGCAAAGACAGCCGTAGAAGTCGAAGTTGAAGTTGAAGTAGTAGAAGTAGTAGAAGTAGTAGTCGGCACAGAAGACATCGTTATAACTCCAAGTTCACAGCGTAACGTCTGGAATCAGAATGAAACACTAGCCGCGGCCGACGCGTCTTTTATAACGGTATGCAAATGAGAGGGGTTAGCAGCCGGCCATGACCGGTCATTGGCCCGGGAGGTGGGGGGGGGCTCCATTTTTCGGGGGGGGGGGTCATTGACCCTTCCAAAAGTGGGTCAAGGTCATTCAAGATTTATAATGATCCAAGGTGATGGGAACAGTAATACTGTTCCCACCACCCTGTTTGCCTAGCGGTTCCCACTCCCAACCCACTAGTTACGTTCTGCGAGGGAGGTCCCTGGACCGTCCGGGTCTACCGTAACGGTCCTGTCCGGGTCTACCGTAACCATTAATTTAAAGGGAAACTGGAACAGCTAATGCAGAAACGCAACTCCAACACCCACCCAAGCTAATCCCACCCATTATATTCCTAAACAAAATGCAAAAACCTAGTCCGCTTACCTACAATTTGCGGATGTCCCACCCCTTCTAATGAAGTTCAACCGAACTTCTGAATTTACAATTAATCTACCCCCTAACATCTAGCTGTAAGGCAAAACAACATTAATTATTAGCACCAACACTTAAAACTAATAACACATCATTATTAAAAAACCAAATAGTTCAACAAAACCAAATACCATCATTATTCTTAAAATTAATACACCTTAATGCTAAACACCTCTTAAAATTAATACACCTTAATGCTAAACCCAACTTATAACTAACATCGCAATGCGCAAATTATTTCTTAAATTAAATACAACTTAAAACTAAACACACACACACACACACATACCACATTGCATTAAAAAACGCAACGTAGTAGAAGAAGTTCAAATATATATAGGCCTACTATATATTTGAAACCTCTTGCTGAATCACCAACAACCTTTCGCTATGAAAATTTGTTGGCGACTGACGCAAAGATCGAGCTCCTATCGCTCCTCGGGTTTTCAAGTAGTGGGGGAAGTTGTTTCACTCCAGTACAGTGTTCAATCCAGTCCAGTTCGCAGCAGTGTAAAAGGAAGGCAAAGGAGTGGGGAGCGGCGCATGCGCAACAACACAAAACCAAGGTTTGAGGTTAGAATTATCCATGTGCAGTAGCGCTAAAGTGAGTAATACAGGACTAGGCGCATGCGCATAGCATAGACTGATTCCGATCCGAAGAACTCGTTGCATGCGCAGCAGGTTTGAGGTTAGAATTATCCATGGCAGCTGTCATGTTTAGTCTGGTTTCACCACATAGAGTCAGCAACCGGTGGTGACCGGTCATTGCTCTAGAAGGAGTAGGGAAAGGTGGTGACCGGCCATTGACCCGGAGGAGTGGGGGAAGAAGGGGGGGGCTCCATTTTTTCGGGGGGGGGGTCATTGACCTTTCCGGTCGGTCATTGACCCGAAGGAGTAGGGATGGACACAGAACCCTACTTCTCTTACTACTCAGGTGAAAAGTCGGTCAACCAGTCATTTGCTCGCCATCTGCCGCCATCTGGCTTCCAGTTATTGCCTCTATAAAAGTGGGTAGTTTATCGCGCCACGAACATTCATTGCCTTGCATCCGCTCAGTCATCATCTCTCATTAGTTTTACATTATGACTACTTCGTTAACTAGGTTTGAGGTTAGAATTATCCATGGAATAAACTTCGTTACTTTTACCATTCACATTGTAGGTTAATTCTAACCTACAAAATTACTACTCTGGCGTTCTGTTTCAATTTCTTTTACACTTCATTTTATATCTCAGTCTTCTTTTAACTTCTGAATGTAACACATCGGTTATGATGAATGCACAATGTTTAAAATTAAAGCTTTTGCGAACACAACACATATTACGAAGTACTTCTAAACCTTCAATTTCAAAGTGTAAAACTAATTTAAATAGAGTTAGGAAGAAGTACAGTTTTAACCCATTATACTCTTCGACAACTTCACAGGTTAATATTGATGATAGTGTTATTTACGAAATTTTACGTTCTATGTTACACTTCAATAACTTTGAACTTGTTACACCTATCGACTGTGTTCAACAAGTTTTTTTATTTTACCCCCACTATTCCTATATAAGGGCCCCGACAATAATTCCTACTTCATTATCTTCTATGCTCTTGAGCTAACAACATCTCCACTCTAATTTACACTACAATAATAATGGAGACCAACCAAGAAAATGTTCAAGTTCAAGAAATATCATCAACAACTCATCCAAGGGAAAACCCTCCTAGAAATTCAACTTCAACAACTCCTCAAAACCCTGTACAAGTTCCAGATGTATCTTCTACAGCAATAAATGATGTAGAAGCTATTCTTCGGTCCCTTGTCAGTTTCGACTGACCTGTATGACGATCACCGATAAACTGAACTCTTAATAGTTCGGTCTTTTTTAAAACCCCCTCCATATAACCTTGAAACAATTATCCCCTCTCCTTTATAAACTAACTCCTACTTCAAACATTAACACCATCTGCTCAACCCTTCTCCACCCCGTCATTTCATATAGCCTCTCCCCACCGGAAGCTATATGGCATGGCATATGGCGACAGCATCTGATTTGCCATCTGGCTGATGGCAGCTGGCGTGGCAGCTGCTGGCAAATGGCACGACGTTTTGAAAGTAACCAAACCCCACTACTGCCAATGACTTTTTCAATATAAATAAAAATTTCAAGACATAAAAACCTATACCCTATTACTTAATTAATTTTAGTACATAATACCTGTATTACAAAAACTATTAGTTACAAACTTAAGATAAATAATAATTACTTAATAAAAAATGGTAATGAATTAAGTTTTTACATAAACTACTTGATACTATTGGTAAATTAATTTAGTTTATATTATACAAAATACAATCTTAATGCAAGATAGTTGAAATAGGGGTGACATCTGAGTATCTTTAATGCTAAGTTTACTATTCGATATAAAAGACCATACATGTTCCACTTCTACTGAAATTTGGGTGCATTGTGCCTTAATGTTTTCTTCTTAATAACGTTAATGGGTTTAGTCATTGTCATTGAGTTGTTTTCCATCACTAAATACCTTAGTAATAATTATAATTATTGCATATTTTTTCTTTTAAATTCTTGTATTAATTTGTTGATTGAGTTATTTATAACGTTCTAATGTTATAGCAAAATGTTATAGTTAAATATCTAATCAATCAATAAACTATCAAAGACAATACGCAAAAATTCCTTAGTATAATCAAAATTATAATTCTTTTAACCTACCGTAAATTTACCTGAACGACCACTGGAACTTAATATTCATCAGTATAATCTAGGCCTTAAATTATGTAAAAAAGGGATGTTATATTGCTGATGAAAATTGGCATAGATGTTATATTTTGTTTGTAGAGGAAACCATTTTATATTTTGGAAATAGAAAATTTATTTCAATATTAAATTTTTGAATTGGCAAACAATCAACATCATTTAAAAAACTACAGCAAATATTATTAAGAGTGCTAAATTACAAAGATTAGCCACATGTGAAAAAAAGTGTTCTCTAAAGGTCACATTTGCTTTTGTAAATATCCGTACATAAATATACGAAATACACCTGCTTTTTTCTATTTTTATTTAAATTTTTTATTTTTGTGTGTTTTTTTGTGTGGCACTTTTAATGTTTTGACAGCCGTTGTTAACAGTTCAAACCCCGGTATTGTTACTATCTTACGTCGAAAAGTTGTTAGATTAATAGAACAACGACAAACGGCATCTGGTTTTGAATCGAACCTTTAAAAAGTTATTAGCTTTTCTCAGGATCAAACCGGCAATCTTTGGATTCAAAGGTGAGCACTATAACTACTCAGCTACCCACCCGGTTGAAGTAAAGTGATACAAAATATATCATATAATTATGATTGTTTTAAATAAAATTTATCTTGTACAATGTGCATGACCTATAATATATACAGCATAAACATTCTAAATGTAACGGAAATTCCAGTAACAACTATGACAACCTCATCGCTAAATTGGACCGTACTTGGCGAGGGTCCAGTTCGGAATAATGGTCCGTCGGCCGTGGTGTGAGCCGGATAAACAGTGCAGTCCCTCTCGTACAAACCTTAACCATTAAAAACCTGCTGTATTTTTTTTTATTTTAGAAATTTTAAATAAATCTTACAAGAAAACATTAAAATAAGCTATATAGAAAGTCACATTTTATTTTGGGTGTATCTATTCCAGTGGCTTTTTTACGTTTTGACGGAGAACGGTCCAAACCTCAGTCTTGTAATTATCTAACATCGTCCAGTTTTAGAAAGAATTATTAATTAATAGCCCAATGACAAATGGCAATTGGGTCCGAAATCAAACCTTTAGAAAACTACTAACTTCTCAGGATCGAACCAGCGACCTTTGGATTCAAATACGAGTAGGAACCACTCAGCTACCCAGCCAGTTATACCTATATATAAAATAATAAATAGCTTTTAAATATTATGCATTTCTGTGTAATGTGCAGTGAAAAAGATAAAATGCGCTTCCTTAGATGGATGATTCTAAGAACAATCCGAGGTCGACTGAAGTATTCTGTAAAGCACTGCTCAAAGGTATATGTAAATTTTTTTACGCTAACATAATTGCTTTCGTCATATGAAAAATAAGACCATAAAATAAATATAACAATTTAAGTCATCTACTTTATTCCTCTGTATTTTTTTATTATTATCTCCCTCTTCCATTAAAAATAACTTAAAGTAACGAATATGATTTTTATGTTTATAGTACATATTTTTAATCTTAATTAGACTTGCCCTGAACAGTGCAAAGCGCAGTTTACTTGCTTTGCTCATAATATGGAGGACTTAATATTGAATCTATTAGGTTTTAATAAATCTTATACATGATTAGAGACACGTTTTGTCATTTAATTACCACTCGAATTCTAATATAAACAAACCATGTTATGGTAATAAAACATGTGTTTGTTATATTCAGATGATCAGTAAAAACCATTCTAATGTATAATATGACATATGTTTGTATTTGAAATTTCCCAGTTTTTGGGACACCCTGTATTTATACAACGTTAAAAATATTTTAAATTATTCCTTGGGGTCAATTTAGTGGGAAATGATTATATTTCAAGATTGTAGGGCAAACTGTTGATCTGTAATCGATTTGAGACACCTTACGTGAGACACCCTGTATTAAGACGGATTCATATATATATATATATATATATATATATATATATATATATATATATATATATATATATATATATATATATATATAAATGAATAAAAAACATTTTCCTTGATACACAATTAAAAAAATGGCATTAAAAGCTATGACAAACAATATTTATTCCCATAAATGTAATCCTAGTAATATTCTCCTTATAAAATACCTACATGAAAATTTTAAATATTTTATTTGAAAGTTACTAGGGGTCCCGTGCAGCGCAATGCACTGCATTTATTAGGGTACCTGGTGATCAAACTTTGCTCCATGGTAATACTTTGGAAACAAATTTCACTATAGTGAAAATCAGATAGAACATTATTGGTGTTTCATCGATCAATCTTCATTACAATTTTCCAACTTCCCAATGTGATACTTTGAGATGTGACCCTCCTATAAAATTTAGAATAAATTCACAGATGATAGATCCACATAGTTCATCAAACATAAAACGTAAATGACAACAGAATAAAAATCAACATTCCATTACTCCCCGGTACAGTATGAGTTATGCAGCACTCACTGTGGCTGTTTTTGTAGCACTACTGTATGAGGTAGTCAATGACATAGTGAATGAGTACACATTACTATTTATGTCTAGATCCTCTTTAACTTAACTTTCCATGACATTACAAAATTTAAATTAAGAAATCACAAAAATTAAGAGAATCTACATCTTTGTTGGTGTGGTCCATTTTGTTTTTAGTGGCATTTTTATTTTGGTTAATATTTCTCTTTATACAAACCATTTTTGTAATAAGCTTGTTTTCTATACCGGAGGTAAAAAACTTTTAAATGTTGTCTTTTACACAGGTTTTAAAATCAATCAATCAACATTTATTCGGCTGACAATTAAGAAATTGCATTAGCCTATACATCATAAACTTGACTATAATACCTAAAACTAATTTAAAATTCCTAATTTCTTATTTTATATTGTAAAAGTCTTCCATTGAATAAATGCTCTTGTCAATAATATATCTTCTGAATTTCTTCTTAAATGTGTTTGTGTCTGAATTCATATTCTTAACTTCAGTAGGAAGGTTATTGTAAATTTTGGTATAGTTATATTTAATATGATTTTCATAAAATAATGTTCTATGATAAATAGCTGAAATTTTATTAGTTTTCTAAGATTCATGTTTGTGTTATTGGTTTCTATAGTATGAATTTTATGTGTAATGAATAATATGTGTAGCGTTCTGCTTAAAACATGTTTATACTATTATAGTAAATAAAAAGGTTATTACACTTACAACCAACTATCCCTTTTCCTTATAGTTTATAGCAGTTTGAAAACCCATGCACAAAAATTTAGTGATCTATTTTAATATTTGTTACCTTTCGTTATTGTTTCAATACCAGTCGGACAACCATAATAAGACCCATGTCAAAAATTTCAATATCCAAAATTGTTTTCGTAAACAAAAATGAATTTTTCTAGGGTTAAGTTACAAAATTTATTTTGGTGCCCAAATACGTGTTAATAAAACTTTCAAGCAAAATCTACCAGCTACATTTTGAGAAAAGGTTAAAAGCTCAGATTAGACACTCCTCGCGGCCGCGGCCGTAGCGTTAGGCGAGTTTTATGGATGCAGAGGTATACGGGAATCGTGTTTTAAAAATAACTAATTAGGATAGAAATTGGCTCTTAATGTTTTTTAAAAGTACAAAGACGGATCTTGTCTTACGTGTTTTTAGGATTTCTAAATAAAATTTCTAATTTCAGTTATAACTGTCTAAAACCATCTGTTTTTCACAAGTGATGTTGATATTTCAGTACCAGTTCAATTTGCTTCTATTCAGCTTTTAACATGTGTTTGTTTGTTTAACTATCAACAGCTGTTTTATTTAGCAATTCAATATAAATTGTTCCCCATGTTAATCTTATGGACAAAAAATGAACTTCGAGGGCTTCCCATGAGCTTCAGAATTAAAATATCACAAATATAAAACCTTATTGCAAAACTACGAACTGAGACCATTCTTTTGACACCTCAAACGTTAAAATTGGTCCAGAAATAAGGGAGGAGTAGTGTTAACAAAAAAAGGGCATCACGTATTATATATATAGATATAAAACATTTGAAAAAGATATTAACTGCTAAAAAGATATTAACTTATAAGACAGACTTTTTTCTATAAATTATTACTTTAATTAAAAATGCAAAAACTACTTTAAGTTTATATAATTAAATTTGCACTAAATGAAATAAAATAACACTGTCAGTACAATATTATTTCACAGTATTGATGTTATTATTCGACAACAATTTAAACTTGTAAACAAATTAAATATCTTCAATAAATATAGTTTTTATTACCCTTATACAAATGGAAAAAGTTAAACTTGCTATGATATGGGGTTGTTAAAGTAATTAGTAATAATGACTTGTGTATGAATACAGGTATTTTACCTTGTCGGTGTGACTAAATAAGAATACTAAATAACGTATTCTGATAAAGTGTAAAAAAACCCTGGTCAAATGATACTCTATAGAAAGCCACTTCCCACAATACCCTCCAAAGAATGCCACCGTCTCAGTTTAATTAGCTTCACTTGTGGGAGGTGTCCAATCTCCAATCACTGACATAATTGCACTGTATCATCCCACAACCTGTCTCATCCTGAGGCACTTCGTACGTCATAATCATGATGGTGGGATTGTACGTAATAATAACATGGTTTACTACTAATAATACAAAGTTATATCTTTATATAATTATTTCAACCTCTTCCGTATAATTATTTTTATACGCTTATATAACATTTTAAATTGCATTGGTTGTATGCATGCTTACGCAATTGATAATCTGTAGGAGGAAATTTTATGACTATGCTACATTAGATACCTCTACTGTTCTAATTTTAAATTATTAGTTTTCTAAGAAATTCCATTTATACAGTGAATATTAATAAGCACCCCAATTATAATATACCAGTAGTAGAGAAGCTATGAGATACTCTTTAAAAACTAGAGCTTTATATTAGTGTTTTTCATCAAAAAATTTTGTCTTTATTACGTAGTTCTGTTCATACAATATATACGAGTTATTATTGTTGTTGTACGCTTTACCTTCTCTTAGCATTTTACTAACGGGAAATGTAAATCTTCAGAAACCTGAGTTAATAGTCATTTTAATATTTGATACAAATAGTCCATTATAAAAATAACAAACTTCAGTTGAACTAAAATTATATTATTTAATTTTCCCGGCATTATCTGGAGAACAAGGGTTGAAAAGTTGAGAATGGTTAACCTCATTACAACGGTGTAAAGTTCATCTGCATGTAAATTCAACCTCAGCTAAATCCCACCCTGGAATAGAACTTTCTCGAACCGGATTAATGTCATCCGATATAATTTTAGTTTTAAAAATCAAGTATTATGTACCGATGTACATTCAGGAAAACTTAATTAATTAATAGAGGACTCATATGTTTAATAAAAAAAGATACAACGTTGAATAAGTTTAGTAGCAAATCTTTATTTTATGAACAGTATACAGTTTTACAAAGTTTCTATACAAAACATAGGTCAATTTACAATAAACATGGATGACTTCTATTATAATATAAAATCATAGTTCAGAAAAATAAGGCCCCTAAGACAAAATGTCCGTTTAGGGTTTCCTTTACAAAATTAATAAAACATTTCATAAGAGTTCTAGAGCTAATAATTAAAAACAAGTTCCGTAAACAAAATAATATAATCAACTAATGAAAAAAATATTATTGAGTCAAAATTTCTGTGAATGTGAGTAAAAATTTGTATGTTATAAAATATAATTTTTACAGCAAGCAAATCTAATTTTAAATAAATTGACCATGTAAGGGCCTAATAGTTTGGAAATGTATTTTCCAATAGTTACTATTTATAATCATCCTTAATGGAAATACCATTTGCATCTGAAATTAAAATTTATTATGTTGTTGAAATAACACATCTTTGTGATTTCAGTCACATGTTGGACGATATTCCATTTAAAATAAACATCAATAAAAACTGTGTGGAATTACATTCAAAGATACCTTACAATATTAACAAGACAAATATAATTTTTAACTAAACTAATAATATGAACTTACATTTCTACAACCCAAAACACAATCTAAATAAAAAATAACTCCAACACAGTGTATACAAGAATTATGGTATAAGAATAGATGTGATTTTTACTTACTTCCATAGTATATGAAGAATGTATTGTTTTCGTAAAAATTTTCTAATTCGTTTGATGGTGTATATATCATCCAAGTTGGCACCCATTTTGGAGCCCCCTTTCCCCTATAAATGAGAAAGTATTGGTTTCGTAAAAAATTTAGAATTTGAGTTGTTGGTAAATTTTTCCGTTTTGGTGCAGACTAAGTCCAGGAAATTGGTTTTCAGAGTGATGTCTGTCTATGTGTGTGTCTGTGTGTCTGGATATAAGCTGAGCTAGAGAATGCCCCAATGGTACAGTTTCAATGAAATTTGGTATATATATCCAAATCCACGATAATTCCAGGCTTTTTCATTTTATTAAATTTGGAATTTATAAGCGTAGCTTACCCCTAAAAACCCTCAAAAACTTAAAAAATCAATATAAAAAAAACGGATAGAACAATTTAGATTAAAATTTGGTGGCTTATTAAGATTAATATGTTGAATAAAATAACACTACCTTCATCTCCAAGAAAATTCGCGTTCAAAAGTTCTAAAGCAAAAAGTGTTTTTAAAAATAAGTTTTTAGATTTTTAAAACAACTGTTTGGAATAAATATTACTTATCGTCATTAAATCAAGCTCAAGAAACTAAACAATCCAGTACATTAAATTATTACTCTACGTCAAGTGGTTGTGGAGAAAATTCTATTTTTTGTTTAGCGATAAACGCAGTACGTTGTTAAACGTCACAGACTCGCGTAGAGTCAAACTCGTGCTGCTAGCTCACCTGGTAGCTACCCGACTGAGCCATCAAGACATTAACTTAATGTTTTGAGGCTTTTAACACCTTTTCATATTCTTGGGAGAAAGTATGTGGCAGTTATCTGATACAGTTTATGTAATTTTAAAATATTCAATTACAGAAAGGTAACCTTTTATAAAATAATAAAATTGGATGTTAAATAGTAGTAATAACTCAACTCACTTAATACATAAAACCCACATACTCATAAACCCACATACTCATAAAACCCACTTAATAATAGTATAATCAATTTCTTAACACTTCTGGAATCTTTCTTTCGGTTTATTTAAGTGTAAATTTATTACTAAAAATACATCAAGGATCGTGGTGTAGTTAAGCCATAGCTTAAGCATCCTTCAACAACCTTGTTCCTTGTTTGTGAACAGGATAAACAAGAAAAGTTTTGATTAAGTGTAATATTTAATTGTTGAAATATATGTCAATTGAAGGGTTTCAATTTCTTACCATTACCATATTTAATTAGTAGAAAATGTGTAAGATCATTAATCACAAATAATCACATCGGTGGTTCATTGTGGATCGTTAATAGCATATTGGTTGATATAACAATAGGCTATAATAAATTAATATTAAATCCAGAGAAAATATTAAGTTCGTTACGTTTTAATAGTAATAGGCATTTTCTTTGAAAATTGTTATTTTTGGAAAGTTATCTAAATGATCATCATAGTAAATAGGAAGAGAATTTTTGTTATACCACTTCGCTTTCACTGAAATTTTAAAAGGATAAAACTGTAAAACTTGCCATGTACTCATAGCTGCTTTTTCAACATAATCTGTGAATATATCACTAGGATATATGATATGGGAGGATTCTCTGTCAACATGGAAGGGGGGGGGGGGAATGATGATTGACAGCTGATCGTGATTGAAGTGCAGATGGGGTTGATTGGATTTTTCAAATCATAAATTCGACTTTTTATTTAAAAAAAAGATGAAATATAAATACCTAATAATTACAAGTTTCCCTCTATACCTAAATCAACTTTTAAATGGTATTATTTGATGTTGAAGAAATAATCACACGCTACGTAGTAAAATGCTGTGATTGAATATCTTATAATAAATTAATTTTGTCAACCACTAACAATTTGATCGAGAACTAATTACAATATCAATGAAATAAAGTACGATAAAAATATCATTGTCCTTCACTCACCTATAATTGCAAAAAATGTATAAAGTTTTGTGATATAGGATTGGATAACAAAGTAAACTTAATTAAAGGCAAATCAAGCACTGGCCAGTTTAGGATTTTTAGTGAAGCTGTTTTCTTCATAAATAAAAAAGAGCATCTACTGGAGAGAAACTCATCAGGCGTGAGTGGGGATGCCTTTGTCAAAGAAAGTGTAAACAGAAAACCCACGCCTTGATTGGAGACTCGAGCATGTCTCCTTACCTGATGTATGAGTTTGTGTACTATTATATGTACATATATTTTATAAAGGTAAATATAATTCGTATTTTGTAACAAAATGAGTTGAAATCAAAATATTTATTAACACAAAATGTCACATAAATCGCTGCAATAAGCAGTAAAATGTATCTCGTCAAGCTCGGCTAATACTAGACTTTGCTACAAGAAGATAATTTTTTCCCTAGGTATACTAATGATGTGTATATAAAAACATACGGCATAGTATTACTTAAAGTCGTTATTATTTAAGAATTAGGCTGTGGAATGGTTATCTTTAAGCAAAAGATTCTCATTGATTTTTTTTAACAATTGCTGCTGGGATATTTATATATTTTTTTAGCAGCTTGTTTTAAATTTTTATACCAGGGCTGGACCATGGGCTATTCTCCAGTGCTGAGGTTTCGTGTATGGGATACTTTATCAGTTTTGTATTACTTGTATTATAATCATGTTCAGGATCTAAAAATTTACCGTAGTTGGTATGGATATCGATCAAAATTTCAAGAATATAGAGGGAATTCAATGTTAAACTACCCAATTTTCTAACTAGAGGTTCAAAAGATGATTTAAATGTGTTACTACATCCTGTTCTGAATAATAAGCCTTTTTTATTTTGTTTTGTTTGTTTGTTTGTTTTTTGTTTTTTGGAGAGTGAGGGGGGGAGGGAGGGCCTCCTCCATATGTTTACGCCATACCGAAGAATACGAAGGCAAAATATATCATTCAGCAAGTTTCTATGTACGAGTAGTTTGAGAACACTGATAAGGCATATGGAAATTATTTTAATTTTTCTAATAATAACAAACCAATTAACTGAGGTTGTTCCAATTTAGTTTACTGTCAACAAAACCTCCAAGGAACTTATGCTTTGTAGTGCTCAAACACCTGCTTGGGGTTTAAATTAAATTGACTGGTTTGGTATACCTAAGACTATTTGAGGAAAACCACTTGTTAAACTGGATAAATGTCTCAGCACCAAATTTACTTAGATCTGTCAAATTTCGCCCCTTCACTTGAGCAGTGTTGTTATCAGCAAAAAATCAAATTATTTTGAACGCGATGTGCTGTATCATCAAATATGCGAGTTTGACTACAAAATACGGGAGCGGCAGCTCAGTGGTAGAGCTCTGGCCTCACAAGCCAGCGGTCCCCGGTTCGATCCCGGGCGATGACAATACACGCACAAACATGAGTGGTCACCTCTGGATAGCCTATGTGACTTAATGATGTTATCGACGACCGTACCTTACTGTCTTAAATCTCCGCACAGGCTTATTGGCCCATGGTGACGGGCAGTGGAGGTTTTAAAAAAATGCAGTAAATCAGTAATGCTGTCATTAAGTGTTCATTGATCACTAATGTTGCCAAGTAAAAAATCTACCGTGATTTGTGAGGATAAAACTGAATCACCTGTGGTGACGGCAAACTTATTAATATGGAGATAAGAGATCAGGTAATTATATCTGGAATATTTTTTTATTATTATTTCAAATATCAAATTCTGATTTTTATCGTACACCATGTAAAGTTTCGAAGAAAGTTAAGTCTGGTTGACTATCTGACGATCAGCATTGTTACAGTGGTTGATATTGTCTAGTCTTGTCTGTTCCAGAGTTTACCAGTTGAATCTAAAGGTTTCTATATTCTGCCACTTCATCACTAACTTACCTTAACACAGCTCAACATATTCCATAAAAATATAATGGTTTTGTTAAACTACCATTATTTGAATTAGTCAGGAATTAAAACTTTTACTGTACAGGATGTTGAATGTTTGTTTTGACAATGAACATTATTACATTTTAATAGTCAAGCACTTTTTTATTTCCATCCTTTTTTTCTCAGTTGGTGTCCATCGTAATAGAAATCAGAACATACCTTTATAAAGGTATGCTTCTGTAGATGAGCAAAATATCATTATAATTACATTCAAGGATATGCCCTACAGTTACAATGTTAATATCATGGAAGAAGGATATTTGATTGAATCACTAGGCAGCTGTTGCAATAACAAATGCTATTAAAACAGGAAGAAACAAATGTTTTAATATACAAATGGTTTAAAATTATTTTTGCATAGATGAACTTAATATTTGGTTGAATTTCGATCGGTTGCCTATCTCTAGTGAACATTAATTTAAAAACACATCAAGTTTAAAGATCCATCAATTTACAGAAATGTACAGTAAGGTTTAGAATCACATAAAAATGTATGAATAAAATGTTAAGACTGACAATGCCCTTAAATTTATTAAAAAATTAATATTATTTATAGATATCAGTCACAGGAATTGTCTTACATTATAAAAAATGTTTAATTTAATGTTTTTAAAATAATTAATTAATAAAACAATTACTTCATAGCAGCCCTTATAGTATAATCCTTATAAAATAAATAAATCTATATAAAATCTAAACGTGGTAAAGTTGTAATTTTTCACAAAACGTGTAAAGAAGTTTTGTGAAAAATGAAGTGCTTCTTTTTTAACTTCACCAAAAAATCACACATACAAATCAACGCAAAATTAAGCCATTAATTATGTTGGTGAATTTAATTAGTACCAAAGTCTTTTTGTTCTTCATTGCTCCTAATCTTAATGGTTTTAGACGTGCAATGTTGGAGGATAGATTAATCTAAAGTGCAATCACAGTTCCGTCTTTGGCTCATTAAATTCTGTAATCGGGTTGTCTAAGCAATTTCGTTGGAGTGTTGCTTAAATAATACTTGGCAAACCGATTAAAAATAATTTAATTTGAAAGATAAACTATTACTTTACTCATAGCTTTTACTTTTTTGATTATTTTAGGAAAATAATATTACAAATAAAATTATTAAAATTACTAAACCGGTAGAATAAGGAATCAAAAGAATTTCTTATAATGTCGTCTAGGCCATCTCTTTAAAAGCTGAATACTGTAGATATTCAGTTTTATTTAGTACACATTTATTTTGTAGGATGAAGTAATTTGGACACGTCTTGTAGCCATCTAACGCGTTACAAAATGTACTGTGGAAAACTAGTAACATGCTAATTTTGCATGTAAATCTCCATTAAAATGTGTATTTATTTTACGTGTGTTTATTTTACTGTTTGTTGTTATAAGATTTTATCCTCTAATTAAACTATATTTATCTTTTCTCGTTGTAGTGAGTAACCGGAATCAAATCTACTGTTGTATTTTGATGAAAACTAATTTGTGATTATGTTTTCTACCAAATGCTATTTCTGAATTACAACGGAGCTTGTAAGTTGTGCCGTGGCAAATTTTTGCGGGAACTTTCATACTGTATTAGCCTCACGTCACAGTGCACTGGCCGTCGGTCTTGCCGAAGCCGTTTTGTTTTCCAATTCTGTTACTTTCAAACCTGGCGGAAGTGCCACCTTTTTCTGGGGTCAAGATGTTTCGAAAAAGCTCTGGAAGGTTCTAGAAGCTTTCCTCGTGCTCCGCTGCTTCCGGCGTAGTTGAAAATTCATGCGGGAAACGTTTGCTCTGTCACTTTCGGTTTGATTGTCCTTGGAACGTCGTCCTTTTGTGGCCATCTCTGAGAGATGGCATTCTTCTAAGTAGCTAATTCACGGGGCCCATGGATGGCGGTTACGCTGCCCGCTGAACCAGATGATCTGAACATGCCCACTGAACACTTGGCCTGACTGCTGCACCACACGGCATGGATGCACTGCCTGCTGATTTACACCTGCCTGGCACCCATGACCACCTACACCGGCTGACTCTGCCGCCCAGGCTATGACCACCGTCTATCTATACCAGCCTATTCACCTTGGAGTCAACTACACTTTCCGGCTCCACCGCCCAGACTACCTCGGTAGGCCTAACCTCTGGGCTCTGTATACGGCTGAGGTCAGTGTTAACCATTTCTACTGCGTGCCATCCACCACCACAGTGCAGTGATTCCACCTGGACTTTCCATCTTGCCAAACCAATGTCGGTGTAAAGCTTTTAGGCCCATATTAGGACTTTACTTTGTAATAGCACCAACTTAAATTATGTTAAATTGATCTTGTTTAGTCTGTAAAGTTTCTATCCAATTAGGAGCCCGCCCTTTTCAGCAGGAGGATACCGGGTGGAATTGGTTCTTCCATTTTAAATCACTGCCGAGACAAATTTATCTTAAATAATTTTGTTTGGCCAATTTTAATTTTTGTTTAGCTTCAAACTTTTCAATTTTTCAATTTTCAACAGATTTTCTTAGGGGGCTGTGCCTTTTTGTAGGCTAGGCTGGCAGGCCTAACTAGGTGTTTTGAACCTAACCGCTGTTGCGGAATGACAATTCAGGCGATCATTTCCGTAAACCGTTATTTATTATACTGTACCTTATGTGAATGTTAGTGTATGTGTATTTATTTATTGTTCAGTATTGCTATTGGTGGCCACCTAGCATTTAAATTAGTTTGTAGTTATAGAAATTTGTAGTTATAGAAAAAACTTTGATCAATTACTAATACAGTTAAATTCAGCATCGTTAAAATTTGATTTTATAGTTTTAGGGGAAACTTGGCTTGACGAAGGGGGCGGTTTTTATTTGGATGGGTATAAATTATTTTTCACAACCAGGGGAAGGAACAAAAATGATGGTGTGTTGATGTATGTGAGTGAGAGAGTGAGTGTGTGTGAGTGTAAGGAACTGGAGCTGGGCGACGTGCACGGATTGAGTTTGGACTTTGTTTACCAGGATAAGCGTTGTAACCTTCTTGCGGTATACAGAACTCACGACAGTGACTTGGACAACCTCACTAATGGCCTTAGACAATATTACGACAGTATTTCAGACTCTAAAACCTACATTTTCATGGGTGACGTTAACGATAACATACTAGATACCGACAACAAAACTGAAAGATACTTGGACGTTTTATACGAATGTGGATTTATGTGTGGCATAAATATTCGAACCAGGGAGGTAGGCAACAGTAAAACGTGTATTGACCACATATTTATAATCCACAATGACTTTAACGCATTACGTACTGCTGTGGTGAGGACAGAAATTACTGACCATTACAGTGTTTGTTTACAAATCAACGGCCACACAACTCAACATGTTTCAGTAAATCGCGGCGTTTATCTTGACAAAAAACAATTGACTTCGTACATCATAGACTATGACTGGCCAAATATTACCCACATAAATGATGTAAATGTAAGCGCAGATTCTTTTATTTCAATCATCCAGGACTTGGTGAACAAATCAACTAAGCAGACTCGTAGATCTAGTTCGCGTTTCATAAAGTTAAAGCCGTGGATAACTTATGATCTAATTCGCAGAATCAGGGAACGGGACAAACTTAGTAAGAGACTAAAAAAACAACCTTTCAACAATGCACTCAAACAAAATTTTTATCGAATAAAAAACGAGTTAAGGTTCGAAATTAGAGTTGCAAAAATAAATCAATATAGATCTAAAAATTTAGAATTCCAGAATAATCCTAAGAAGTTCTGGGGGGTTTTGAATGAGTTGGCGGGTCGGGGGTCAAAAAAGACATTTTTCTTCTCACACAATACACAGCAAACAAACCTACCATGACCCTTGACAGTGACCTAAGACTGATGGTGGCCGACGAACTCAATGAATATTTCACCCAAGTTGGTCATAGTTTGGCAGAAAAAATTGATTCGGGCGGCCATCCTGTCATCAAAGATTCTGACTTTACTGTTGACTCTGTCCTCACACTGCGCATTGTGACAGAACAACAACTGGATGACTATTTGGGAAGACTGAAGGGAGGCTCAGCTCCAGGGTATGACTGCGTGTCAGTTGCTTTACTGAAGGAAAACTGGGACATCCTGCGAAAACCATTGCTACATATTATTAACTTGAGCATCCGTAGAGGTGAGTTTCCTGACGCATTCAAAATTGCAAAGGTGATACCACTCTTCAAGGCAGGCGATATTTCTATTTCTTCCAATTTTCGGCCAATATCGCTGCTGAGTGTGTTCTCAAAGATTCTTGAAAAAATAGTTAAAGATCAACTTTTCAGTTATTTGAACGATTTTAATATCTTAACTCCACACCAGTATGGGTTTAGAAAATCTAAAAATATTTCCGATGCATTGTTTGGCGTATCTAGAAATTTAAATTCCGCGATAAGCCAAGGAAACCATGTTCTTTTAGTTTTTTTTTTTTTTTTTTTTTTTTTTTTTTTTTTTTTTTTTTGATCTCGCGAAAGCTTTTGATTCAGTTGACAGATCAAAATTATTGAAAAAAATGGAGCTAGCTGGTATCACAGGTGTAGCCTTAAATTGGTTCAGGTCATATTTAAAAAATAGGAAGCAGTTTGTTACGATAAATGGCGTAAAAAGTAACTAGAAATCGGTTGACTATGGGGTGATTCAAGGAAGCACACTGGGCCCTTTGCTGTTTTTAATTTACATAAATAATCTGGTCAAGATCGACATTGAGGGTGAATTTTACCTGTTTGCAGATGACACTTTAGTTTTTTTTCCAAGGTAAAGACTGGGATACGGTCTTTGCTAAAGCCGAAAGAGGTATTTCCAAAATTAAAAAATGTTTCGATCAAAATGCCCTGTCACACTTAACATCTCAAAAACTAAATTCATGCCAATTTCCTTAAGGGAAAGAGGGGACACACTCATCAGCGAACTTAAAATTCATTCATTTGAAACTTGTCAAGATGACGTTTGTGACTGTCCCGTGATAGAGAGAGTAAATAAATACAAATATCTGGGTGTAATGATTGACTCTAAACTATCGTGGGTCGATCATGTAACTTTCTTGAATAAAAAACTAAGGAAACTCATATTTGCTTTCAAGCAGCTAAGAGAAGTTTTGGAATTGAATGAAATCAGATCTGCCTATTTTGCATATGTTCAATCGCTCCTTGAAGGGGGATCATTGCCTGGGGTTGTGCCTACAGTACAACTTTACAACCATTACTCATCACACAAAAAGCTATCATCAAAACAGCCCTAGGCAGGTGTCGTCGTTACCCTTCGGATGCTCTATTTACAGAGATGGATGTACTTGACGTGAGACAACTGTTTGTTTTAACGATTACAATTTACATTTCCAAACACTCAAATGAGCTGTTTGAACGCCCTACCCATGACCACAGAACTAGACATGCGCTTGACTTAGGAATCCGCTTACCAAGACTAATTAAAACTTTTTCAACTACAAATTGTTTCTACGTTGCTCACATAATGTACAGTAACTTACCGCGCGACCTACGTAACTTTGACGGCAATACTATTTAAAACGCATTCTAAACTGGCTTAAAGATGTGGGGAGGGAAGGGATAGAAAGGATTTTGGTTTCTACATATAGACATTGACTAGCAACTGATAGTGTGCATGGTCACGTGTGTGTGTGTGTGTGTGTGTGTGTGTGTGTGTGTGTGTGTGTGTGTGTGTGTGTGTGTGTGTGTGTGTGTGTGTGTGTGTGGACAGTGTCCCCTATATTTGTGGGGCCAAGTGTGTGAATTTCACGTGAGTGGGGGGCCTTCTGAAATTGAGGGGCCATACACACGGCCCCATAATTTATTTTGAACTAAAATTCTACTTTTTACTGTTAAAAAAGTCAATAATGATTAGTTTAGTAGGTTAGGTTAAGTTTGGTTAGGTTAGGTTAGTTTAGGTTAGGTTAGGTTAGGTTTTTTGTACGGCCCCACAATTCCAAATGGCCCCACAGTGCCTGTCTAATACACCCACATTGGCCCCCTAACAGGTGTGTAATCCCAAGGCCCCACAAATATAGGTGAACAAGACTGTGTGTGTGTGTGCACGCGCGCGTGTGTGCGCGTGTGTGAGAGTACCCGAATGGATGTCATGTTGTGGGGGGAGGGGGAAGGGAGGTAAGGGTAGGGGGGAGGGGGGCAGTCTGTCCGTCCGTCTGTCAGTGTTTTTTTTGTTTTTCTTTTGTAATACAGAAATCAAAGCTCAAAATATGTAATTTGACTCATTCTCGCGCACAGGATTTCCTTTGTGAGAATAATTTCACATATTTTGTTTTTGTTTAGTTTTAAGTACCGTGTTTGGTTATGTTTAATTTAGGCAATCATGTGTATTTTATTTGTCTTACTTTTTTTGCGAAATAAAGACATTTTTGAGTTGATTTGAGTTGAATTATGAAATCATAGTTATTTCACAACATGAGTTAAATTCAAAAAGAAAAAAGGAAACAACATTTTATTTTAAGGTGAACTAAATCTTTAATTATGGTGTTTGCCAACTATTTAAAACATTATTACAAATCAGATGGTAATTTATCGACTAAGGTATTTATTGTAAATGTCTGTGAAATCATGTTCAAGTTAATTTTTACAGATAAAATAAATGGATTCTGTTGGCCAGCTCTTGAGTGTTTTTTTTTTTTTTTGGTCGTCTTTTCCGCTTTCCTTTGAGCCTGCCTCTGCCTTCGTCTCGCTTCCAAGGGCTTTGCCCTGTCGAAGGTGTTGAGTCCGGTTTCAAAGTGTTGAGCCAAGCCTTTGTTGAATGAAAATCAATATTTATTTATTCGATGGACTTAATCAATTTTTACACAATATAAAATCGGTTATCGGGTTTTCAATGATTTGTCTTGATCAGCCCTGAGGAATCTCAGGTGATTTGTCTTGATCTGTTCATATATATGAATGGAGATCTCGGTGACCAGCGAAGTTGCTAGCCCTGGCTGGCTACGTTCCTTGTAGCGTTGTATACATGTGGTTGTGGTTCTCTGCATGTAGACAGCTGCAAGGTGTCCTCATTTACTCCTTCGTCTGCAGCAGCTAACACCAGACTGACTGAGCTACAACAGCTACCCAATTAATAAATACTCCAGACAATAAGAGGGGGAGAGGTAGCTGGTACGTTGCACAATCATTCACCGAGGGTAAGTTACGGAGGGGACTAAGCGGGAGCTCAACGCTCACGTCTGGCCCAACTAACTGATTCGTTGGTTTACTGAACCCTTCTTAAAATTTAGCCTGATAATTTAGCCAGGTAATTTAGCCCGAATAAGGTAAATGGATACTCGGTACCTGATCATTGTACCGAGTGCTTTCAACCAAGGAAATCTATGGGAGAAATAACTAGAGATGTGATGCGACACCCCGCATGGGTGCGTTGAGGTTAACGAGACTCCCCAGTCCCCTGAGTACCCAGCACTGTCCGATGGGCGTGCTGAGTCCCCGACACCCCGCATACAGGATCACCAGGGATGGGCACGATCCTCCTTTATTGCAGTGAGATGGTTACTGGGACCAAAACCACGTTCTAGGATAAAAAACCAATAAGAATTATCAATTACTAATTACCAATTAGAAAAATCAATTACTGTACATGTACATTTTTGTAAATCAATTTGAGCGACTGATAACCGGTCTTTTCACAAGTGATCCTTAAAAACTGGCGTTTAGTGAGAAACGCTCCTTACAATTTTATGCATCTAAAATTCTTACAAAATTCTTAAGTTTTTAAAACTTTTGAGCAGCCATCCTATCGAATATTAAAACAAATATTAACCTAAAAATACATTTTTCATAAAAAAATATCTTAAAACTGTTTTTTCTTCATATTTACAAGTAAAAACTTTTTATCATTCCGAGACTTCAAAACATTTTGGAAGCATGTATTGCATAATTGTTAAAATTTTTAAACTGTTAAGGAATTCAGTCCAACATCTTATAGCAAAGGCATGTAAAATCAAACAACCAGATTTAATAAATAAATTTATTTAGATTTTTCTAATAACAAATATTCAATTAGTTTGACAGCAAGCGTAGTCGATGTCTACTTTAGTATTTTCTAGGTCATAAATGTGTAAATAATTGTAAAACTAAAACCGCCAGGGGAGACGTTAAGTAAGTTATCAGACGAGCTCCGATTGTGGAAAACTTTAATAAATGGCTTTGTTTGCCGTTGTCAAAGATCACAACTCTTGCCAACTACATTACAGTTATGGAATTTTGTTCAGAAATAAATGCATTCTGGTATTGTTAATATAATACGAAAGATGAAATTTGGAATGGGCTGAGTTGCAATTTTGTAATATAAAATTCAATTTGACTTTCTTTGACATTAAACATTCACACATATCTCTAATTTTAGCAATTTAAAAACTGCTCACACAGTAATAGAAGTTACGTTGGTATTTTTTAATTATTTTATTATCTGTTTTCAAATAGCTCACAACTTAAAATAGCTTTTTAAAAGAAAACTTAGGGGAGCAATTTAGTTTTTAAATGAGTAATCCGTTCAAACATGGATGGCAATCAAAATGTGTATTTAAACTATATAGGCTATCATATAATATAATTTAAGTTATTTATTCAATTCTCTAAGCTCGTACTGTATTTCATGTTTTTTAAGGTTGGATATAATGCTATGCCATAGAAGCTTTTAAATTTAGTCTTTCTTCTTGAATAAACTGCTATTGTGAATGGACGTGGATTTTAATAGAAGTCCTTTGCCAAACGTTGAAACTTTAAATATTAAATATTATTAATATCAGACATGGCACAGTATTTTTGTAATTAAAAATGTAGTAAGAAGGATGATAGTAATTTTAATTATCAATAAATGGGCTATGGAGAAGACAGAAAAGACTATGAAAAACTTACAGAAACAAACGCTTCTTCAGGTAACAAAAATACCAGTAGTTCAATTAGGGCTCCAACAGAACTCTCTTGGATTGCAAACTTGAAAGAGAACTGGCGTATTTTTAAGCACAAATTTGAAATTTATTTAACTGTAAGCAGATGTACTAAGGAAAACAGTCCCTATAAGATTGCTTTATTATTAAATTCTGTTGGGAACAGTGCCCTTAAAATTATTAATAATTTTTCATACGATTCGAACAAGGATAAGAATAAATTTGACATTATGCTCTAGAAGCTTGATGCCTATATCTTGCCTGAAGTTAACGACATACTATTTCAATGAAAACTACTATTTCATTATTAGTCTCAAAAGTGACTTATTGAAGGGAGAGATTGCATTTACGCGCCATTCGAAGCCGAGCGTGGAAACGGCTATCGAGCCCCGCAATGGCACTTTTGAGACTAGTATTGGACATTATTTTTTCATTAAGATATCAAAAAACCTGTAAACAACATGAAAAATTTTGTTTATTCAACTTAGCACCAATAAAAAAAACCGGACTTTTAACTTTGAGTTTCTGTGCTTATGTCGAGGTACAGTGGCTTACAATGCAACAGCAAATAATGAAACAGCTGATCGCCTTAATGGAACATCTGATCGATCTGCACCGCAAAATCCCATGACGGTGACTTTCCGTGCACCACAAATGCACAGAAAGTAAACGTTTTGTAATTTTGCCCTGCAGTAGTGGGAATAAATTATTTTCTTAGCTCAGTTTACGTTTAGAAAATGTACTTTCTTGTGTAGGGTAACGGGAATTTTTATAACATCTATCATGATTTCTTTCACCTCTTCATAGGATGAATATTTAAATACAGATAATTATTACAAATATGTCTACGATATTTGACTTACCACATATTGACCTAATCGATTACATAACACTTACAAGTTATTCATAAACTATCGTTAGTACAGTATTATAGTATGCTGCTGAACCTTCAACGAAGTGTGAACTATTTGCTGAGTATTTCTCCTCAGTTTTTGAAGACTCTAACACCCATGTGCCTGCCTTCGATTTTGGGTGGTGTGACTCCATCTCTCAGTGTTCAGTATCGCCTTCGATTGTTGAAACCAAACTCAGTGCTCTTAACCCTAATAAAGGAGCTGGCCCAGATGATGTCCCGCCTCTTGTGTTGAAATACTGCTCCCCCGTCCTGTCATCTCACCTCGCAATTCTCTTTTCTGCCTTGCTCTCTGCTGGATGTTTTCCCTCAACTTTGAAGCATGGATTTGTGGTTCCAGTTTTCAAGAGTGGTGACAGGAGCAATGTTCGTAACTACAGGCCTATTGTGATTCAGTCCTCATTGGCGAAGGTATATGAGGATATTGTTCTCGATCATCTGTACTTCTATCTGAGAAAATACATTGGCGCTGAACAACATGGTTTTCTTCGCAACCGCTCCACCATTACTAATCTCCTGGTCTTTGAAGAGTTTGTTATGTCGGCCTTCATCAAGTCTCAGCAAGTGGATTGTATCTACCTGGATTTTTCTAAGGCATTTGACAAGGTCAACCATCGCCTTCTCCTTGCTAAGCTTGAGGGTTACGGAGTCAGGGGTCCATTGCTCAAGTGGCTTGAGAGCTATCTCTCCCATCGATCTCTCTCTGTCAAATGCGATGGCAGTCTCTCTTCTCCCTTCGCTGTTGTCTCTGGAGTCCCTCAGGGATCTCATCTTGGCCCCTTACTCTTCAATATCTTCATGAACGACCTCAAGGATGTTATACTGACTAAACATCTGATGTTCGCTGACGACATGAAGATCTACACTGCGGTTGATAGCTGTCTGTCTCAGAACAATCTCCAGCAATCCCTGAATAATGTTCACAACTGGTGTATGGCCAATGATATGAGACTCAATGTCACCAAGTGTGCCGTCCTTACCTTTCATCGTGGGACTCTCAACCAAGTCGACTATGTAATGGATGGCCTTACTCTGAGTAGAGTAGAAAGGATCAGAGATCTCGGTGTCTATTTGTCTGGTGATCTGAGCCCTTCTGACCACATCTCACAAGCTATTGCCAAGGCTAATTCCCTTCTTGGGTTCATCTTCAGATCCACCAAGGACTTTACTTCACCTCAAACACTAGTTATCCTCTACAAAGCACTTGTGAGACCTTCCCTGGAATATGGCTCTGTTATATGGTCTCCTTACCAGATAAACCATAACACAATGCTTCAGAAAATACAAACACGTTTCGTGCGAATGCTTGGATGTAAATTGGGCTACACCTACCTGACTACTCCTGTTGGCCTGCTGGAGGACTGCTATGGACTTCTTCCACTTCACTTGAGGCGCAAACATATCGACCTTATTATCCTCTTCAAGCTGGTCAATGGATACATAGACTGTCCTGAACTCCTCCAACTTGTCAACTTTGCTGTTCCACGGGGTACAAGATCCAGGACTGCATTTCAAAGAAAGTACCTGCCCACCTACTATGCATACCACAATGGCCTGTCAAGACTCATGCGTTCTGGAGGTGAAGCTGCTGCTCTGATTGACTTCTTCAGTGGCTCAGTGCAGTGCTTTAGGAGGAAAGTGGCTTCAGTGATCCTGTGATCTGTTACACCCCATTGTCTTTCACTTGTTCATTTTGCTCATCCTTTTCATCATTGCATGTTTGTTAGTCAGTATTACCATTTCTGTATTTCTATGGTGCATATACTTTCTTATTGTTACCACACTCTTTCACTTAAGTTATTATTTTGTCTTGTCATTTATTGCTTAGTATTGTAATCGTCATTATTGTCTTGAATGTTTTGCTCAGTCTTGCAATGTCTTAACTTTGTAAATCTGTAATTCTTGTCTTTAATTACTGCTCATAGTCTTGCAATGTCTAGTCTTGTTAAATCTTATTTATTGTCTTGATATGAATTGCTTAGTCTTGATTAATAATTATTTATTGTGCTTGCTTGTCCATGAGTTAGTTGCTGCTTGTATAGTTTTTTATGTACTACATTGCATGTTTGCCAGCCATCTTTTTAGCCTATTGCCTGCAAAATTGGACTGCATGAATCGAAATGTAAAATGGTGTATACCGTTTATATGCAAATAAATAAATAAAATAAATAAATAAATAAAAATTATAGTGATTAGTAGTAATATTACGGTTATTTTAAATAGAAAAAACACGTATCCGTATTTTTACTTTGACCGATGGAATGAGACATAGGAGGAAGACATGTTCGTTCCAAATGACGCTTCATAACAAGACACTTGAAAGCCTCATTACAGTTCGAGTATAAGTTACTAGAGAGAGAGCTGCTATAGAGACTGGAACACAATTAGTTTAGTTACTTCCCACTAGGTGCTTATTTAAAGCCACAAACTTCTATATACTTTAATCATTGAATGTATTATACAATCTTATCTAAAATTTTTACATGGATTATTTGTTCTAAAATGTTTACTTTATACTTAGCTTATTTTATACATGTTTCCATTTACGTAAAATTTTTAAGCTCCTGATTATAAAACAACCCAATCTCAAATTTATCTGCGTCAAGGAGATTGACATAGTTTCTCTATAGGAGAAAACCCAGTGAGTTTGAGAGCTGTCAAGTTCCAAGAGTCTCTTTAAAAAAAAAAAAATAAATGAATAAAAAAAAATAAAAACACACACAATTTAATTCCGAATATTTTAGCATATTATTTTGCAGCATTAGAAAGCGACTGCTTGGAAGATGAATTCTTTAATTGGTCTTTTAAAGAGACTGACTGTGGTTATTTCTTAACTATGGACCTTAGTGCTTTTACCGAGGGATATTTTCCATTAACAGAAAACTTTCTCAATATAATTGTCTCCATCGTGAAGCTTGCCTATGTTTGTGTTTGTTTGTTTTCTTGTGCTGTATTGTGGAATACCATAACATTACTTTGCAATTAACATTACTTTGGCATTATTACTAACACCACGTATTCTGTTTTTGTTATTGTTTACTAAACTATTGAGGACATTTTTCATCACCGATTAGTAAAAACAAATTCAAGATGGGTTTCACAAATTCGCCTAGATCCATTTTCTTTTTTCTTTTTTAATAATCAGTGATGGGAAATGTCCTAAATTTACTAAAAAATAACATTAACTCACAATCAACAACAATGCTTTGGGCGAGTCGGTGGCTTAGTGGTTAGAGCGCCGGACTTCAAGACCATGGCAACGGTGTCTTAGGTTCGAATTCGCGTTCTGCCAGTTACTTTTATCAGTACCATTCGCCTTGTACTGTAGCGGCTCACCCCCTTACATTGTCTAATACGCTGCACCCACCGACCAATAGTTTATGTGGACGGGGCAAAGTAAGACGAAAAGAGGCCCGTCAACCTCTTAAAAAAAATCTTTGGAAAAAATTCCGTTTTTATTAGTAAACTGTTATTAATCTTTTTAATTTAAATAAGAATTGAGATTTACAATATAGTTTTGTGTTTCAGGTTTGTCACCATGAGAAATAAGACCAATTATCTAAGGAAAAAATACCTTGACTGATATAAGTTGACTTTTTTTAAATAAACCTACATTGGAATTTCAACTCGGGGCAATTCTAATAAATTGCTAATTCAATTCCATTGTGAGACTAGTACGAATTTTCAAAACTAAATGAATTATGTTATACAAATTCAAACAGCATTTTACCAATTAAACACAATATTTTAATATGCAGTAGGTACGATGCCTGAGTCAATTACTCATAAGAACAATGTATAACCATGCAAGAACATTGTAAATATTCAAACATGAAGTGGATAGATCTGTCTCCTGGTCCAAGTTTTTTCTATGGTTGCTGAATTCAAACTGCTTAAAGAGGTTGATTAATTATTATCATAAATGATATTTTTCATTTTGTTAACTAAACAATTTAATCAATAAATTGAAAGCGAAATTGAAAAGGATATTATCAGAATCATGTTTGGAAGTAAATATATTGGTATCATTCTGATGATTAAAATAATGATTTACATTCAACCACAATAACATTAATTTTGATTTTTCCTTTTTTTATATATACTGTTAAAAGTAGATATAAAGATCAAATCAATTACATTTAACTAGACATATATGACCTTGAAATGCTTTTAAAATATTCAATATGATTAATTTTATTTTTATTCTTGGTAAATGCATTGGTTTAACAACGTAAGCTAAGAAAAGGAAAATTAAAATTTAATTAAAATCATATTCTTAAACAGTAAGGTAAAAAAAAAAAACTCCTTTGGAAAGTTCGTCTAAGACTTCTGCTGGGCCGATTTGCATGGGAATTGTACCAAAACAAACTTTTTCAGTCCTTTATCGGTAGGATTTATTTCTATTACGAAAATATTTATGATACGTTTAATTGGTCAAAAATGAAATATTAACTTTCCTTATGGAGATTTAACATGGGAAAAAAGTAAACTTTGTATTCCTAGTGACATTTTTCTCTGAGGATTCCATTGGACCAATACTTCTGCAAAATCAAGATTAGATCTAAGCTTGAGCTTACTTAAATACAGCAACAGTGTTATCACTTCCTTTGTTTATAATCTTCAAATTGTTTTGGCAAGCTCAATACTCTTGCAGTATTCAATATTTTTTTCTAATGAAGCATCATCTATTAATAAACATCCCTTGGTTTCTTTGCAATAAATTCCAAGTGCTATCCGAGCTTTCGTTATTTTACACTATTGATATTGGAAATCACAAATTTTTACATTATGCCTCAAATTAGCTAGAAACTTGTCAAATGATTCTCCTTCAGATTGTCTGCATGAGATAAATTTGAAAACATCCATAATTTCATTCTTTTTTATTTCAAACAACAATTCCCAAGTACTTTCATGATTGATTTTACAGTTTCATTAGTGGCATCGGTAACTAAAGAATTGTAAAACTGCAAAGCTTCTTTACCCATTAAACTCTTCAATCGTGTCACTTGCCCACAATTAGGTTCCTTCTATGGCTCTGTTGCTATAAAGTAGTTTTCAATTTCTTCCACGAACTGTGTGAAATTTTTAGGCACATTTCCAATTAATAATAACTTATCTGTTTTTTTTTAATTCATTTTTTTTTAAATACTGGTTACAAACGATTATTAAATTACTTAAACGTTGACTACGCCATCTTTAATTTTTAATTACCGGGTTTAAATGAAGGGAGACGTGTTTTATTCAATTATAAGTTCCTATAAAAAAATTAAAATAGCTAAAAAAAACAATAGGCCTAACAGCAACATTATTTATAAACAGTTGTAGGATAAATTTAATCATTGTAATGTATACGATAATTTATTTTATGTAAAATTTAAGTTGGCAATATGTTTTGTAAATGTGGCCTGACTGCGATCAGGCGATCGTGACGTAATATCATACGAGTCAAATAAAGCTGCGGATTGGCTGCAACCCATCACGCCACATCCTTCCCCACATCCCCCGGTCCAAATGTCCTACCGCCGTCAGTCCGCCGAGCACCCGCTACCCGTAAACAGTCAACCGCTAATTTGTGTCAGCAACATGTAGTCGTTTTTGTATTTACCCACTCGGACACCCCAGTGGCGACGAGTAAAAGTGCGTGTTACGCGTGAAGAATAGTATGCAAGTTCATAGGAGTCTTAAGTGACAGTTATTGTGTAATTAAAGTGCCGATTAACTGAATCGTGTTCAAGTGTTCAACGCCGGCGCCGTAGGAAGGTACGAGCGTAAGGAAGATGAAGGGAATGATAAACTGTGCACACTTCGACAATAAATGGAACTTAAATGCCGCTGAGTGATTCTTTTCTTCGTGATTTCAGAACTATATTGTTAAATTTCAACATGTCAATTATTGGTTCGATTGGTCCGTTTGATAGCGCCGACGAAACGTGGGAGTCATTCATTGAGCGGTTCGAGCTTTTTGTTGCTTGTAATGAAGTGTCTAACGACAAAAAGGTTAGTACTCTGTTGACTGTTGTGGGAGTGAAAACTTATAATTTATTGAAGGACTTGTGTACTCCCGACAAACCTGCGGGAAAGTCATATGCGGACATTGTTAAAATTATTCAGGACCACCTCCACCCGAAACCATCTTTTATAGCAGAGAGATATAAGTTTAGTCTACGAACGCAATTGGAACACGAGTCGGTAGCAGACTACATAGTGAATCTTAAAAAACTCTCTATGAACTGTGAATTTAAGGACAAGTTACCGGATTTTTTACGAGACCGGATAGTAAGCGGATTACGAGATGACGCAATCAAGAAGAGGCTGCTAGGGGAGGCCGACCTAACGTATGATAAGACCGTCCAGATAGCGACATCGATGGAGTTGGCTGCCAAGGACACTGCATCCCTGACCTTCCACAACAATACGGGGGGAGGAAGTCGCCTACACAACATCCCCGTCGCACCGAGACAGCAGCGCCGACAAGGTCAACAAAGAGTGAATAGTGAAGTGAAGTGTTTTTGCTGTGGAAAAGCTGGTCATCTAAAGAGTGAGTGCCGTTACAAAAATTATTCTTGCAATTTTTGTAAAAAGCGAGGTCATTTAGAGAGTGTGTGTAAGTTAAGAGGCAGCAAGGGTGAGTCACAGTCTAAAGTTTCTCCTCATAATAAACGATCAGTTGATCAAAGGTTTAAGCCTAAAGCTAACTACTCTAGCAATCAAAAGTACTATTCTAGAAATAAGCAAAACTATGTTGAAAGTATGTCCAATTGTAATGATGATGAGGATATTTGTGACTTAACTAACTTGTTTTCCTTAAATGATAATGATGATATTGAACAAAGGGACAAGGTAAAACCCATTATGGTTAACCTGAAAGTTGAGAGTAAAGTTTTGCCATTTGAGGTAGATAGTGGAGCCTGTGTCTCTGTTATTTCTGAAAAATGCTACAGGGAAAATTTCTGTAATTTAAAATTATTGCCCACTAATTTGGTTTTAAGTTCGTACACAAATCAGCCAATTAAGCTTTTAGGTAAATTAGACGTAGATGTTCAGCATGAAGCTAAAACAAAGAGGATAACGTTGTATGTAGTTTCAAAGGGGGCTAATCCACTAATAGGAAGGGATTGGATTCGAGATTTACAGATAATAGTGAGAATTCCTGAGAAAACTAGTTTAAACCTTGTCGAAAGTGTGGATCACAAAGCAGTAATAGTTAAAAAAATGTTTGATAAATTCCCAGAAGTATTCACAGACACATTAGGGTGTTATACTGGAGAGGCAGCTAGACTAGAGTTAAAGGGAAATGTTGTTCCTAAATATTTTAAGCCCCGGCCTATACCATTTTCGATTAAGTCTAAGGTGGAGGCAGAGATAGATCGATTGGTAGATAACGGGATCTTGACTCCAGTTAGTAACAGTGAATGGGGGACTCCAATTGTACCTATATTGAAAAAGGACGGAAGCATAAGAATATGTGGCGATTTTAAAGTAACATTAAATCCCCACCTGGTAGTAAATCGCCACCCGATTCCAAGAATAGAAGATCTGTTTAATAATTTACAGAAAGGGGAAACGTTTTCTAAAATCGATCTCTCTCAAGCCTACACACAAGTTAAACTAGACGAGGAATCTAAAAAGTATTGTACTATTAGCACATCTAAAGGTATGTTTGTTTACAATAGAGTTCCATATGGCGTAGCGTCAGCGCCTGGAATTTTTCAGAGCATAATGGAGCGTATTTTGGCTCACATTCCAGGTGTTGTGTGTTTCCTGGATGACATTTTGGTAACAGGCTCGGATGATAAACAACATTTAGAGAGATTAATAAAAGTCTGTGAAACTCTGAAACAACATGGCTTAACAGTTAGTCAAAATAAATGTCAGTTTTTTTGTAAGAGTATTGAGTACCTAGGGTATGTTCTAAGTAAGCAGGGACTAAGCACATCTCCCAGTAAAATAGACGCTATTGTTAACGCACCCACACCTACCAATGAAACTCAGTTAAAAGCTTTCCTGGGTCTAGTTAACTATTATGCTAAATTTGTTCCCAGTATGTCAACCATTGCGTCACCATTGTACAATTTATTGAGGAAAGAGACTCCTTTTCAGTGGAGTTTAAGCTGTAAAAAAGCATTTGAACTGATAAAGAGCAAATTAGTTTCGGCTCCTATTTTGGCGCATTATGACCCAAGTTTACCTTTAAGATTAGCAACTGATAGTTTGGCCTATGGGGTCGGAAGTGTTTTAAGCCAAATCCAAACTGATGGATCTGAAAAGCCAATCTGTTTTGCTTCTAGAACTTTGACTAAGGCCGAATCACATTATTCTGTTATAGATAAAGAGGCTTTATCAATTGTGTTTGCAGTCAAAAGATTCAACCAGTATTTATTTGGTAGGAAATTCACGCTAATAACCGACCATAAGCCTTTATTGTCAATATTTGGTCCAAAGAAGGGTCTACCGGCATTTGCCGCTAGTAGGTTACAGCGCTACGCATTATTTCTGTCCAATTATGATTTTGACATACAGTATGTTACCTCTCAGGCAAATGCTAATGCGGATTGTTTGTCAAGATTACCTCTTGATACTAAAAATGTTAACGAAAAATGTGAAGAGATTTGTTATGTGGGTACCTATTTACAGTTTTTGGCAGAAAATGATATTCCGTTGAATTTCTCTGATATTAAGAGGGAAACTCAAAGAGATGCTGAGTTGAATAAGATTTATGGTTATGTTTTGTATGGTTGGCCTAATGACGTTGAGGCAGGCTTAAGGCCTTATTTCCTAAGGCGGAGCGAACTAACTATTGAGCACGGTATACTAATGTGGGGATACCGGGTTGTTGTTCCTGAAATGTATAGAGCAGCACTGTTAAAAGAGTTGCATAGTGGACACCTGGGGATAGTAAAAATGAAATCGCTTGCCCGTTCTTATCTATGGTGGCCGTCAATAGATAATGACATAGAAGAAATCGCCAATAGTTGCTCGCAATGCCTTATGGAACGCCAAAACCCACCTAAGTCATACTTACATGTGTGGGAATATCCCCAAGTACCATGGCAACGTTTACACATTGATTTCTTAGGCCCTATCAATTCTAAGCTTTATATGATTGTTGTAGATGCATATAGTAAATGGGTCGAAGTGGAAGAAGTAAGTTCTACATCTTCCAAAATAGTATTAAGTAAACTTAGACCGATGTTTGCTAGGTTTGGTCTACCTAAACAATGTGTCACTGATAATGGACCTCCTTTCACTTCTTTTGATTTTAGTCAGTTTTTAAATGCTAACGGGATCAGACACACATTAACACCTCCTTATTTTCCAGCAAGTAATGGTCAAGCAGAGAACGCAGTCAAAACCGTTAAAAAAAAGAATTAGAGGGGCTCTGTTCTCAAATGAAAGCCCAGATTTAGCATTAAGTAGATTTTTACTTGCTTATCGTAATGCTGTACACAATACCACTAATGAATCGCCAGCTAAACTAATGTTTGGTCGAATGCTAAGAACAAAGTTGGATTTAATACGTCCTTCTGTAAGTCAAACTGTTGTTTCAAACCAAAACAAACAAGTTGTCAACAAGGGAGGTAGCAAAACTAGAAAACTGTTTGTAGGACAGCCTGTTTTGATTCGTGACTATCGAGGGAAAAATAAATGGACTCAAGGTATCGTAATTAAAATGTTAAGTCCTGTTTCTTATTTAGTTAAGTTAGAATCAGGGATTGTATGGAAGCGTCACATAGACCAGTTGGTCGGTTTAAATACCAATGTAAATGTAAATAATCAGGGCTATGACAACTGTAAAGAGGTATTGTTGCCTCCAGCCAGTTCCAAAATAAACCCGGAAGTTGACAAGAATGGCTCGACCGAATTGCGAACCAGCCCTTCGCCTGCGAGACAGGAAATTCCGAGAACCCCTGCTACAAGACGTACTAATAGTAGTAGTAGTAGCGGTACTCGTTTATCGCTTACCCCACCGGATGTGCCTCCTCAGTCACCAGTGCGATCAGCTGATCGACCTAGACAATCACCACTGAGGCGTTCCACTAGAGAGAGGAAACCCCCTCAAAAGTTAAATTTGTAAATAATGTCTTTTTGGTTTCTCCTGTTAATTAAGGTCAAACATTTAAAATATGGTTGTGTACTGGTAATCACGTATTTCTCATTGTGTTATGGGTAGCTTTTGCTCTGACTGTAATTATGTATTTGTTTTCTGTTTTTAATTGAATATGTTCCTTTGTAAAGTATTTTCTCTAGTACTGACTAATTTAATTTTCATCTTAAGGGGGAGGAAATGTAATGTATACGATAATTTATTTTATGTAAAATTTAAGTTGGCAATATGTTTTGTAAATGTGGCCTGACTGCGATCAGGCGATCGTGACGTAATATCATACGAGTCAAATAAAGCTGCGGATTGGCTGCAACCCATCACGCCACATCCTTCCCCACATCCCCCGGTCCAAATGTCCTACCGCCGTCAGTCCGCCGAGCACCCGCTACCCGTAAACAGTCAACCGCTAATTTGTGTCAGCAACATGTAGTCGTTTTTGTATTTACCCACTCGGACACCCCAATCATATTTTATTTTAAAGCAAAGAATATTAGTTACACTGTTTAAACAACTAAATTTTATATTCAGTGGATTAAAACATAAATAAATTTGAACATTTAAATTGTTTAAGTTACTTAATCATGTACAGCCCAGCTTGAAAGACTAGTGCCTTTGTCATCATCAGACGAGTATCCCCACTGGGTATTATAACTTTTAAAGTCATCTACATATACCACAGGATGTTCAAAAGTTGAAAGAACTTTATCTGATCGCAGGGTGCTCAGTGGTTTGTAGACATTTTAAATGGTAGTCTCAGACACCCTAACAGTAGCAACAAATATGTTGTCATCACATCTTTTGTGGGAGACTGTTACATCGTTTAAGTCCTGTCTAACGTACGTCACCACTCCATAGACCCTGTGACCTATTTCTTGCACAAATTATATCCTGGGATGTTGCCCTTCGCACTGTTGTCTAAGTCTTCTACATGTGTTTCTTGCAGCGCGAGGACAATGACCTCATTTTCCAGCAGCACTTTCAGATTGGCTAAGAACATCTACGTTAAAGAGACATATATTTCAAAAGGAGCTTAAACTTCTAAATTGGCTCTGAAAATGTCCGTTTGTATTTTTTGGCTGGCAGCTGGCATACCTAAAAGATCACGTGCGTGATAGTTCAGCTGCCAAAGTTGTTGTTTGTTTAGCACCACTCAGGGAGTACATGCAGCTTTAATAGAATGTTGCGGACGCGAAACACATTATCCCCTACAGTGCAACTTATATTTGCTTACAGGAAGCATATGGTGGCAAACCTACATACTCACCCCATGGTTTATGCAGGGAAAATAAAAATACCAGAATTTGACACAATTTTGCACGCAACTGCACTGAAAAGGAATTATTGTCAACTGTCTTATAACACCTCCATAGAAAAAAAACTTTAATTTTCAATCCTGTGGTGTATATGAGGAAATAAAATATCAAATACATTTTGGATTCGGTGAGTACGCAGTTCTGCTGCGACGAGGTATTTTAATATTACATTGGTTTGTGATGAATTTTAAAAACAATGAGATTATAAAAATGTTTGGCAAAAAAAGTTAAGTATACTTTAAACCCATCCTAACAAATTTATAGGTTAATCTTGATATTGTTATATAGTGATAGTCACTGGCTTGACCAAACAATAACTTTTGCATCGAACAGTTATTTTAATCACAAAACATATATACATACATACATATATATATATTTATATATATATATATAAATTTTCTTTCTATTTCAAAGAGATTGTTTGGTTATCTTTTTAATTATTAACAAAAATAATCCACAATAATTTCCGGTTGAAAATGAAAAATTTATAAAAAAATGTGGTATCATAGAAGACGAGGTAAAATACCCCAAAGATTGATCTTGGGGAAGTGAGCCGTTTCAAAGCCCAACCAATTGATGTCCTTAACAAGCGTTTGACAGGCTCCAATTCTGATGTGGGACTAAGTTAGCTTTTGTGACTGAACGTTTGAAAAAGAATCAGTGAGAGTTTTATGATCTGAATAATAAGAACTAAATATTAGTTCTGCGAAAAGAAAAATTAAAATTTATGTGAGGTATTATGAAACACACACCTACTATCTTTTATAAATTTAGTAGGAAGAATATGTTGAAAAGTAACTATACAACTTTTAATCAACTAATTAGTTCTGGAACTTTATTTTTTAGCTTGAACTTATGTTAAGTAAGCTATGTTACTTATGTTAATGTAACTGAGCTACATAAAACCGGATATTTCAAATACTATATTACTATATTTCAAACCAAAAGGAAATATTTATGAGTATTTACGTAAGAATAACTATCTGGTTTTGTTAATTAACTCTAAACCAATTAACAGTAAGAATTAAGTAAGCTTTGAATCGATTGTACAGTATAACTTAATGATGTTAAGCTGTCAAGTAACTTTTACATAATTGTACCCTACATATTAATATAGTTTAACTAATAAAACTTTTAGTATAGTTGCTAAACTTTACAACAAAGGATCATTATATAATTACATTCATCCGAAAAAGGTAGTAAATGGCTTCAAGGGAATGATTAGGAGTGGCGTGCGTTAAAGTAATGTGGTTCACCGGTACATATGTTGTACTAAGATTGAGGTTTTCATATTAAAATATTTGAAAATATATAATTTTGTGTCTAAAAGCCTTAATTTTGAAATAAATTTTCTTTGGATTTTATTTTTAACAAATGTCTTTAAATGTAAAGCAATTGAAACTTTCACCTTAAAAAAAAAAAAACATATAACTGAAATTCGTTTTCGTTTCATTATATGATATAGCTACCATTATAACATATATATTTTAGAATGTAAAGTGATTTTCAATTGCTAATTTGCTAATAATATGGGATATCTACAGATTCAACAACTGCAAGTGTTCGCGTTCTCTGATATCCACGTGCAGTTCACCTAGAATAGATGTCACCATCTCCCTTGGCGTTACTGTTAATTCATACATGCATTCAACTCATGCATTTTCGACATCCAATATTCTAAATTACCTTCTATATTGAAGTGTAAGTTTAGTCCATCTTCTCTATAGCATACATGATGTTATTATGAAAAATACCAATTTTACAAGCAATTTATTTCAATCTATATAATCTTATTCTTTATAAATTACAACACATTAATTACCGTACTATGTTCATGCCAAGTTCTGCCTCAACAAAACAAATGACCCTATGTTTCAGGAGTTAAATGATTCACAAAGTAATCAACGGTCAATTAATCTTTTACGCTTCAATCATTCAATCTGTCTCCAGAAATTTCTGGATTGTTATGTAGCTTAGTAATCTGAGGCAATTAAAATGTTCGTACTAAGGAGCATTCTTATAATGTATTTAAACATTTATATTTAACATTTGTGAGTAATTAATATGATTTAAACGGCATAAAATTTTAGTATGGGCTCTACTATGTTTTGACATAACTTGACTAACTACAACCTATTTTATTATTTGTGTATCTAACCCGGTGGTATTTTTTTAATTTTTTGAGGGAGAACGGTCCAAAACCCAGTCTTGTTACTATCTAACATCGAGCATAATTAATTAATAGCCCAGTGACAAATGGAAACTGGGTCCGAAATTGAACTACTAATTTAATTTGAAAGCTACTCACTTTTACAGGATCGAACCGGCAACCTTTCTATTCAAAGGCATAACCATACAGCTACCCAAGCAGTTGATAACTTTTAATACTTTTGTAAAGGAATTTTTAGAGTTATTTTAAGTTCCTTCATTTATATGAAATAAAAACTATCTGTCTCTAAGAGACTAAAACATTAACTCTGTGGCTTGTGTGGCAGCTATAAAGTGTAATCCCACAAAGCCATGAATTGCTCGCCGGAGCAACTAAAACTCTATAAAAGTGAAAAATTCTTTATCATGTTAATAAAAGGTATTTAATGAAACCTAATGTAAATGTCTAGCTTACACCACCTAAAGGTTTTTAATAATTTAAAATGTGAAAATAAGTATGATTTTGTAAAAAATTCTTTGGTTTTTAAGAATAATGTTTATTAAGTGGAAGTTTAAAAGTACTTGATTTGATCATGACACATAGTGAACATATGGTTCAAAGGTTGAGATTAAGCATGGGGCGTGTCCTTAATTTATAAAGTGATTAGTGGGTCCCCTGCTAATGTGGCCCGCTGCCCGTCCATTAGGGAGTGATGCTGTATTATACATCAACTTAGTATGTGTTTTTAGCATATGTATGTCATGCCCTGGAGAGGTTGAGATGAAGAATGGGGCGAGTTCCTTCAATTACAAAGTGATTAGTGGGGGCCCCGGCTAATGTGGCCCACTGCCCGTCCATCAGGGGATGATGATGTATTATACATCAACTTGGTATGTGTTTTAAGCATATGTATGTCATGCCCTGGAGAGGTTGAGATGAAGCACGGGGGAGTTCCTTCGATTACAAAGTGATTATTGGGGCTAATGTAACCCACTGCCCGTCCATTAGGGGACGATGTTGTATTTTTTATCAACTAACTAGGGCTAATAATAGGTTACATACCTCGTCTTACAGTTCAAATGTATCGTAGCAAATTACGACATGTTTCGCCGCTACTGCGGCATCTTCAGGTAATCACAAAAATGTATCATCCGAAAAGGAGTCGTTAATAAGTTAAAATTGACGAATACAACACAGTCACAATAAATAAATAGTACATATACGACACAGACACAGTTAACATTCCGGGTAGGCCTACCACGCACAAGTACATCGCACCACGACCGGAATGGAGAGCAGACTGGAGTTTTTCACGTTACCCCTCCCACCCCTTTCCTGTTATCAGCTGGACAACGGTCGGCTTGACTTTGGGCTGTACTATTGTGTGAAAGTATGGCATTGAAGATTGAATGGGATTTGAAATTCAACTGTTCATTTAAAATTAGATCTTTTTTGTCTTTATTCTTAAAGTTACTATAAATTTCATACTGTTCTATTGAATCGAGCCTACTTCCTTTGCCACAAATATGCAATATTTCTAATCCTTTGTTTATATCATGCATATTATGGTTTCTGTCGACAAGGTGTTGTGCGAATTTAGACTTTTGTTTGTCTGCTCTAGGGTCGGGGCGGTGCTCTTTATAACGCTGGACAAAAGAGCGACCTGTTTGGCCTATATAAAAATCGGGACAATCAACACAATTAATTTTATATACACCAGACTTCTCGATATTATCTTTAACATTTGATTTAGAAGATATGCTGTTTTTCATTCGGTTAGTTGTCCTGAGAGATAATGATATGTCATGTTTTTTCAGACTTTTGTTTATGAAGTTCTGGGTCAGATGACTATATTCTATGCAGACATATTTCTTTTGTGTCGAAGTGGTTACATCAGTCTCAGAAATCAGAAGTTTATTTTTATGTTTATCTATAAGTTTGTCAATTAAGCTGGGGCTGTAACCATTAGACATTGCTATTTGTTTAATGATATTTGTTTCTCTATTTCGGTTCTCGGGTGACAGGGGAAATTTAAGCATTCTATATACCAGGCTATTGTAGGCTGCGTGCTTGTGTGAAATGGGATGATAAGACGAGGTGTGAATAGTTTGGTTGGTTGTCGTGGGTTTCCGGTATACATTGAAATCAAATTTACCATCTCTCTTTTCTATTGTCGTGTCCAGGAAGTTTATTTTATTGTCTTTTTCGATGTCTAGTGTGAATTTCAGTTTGGGAGTGAGACTATTGAGATAATTTAGTAATAAATTGAGTTGACGTCCATTGCCATTGAATAACATGATGGTGTCATCCACATATCTATTGTATATTGATATTTTATTTCTATATTTATTGGCTTCGGAGAATATGAAGTTATTTTCTATGTAATTAAGGTAGATGTCTGATAGAATGCCTGATAAGGGTGAGCCCATAGCTAGTCCGTCTGGCTGTGTATATAATTTCCCATCGAAAGTGAAATAGTTTTGCTTTAATGTTTCAGTTAATAGATTCATCAATTCTTGAATGGCTTCTGGTAGTAGGGTGGAGTTGTCAGTTAAATTATCATGTATAATCTGCAACGTTTTATCTATTGGGACATTGGTGTATAGGTTGACTACGTCAAAAGAGGCCATAGTTTGGTGCATTTGAATATTTAAATCCTTGGTTTTCTGGATGAAGTCATATGAATTTTTTAGGCTATAGTTTTGTGTGAGTTTTATTTCTGCTCGGAGTATTTTTTCTAGTTTTTTGGCTAATTTGTAAGTGGGGGCACAGGTGTAGTCTACCAAGGGCCTAATGGGTGTACCGTCTTTGTGAACTTTGGGCAGCCCTTTAAAAGTTGGTGCTGAGGGATTCATAACCTTTAGTGATTTAATTTCGTCCACAGAGAATATTATCTTAGAATCATTAATCAATTTCTTTATTTTACGTTGATACAGTTTTGTTGGGTCCTTATTAATTGGGGTTATGCCGTTAGCTTCTAAAAAATCTCCCACTTTGTTTATGTAGTCATTTTTACTTAATATTACGGTTATGTTCCCCTTATCAGCCTTACATAACATGGCGTCATTGAGTTCTAGTTTCTCTCGTATAGCTTTCAGGATCTTTGATTCATTAATGTGGGTATTTGAAATTCTAGGTCCCCTGGACATTGTGCTATTATTAAAATGACGTTTTAATTTTTTGGACATTGTTAGTCTGGCAAAGTTTCTGTCTTCTTCATCGGGTATAGTTTTTATCGCACATTCTGCATTGATCAGTTCGTTGAAAAATGAATTTTTACCACGCCTGGGGAGATTATAATTAAGTCCTTTCTCTAAGAGTTCTATTTCATCATTGTGAAATATTATGTTGGTTTTGTTTACTAATCTGGGGTGAAATTCAAAGTCAAAGAGAATAGCAGTTTCTTTTGGATGTTGAATATTTATTAGACATGACAATTTCTTTCTCAGTGTGCTCTTTTTCTTTCTAATTACTCGGCTAATTCCAATCTCAATTGTTTGTAAAACGTGCTCTAGCTGCGCAGGATGTAGCATGTTTGCTAGTTCCAAGTATTTTTTCATGAGAAGAGTATTTAGCATTACTTTTTTACGGTACAAGAATTTTAATTCATTTTTAACCCACATTTTTTCAGCATGTTTTTTGGTTCTTTGGGCCGCTAACGATCTGTTGCTGATTTTAATATTTACGTAATTGGGTTTTACATCATGGCGTAGACAGTCTTTGTTGTATTTAATGTTCTGTACAGTATTCGACAACTTCAATTTTACATTTTTGTATTGAATGGCTAGTTGTGCCTGACTGGCGGAGGAATTAAAATCCATTGTTTAGCCCCTGAACTGTGAATTTAAGACTAATAATAGGTTACATACCTCGTCTTACAGTTCAAATGTATCGTAGCAAATTACGACATGTTTCGCCGCTACTGCGGCATCTTCAGGTAATCACAAAAATGTATCATCCGAAAAGGAGTCGTTAATAAGTTAAAATTGACGAATACAACACAGTCACAATAAATAAATAGTACATATACGACACAGACACAGTTAACATTCCGGGTAGGCCTACCACGCACAAGTACATCGCACCACGACCGGAATGGAGAGCAGACTGGAGTTTTTCACGTTACCCCTCCCACCCCTTTCCTGTTATCAGCTGGACAACGGTCGGCTTGACTTTGGGCTGTACTATTGTGTGAAAGTATGGCATTGAAGATTGAATGGGATTTGAAATTCAACTGTTCATTTAAAATTAGATCTTTTTTGTCTTTATTCTTAAAGTTACTATAAATTTCATACTGTTCTATTGAATCGAGCCTACTTCCTTTGCCACAAATATGCAATATTTCTAATCCTTTGTTTATATCATGCATATTATGGTTTCTGTCGACAAGGTGTTGTGCGAATTTAGACTTTTGTTTGTCTGCTCTAGGGTCGGGGCGGTGCTCTTTATAACGCTGGACAAAAGAGCGACCTGTTTGGCCTATATAAAAATCGGGACAATCAACACAATTAATTTTATATACACCAGACTTCTCGATATTATCTTTAACATTTGATTTAGAAGATATGCTGTTTTTCATTCGGTTAGTTGTCCTGAGAGATAATGATATGTCATGTTTTTTCAGACTTTTGTTTATGAAGTTCTGGGTCAGATGACTATATTCTATGCAGACATATTTCTTTTGTGTCGAAGTGGTTACATCAGTCTCAGAAATCAGAAGTTTATTTTTATGTTTATCTATAAGTTTGTCAATTAAGCTGGGGCTGTAACCATTAGACATTGCTATTTGTTTAATGATATTTGTTTCTCTATTTCGGTTCTCGGGTGACAGGGGAAATTTAAGCATTCTATATACCAGGCTATTGTAGGCTGCGTGCTTGTGTGAAATGGGATGATAAGACGAGGTGTGAATAGTTTGGTTGGTTGTCGTGGGTTTCCGGTATACATTGAAATCAAATTTACCATCTCTCTTTTCTATTGTCATGTCCAGGAAGTTTATTTTATTGTCTTTTTCGATGTCTAGTGTGAATTTCAGTTTGGGAGTGAGACTATTGAGATAATTTAGTAATAAATTGAGTTGACGTCCATTGCCATTGAATAACATGATGGTGTCATCCACATATCTATTGTATATTGATATTTTATTTCTATATTTATTGGCTTCGGAGAATATGAAGTTATTTTCTATGTAATTAAGGTAGATGTCTGATAGAATGCCTGATAAGGGTGAGCCCATAGCTAGTCCGTCTGGCTGTGTATATAATTTCCCATCGAAAGTGAAATAGTTTTGCTTTAATGTTTCAGTTAATAGATTCATCAATTCTTGAATGGCTTCTGGTAGTAGGGTGGAGTTGTCAGTTAAATTATCATGTATAATCTGCAACGTTTTATCTATTGGGACATTGGTGTATAGGTTGACTACGTCAAAAGAGGCCATAGTTTGGTGCATTTGAATATTTAAATCCTTGGTTTTCTGGATGAAGTCATATGAATTTTTTAGGCTATAGTTTTGTGTGAGTTTTATTTCTGCTCGGAGTATTTTTTCTAGTTTTTTGGCTAATTTGTAAGTGGGGGCACAGGTGTAGTCTACCAAGGGCCTAATGGGTGTACCGTCTTTGTGAACTTTGGGCAGCCCTTTAAAAGTTGGTGCTGAGGGATTCATAACCTTTAGTGATTTAATTTCGTCCACAGAGAATATTATCTTAGAATCATTAATCAATTTCTTTATTTTACGTTGATACAGTTTTGTTGGGTCCTTATTAATTGGGGTTATGCCGTTAGCTTCTAAAAAATCTCCCACTTTGTTTATGTAGTCATTTTTACTTAATATTACGGTTATGTTCCCCTTATCAGCCTTACATAACATGGCGTCATTGAGTTCTAGTTTCTCTCGTATAGCTTTTAGGATCTTTGATTCATTAATGTGGGTATTTGAAATTCTAGGTCCCCTGGACATTGTGCTATTATTAAAATGACGTTTTAATTTTTTGGACATTGTTAGTCTGGCAAAGTTTCTGTCTTCTTCATCGGGTATAGTTTTTATCGCACATTCTGCATTGATCAGTTCGTTGAAAAATGAATTTTTACCACGCCTGGGGAGATTATAATTAAGTCCTTTCTCTAAGAGTTCTATTTCATCATTGTGAAATATTATGTTGGTTTTGTTTACTAATCTGGGGTGAAATTCAAAGTCAAAGAGAATAGCAGTTTCTTTTGGATGTTGAATATTTATTAGACATGACAATTTCTTTCTCAGTGTGCTCTTTTTCTTTCTAATTACTCGGCTAATTCCAATCTCAATTGTTTGTAAAACGTGCTCTAGCTGCGCAGGATGTAGCATGTTTGCTAGTTCCAAGTATTTTTTCATGAGAAGAGTATTTAGCATTACTTTTTTACGGTACAAGAATTTTAATTCATTTTTAACCCACATTTTTTCAGCATGTTTTTTGGTTCTTTGGGCCGCTAACGATCTGTTGCTGATTTTAATATTTACGTAATTGGGTTTTACATCATGGCGTAGACAGTCTTTGTTGTATTTAATGTTCTGTACAGTATTCGACAACTTCAATTTTACATTTTTGTATTGAATGGCTAGTTGTGCCTGACTGGCGGAGGAATTAAAATCCATTGTTTAGCCCCTGAACTGTGAATTTAAGACTAATAATAGGTTACATACCTCGTCTTACAGTTCAAATGTATCGTAGCAAATTACGACATGTTTCGCCGCTACTGCGGCATCTTCAGGTAATCACAAAAATGTATCATCCGAAAAGGAGTCGTTAATAAGTTAAAATTGACGAATACAACACAGTCACAATAAATAAATAGTACATATACGACACAGACACAGTTAACATTCCGGGTAGGCCTACCACGCACAAGTACATCGCACCACGACCGGAATGGAGAGCAGACTGGAGTTTTTCACGTTACCCCTCCCACCCCTTTCCTGTTATCAGCTGGACAACGGTCGGCTTGACTTTGGGCTGTACTATTGTGTGAAAGTATGGCATTGAAGATTGAATGGGATTTGAAATTCAACTGTTCATTTAAAATTAGATCTTTTTTGTCTTTATTCTTAAAGTTACTATAAATTTCATACTGTTCTATTGAATCGAGCCTACTTCCTTTGCCACAAATATGCAATATTTCTAATCCTTTGTTTATATCATGCATATTATGGTTTCTGTCGACAAGGTGTTGTGCGAATTTAGACTTTTGTTTGTCTGCTCTAGGGTCGGGGCGGTGCTCTTTATAACGCTGGACAAAAGAGCGACCTGTTTGGCCTATATAAAAATCGGGACAATCAACACAATTAAGTTTATATACACCAGACTTCTCGATATTATCTTTAACATTTGATTTAGAAGATATGCTGTTTTTCATTCGGTTAGTTGTCCTGAGAGATAATGATATGTCATGTTTTTTCAGACTTTTGTTTATGAAGTTCTGGGTCAGATGACTATATTCTATGCAGACATATTTCTTTTGTGTCGAAGTGGTTACATCAGTCTCAGAAATCAGAAGTTTATTTTTATGTTTATCTATAAGTTTGTCAATTAAGCTGGGGCTGTAACCATTAGACATTGCTATTTGTTTAATGATATTTGTTTCTCTATTTCGGTTCTCGGGTGACAGGGGAAATTTAAGCATTCTATATACCAGGCTATTGTAGGCTGCGTGCTTGTGTGAAATGGGATGATAAGACGAGGTGTGAATAGTTTGGTTGGTTGTCGTGGGTTTCCGGTATACATTGAAATCAAATTTACCATCTCTCTTTTCTATTGTCATGTCCAGGAAGTTTATTTTATTGTCTTTTTCGATGTCTAGTGTGAATTTCAGTTTGGGAGTGAGACTATTGAGATAATTTAGTAATAAATTGAGTTGACGTCCATTGCCATTGAATAACATGATGGTGTCATCCACATATCTATTGTATATTGATATTTTATTTCTATATTTATTGGCTTCGGAGAATATGAAGTTATTTTCTATGTAATTAAGGTAGATGTCTGATAGAATGCCTGATAAGGGTGAGCCCATAGCTAGTCCGTCTGGCTGTGTATATAATTTCCCATCGAAAGTGAAATAGTTTTGCTTTAATGTTTCAGTTAATAGATTCATCAATTCTTGAATGGCTTCTGGTAGTAGGGTGGAGTTGTCAGTTAAATTATCATGTATAATCTGCAACGTTTTATCTATTGGGACATTGGTGTATAGGTTGACTACGTCAAAAGAGGCCATAGTTTGGTGCATTTGAATATTTAAATCCTTGGTTTTCTGGATGAAGTCATATGAATTTTTTAGGCTATAGTTTTGTGTGAGTTTTATTTCTGCTCGGAGTATTTTTTCTAGTTTTTTGGCTAATTTGTAAGTGGGGGCACAGGTGTAGTCTACCAAGGGCCTAATGGGTGTACCGTCTTTGTGAACTTTGGGCAGCCGTTTAAAAATTAGCCCTTTAAAAAAAACCCTTACAAATTAGCCAAAAAACTAGAAAAAATACTCCGAGCAGAAATAAAACTCACACAAAACTATAGCCTAAAAAATTCATATGACTTCATCCAGAAAACCAAGGATTTAAATATTCAAATGCACCAAACTATGGCCTCTTTTGACGTAGTCAACCTATACACCAATGTCCCAATAGATAAAACGTTGCAGATTATACATGATAATTTAACTGACAACTCCACCCTACTACCAGAAGCCATTCAAGAATTGATGAATCTATTAACTGAAACATTAAAGCAAAACTATTTCACTTTCGATGGGAAATTATATACACAGCCAGACGGACTAGCTATGGGCTCACCCTTATCAGGCATTCTATCAGACATCTACCTTAATTACATAGAAAATAACTTCATATTCTCCGAAGCCAATAAATATAGAAATAAAATATCAATATACAATAGATATGTGGATGACACCATCATGTTATTCAATGGCAATGGACGTCAACTCAATTTATTACTAAATTATCTCAATAGTCTCACTCCCAAACTGAAATTCACACTAGACATCGAAAAAGACAATAAAATAAACTTCCTGGACATGACAATAGAAAAGAGAGATGGTAAATTTGATTTCAATGTATACCGGAAACCCACGACAACCAACCAAACTATTCACACCTCGTCTTATCATCCCATTTCACACAAGCACGCAGCCTACAATAGCCTGGTATATAGAATGCTTAAATTTCCCCTGTCACCCGAGAACCGAAATAGAGAAACAAATATCATTAAACAAATAGCAATGTCTAATGGTTACAGCCCCAGCTTAATTGACAAACTTATAGATAAACATAAAAATAAACTTCTGATTTCTGAGACTGATGTAACCACTTCGACACAAAAGAAATATGTCTGCATAGAATATAGTCATCTGACCCAGAACTTCATAAACAAAAGTCTGAAAAAACATGACATATCATTATCTCTCAGGACAACTAACCGAATGAAAAACAGCATATCTTCTAAATCAAATGTTAAAGATAATATCGAGAAGTCTGGTGTATATAAAATTAATTGTGTTGATTGTCCCGATTTTTATATAGGCCAAACAGGTCGCTCTTTTGTCCAGCGTTATAAAGAGCACCGCCCCGACCCTAGAGCAGACAAACAAAAGTCTAAATTCGCACAACACCTTGTCGACAGAAACCATAATATGCATGATATAAACAAAGGATTAGAAATATTGCATATTTGTGGCAAAGGAAGTAGGCTCGATTCAATAGAACAGTATGAAATTTATAGTAACTTTAAGAATAAAGACAAAAAAGATCTAATTTTAAATGAACAGTTGAATTTCAAATCCCATTCAATCTTCAATGCCATACTTTCACACAATAGTACAGCCCAAAGTCAAGCCGACCGTTGTCCAGCTGATAACAGGAAAGGGGTGGGAGGGGTAACGTGAAAAACTCCAGTCTGCTCTCCATTCCGGTCGTGGTGCGATGTACTTGTGCGTGGTAGGCCTACCCGGAATGTTAACTGTGTCTGTGTCGTATATGTACTATTTATTTATTGTGACTGTGTTGTATTCGTCAATTTTAACTTATTAACGACTCCTTTTCGGATGATACATTTTTGTGATTACCTGAAGATGCCGCAGTAGCGGCGAAACATGTCGTAATTTGCTACGATACATTTGAACTGTAAGACGAGGTATGTAACCTATTATTAGTCTTAAATTCACAGTTCAGGGGCTAAACAATGGATTTTAATTCCTCCGCCAGTCAGGCACAACTAGCCATTCAATACAAAAATGTAAAATTGAAGTTGTCGAATACTGTACAGAACATTAAATACAACAAAGACTGTCTACGCCATGATGTAAAACCCAATTACGTAAATATTAAAATCAGCAACAGATCGTTAGCGGCCCAAAGAACCAAAAAACATGCTGAAAAAATGTGGGTTAAAAATGAATTAAAATTCTTGTACCGTAAAAAAGTAATGCTAAATACTCTTCTCATGAAAAAATACTTGGAACTAGCAAACATGCTACATCCTGCGCAGCTAGAGCACGTTTTACAAACAATTGAGATTGGAATTAGCCGAGTAATTAGAAAGAAAAAGAGCACACTGAGAAAGAAATTGTCATGTCTAATAAATATTCAACATCCAAAAGAAACTGCTATTCTCTTTGACTTTGAATTTCACCCCAGATTAGTAAACAAAACCAACATAATATTTCACAATGATGAAATAGAACTCTTAGAGAAAGGACTTAATTATAATCTCCCCAGGCGTGGTAAAAATTCATTTTTCAACGAACTGATCAATGCAGAATGTGCGATAAAAACTATACCCGATGAAGAAGACAGAAACTTTGCCAGACTAACAATGTCCAAAAAATTAAAACGTCATTTTAATAATAGCACAATGTCCAGGGGACCTAGAATTTCAAATACCCACATTAATGAATCAAAGATCCTAAAAGCTATACGAGAGAAACTAGAACTCAATGACGCCATGTTATGTAAGGCTGATAAGGGGAACATAACCGTAATATTAAGTAAAAATGACTACATAAACAAAGTGGGAGATTTTTTAGAAGCTAACGGCATAACCCCAATTAATAAGGACCCAACAAAACTGTATCAACGTAAAATAAAGAAATTGATTAATGATTCTAAGATAATATTCTCTGTGGACGAAATTAAATCACTAAAGGTTATGAATCCCTCAGCACCAACTTTTAAAGGGCTGCCCAAAGTTCACAAAGACGGTACACCCATTAGGCCCTTGGTAGACTACACCTGTGCCCCCACTTACAAATTAGCCAAAAAACTAGAAAAAATACTCCGAGCAGAAATAAAACTCACACAAAACTATAGCCTAAAAAATTCATATGACTTCATCCAGAAAACCAAGGATTTAAATATTCAAATGCACCAAACTATGGCCTCTTTTGACGTAGTCAACCTATACACCAATGTCCCAATAGATAAAACGTTGCAGATTATACATGATAATTTAACTGACAACTCCACCCTACTACCAGAAGCCATTCAAGAATTGATGAATATATTAACTGAAACATTAAAGCAAAACTATTTCACTTTCGATGGGAAATTATATACACAGCCAGACGGACTAGCTATGGGCTCACCCTTATCAGGCATTCTATCAGACATCTACCTTAATTACATAGAAAATAACTTCATATTCTCCGAAGCCAATAAATATAGAAATAAAATATCAATATACAATAGATATGTGGATGACACCATCATGTTATTCAATGGCAATGGACGTCAACTCAATTTATTACTAAATTATCTCAATAGTCTCACTCCCAAACTGAAATTCACACTAGACATCGAAAAAGACAATAAAATAAACTTCCTGGACATGACAATAGAAAAGAGAGATGGTAAATTTGATTTCAATGTATACCGGAAACCCACGACAACCAACCAAACTATTCACACCTCGTCTTATCATCCCATTTCACACAAGCACGCAGCCTACAATAGCCTGGTATATAGAATGCTTAAATTTCCCCTGTCACCCGAGAACCGAAATAGAGAAACAAATATCATTACACAAATAGCAATGTCTAATGGTTACAGCCCCAGCTTAATTGACAAACTTATAGATAAACATAAAAATAAACTTCTGATTTCTGAGACTGATGTAACCACTTCGACACAAAAGAAATATGTCTGCATAGAATATAGTCATCTGACCCAGAACTTCATAAACAAAAGTCTGAAAAAACATGACATATCATTATCTCTCAGGACAACTAACCGAATGAAAAACAGCATATCTTCTAAATCAAATGTTAAAGATAATATCGAGAAGTCTGGTGTATATAAACTTAATTGTGTTGATTGTCCCGATTTTTATATAGGCCAAACAGGTCGCTCTTTTGTCCAGCGTTATAAAGAGCACCGCCCCGACCCTAGAGCAGACAAACAAAAGTCTAAATTCGCACAACACCTTGTCGACAGAAACCATAATATGCATGATATAAACAAAGGATTAGAAATATTGCATATTTGTGGCAAAGGAAGTAGGCTCGATTCAATAGAACAGTATGAAATTTATAGTAACTTTAAGAATAAAGACAAAAAAGATCTAATTTTAAATGAACAGTTGAATTTCAAATCCCATTCAATCTTCAATGCCATACTTTCACACAATAGTACAGCCCAAAGTCAAGCCGACCGTTGTCCAGCTGATAACAGGAAAGGGGTGGGAGGGGTAACGTGAAAAACTCCAGTCTGCTCTCCATTCCGGTCGTGTGGTGCGATGTACTTGTGCGTGGTAGGCCTACCCGGAATGTTAACTGTGTCTGTGTCGTATATGTACTATTTATTTATTGTGACTGTGTTGTATTCGTCAATTTTAACTTATTAACGACTCCTTTTCGGATGATACATTTTTGTGATTACCTGAAGATGCCGCAGTAGCGGCGAAACATGTCGTAATTTGCTACGATACATTTGAACTGTAAGACGAGGTATGTAACCTATTATTAGTCTTAAATTCACAGTTCAGGGGCTAAACAATGGATTTTAATTCCTCCGCCAGTCAGGCACAACTAGCCATTCAATACAAAAATGTAAAATTGAAGTTGTCGAATACTGTACAGAACATTAAATACAACAAAGACTGTCTACGCCATGATGTAAAACCCAATTACGTAAATATTAAAATCAGCAACAGATCGTTAGCGGCCCAAAGAACCAAAAAACATGCTGAAAAAATGTGGGTTAAAAATGAATTAAAATTCTTGTACCGTAAAAAAGTAATGCTAAATACTCTTCTCATGAAAAAATACTTGGAACTAGCAAACATGCTACATCCTGCGCAGCTAGAGCACGTTTTACAAACAATTGAGATTGGAATTAGCCGAGTAATTAGAAAGAAAAAGAGCACACTGAGAAAGAAATTGTCATGTCTAATAAATATTCAACATCCAAAAGAAACTGCTATT